>JAJJWX010000782.1:0-600000 GCA_023529315.1 Papaver bracteatum | reverse complement strand
AGTTATTTGGACTATAAAGGGAAATAACAAAGATGTGCGGATTGAAAATCAACCTATCTCACCTTTAGGGGGAGTATTAGCTTTGTTATTTAATGTCTTTAGCGAAATTTGTTGATTGAATATATGCAGGGTATTGTGTCGTTGAAACTTGGAATCAAGCGTATGTATAATGAATTTTGGTAATTTTTTTATCCATGTGATTGTAAGATTTTTGTCACTAAAATTGACAAAGGGGAAGATTGTAAGAGCATAGCTCGGTTGAACCCACCAAGCGTTGGTATGTCAAGTTTGGTTGTCATATTTTAGTGAATCAAGACTCAATTAAAGAGTCGCTTGATTATGTACTAGAGACAACTTCGTATAGATTAGGCTAGAAATATTAGGATAATGAGACATACAAGTATTACTCGAAGACTTGAAGAATGTGAAGAAGTAACAAGCTACATCGGCGACATCATCCTTCCTCTTGAGGTTAGTAAAATTTTGACTTGAACTGTTTCATTCCCAACGTATCTTTCAAGTCGTGCTATATTGAAAACATAACTGTGAAGCTATGAATGATTATACTCTAGTAGACATAGTGTTAAGGAATTAGAACACAAAGTATAATGCTTATCTTTTGAACTTCGAATATAAGATATCGACATAACCATATGAATGCTATTGTGATTATGTGCATGGGTATGGGTGAAGATTTCGTCCTAGGAAACAATGTTTACATTTATTTAAAGGAAGTACATTCATGAATTAATTTTATGAATCTTAAGGGAAATCACTGGGCTTATTGGAATTGTTATTCATTGCATATCTTTGGATTACCAATATGTGTGAGTTAGTTTAACCGATCATAACTTGTTATGCATCTTGGTAAAACTAGTCACAATGCCTGACTTATGTATTGGTTTGACTTTTATTAGTGTAACGGATTCTAAGTAATCACCTAAAATGGTATGATCGATATTTGTAATTGGTTTAATCGATCCTAGTAATTAGTGTAACCGATCCTAGTATTTGGTGTGACCGGTCACAAATTAATGTGTAATCGATCATTGTAATTGGTGTAACCGGTCCTGGGAATTGGTGTAACTGATCCTGGTAACTGGCATGAACGATCACAAGTAATACCATTAGAATATGGTAACCGGTCCTGGTAATTGATGTGACCAATTTGGTAACTGAAGTAACCGGTCCCAGTAACCATATTAAGGTAGAACCGATCCTTGTGTTTGGTAGAGCCGTAAACACATGATTAGTGTATTGATTTGATAAATCACATAGTTCTTGGAAATCAGATGAACCAATTCTAAACTTGTTTGGAAGTGTGGTATAATCGGTTCCAAGATTGTAAACATGAAAGATGATTTACAAAGAAATAAGATGTCGACATATTTTGAACATGTTCAGTAACTCTTATCTTTTATTGTTCAAAGATATTCCTTAATAACTCAAGGAGATCCCATACCGAAATAAGTTCAGAATCTTTTAATTAAGGTTGTTAATTTTATATGCTTTTAATTACCAGCAATTAAAATGCATATCTCTGGAAAATAAAAATTGTTAATGTGAATTTACTAATTGGAGATATTTTAGTATGATTTCGGTTAATATTGGACAGAGCATTTCTAAGAATTATGAAAACCGAATTTGGAAATATTGCATATCTTTAGAATATTTTCGGTTTTAGAATATTGGACAAACTTCCTTGGTCTATAAATACCCAAGTTTGCATTTAGAGCAAACTATCCCAAGAATCAGCAAAACTACCTTGTTGTGTTGTTACTGGTGGAGCCATCTATTCGGAGAGGAAAGTACTCTAATTAGGTGAAATCTCTTACCACCGCTCGTTTAAAGACTTTTATGGGATCAAAAAGCTCTACGAGTATCGTTGGTAGGAAACTAGATAATTTCAGTATTATTAGTTTTTGATTTGATTTGATTGACTAACGGTTGTTGAAGTTTGATTGCACCTAGTTTGTTTATTCTTAAGAATCTTCTCTTCTGATATAAGATTCACTCAAACTAGATCGAAGTGTCGACGGGATCTTTAGAACTATTTGTAGATCTAAAGACATCTTGTGATAATCCATTGTTAACAGACTCCGTTATGTGCGTGATTGATCACAAGAGATTCAAGTTTTGGTGTGCAGGTGTTTATTGAAGATTTAAGAAGATTTGAAGACGAATAAGATTTCTAATTTGGGTTCATAATCTTTGGTGTGCACAAAACTTGATCGTCTGGGATCCAACTATAATCGTTTTATCTTTGATATATTTGATTGATTAGTTGCGTAGATCGGCATCAGTATTTAGCATCTTGATAGATCATATTATTGATTTCATAATCTAAACTCTGCTACTTTTGTAGTTTTTGGATAGATTGATCTAAACCCGACAAAGGAGTTTATTTGGATTAAGCAGAAGAGCCTTTGTCTAACTCATATCACTGAGATTGAATAGAGTGTTACCTAACAGATTTGTTGTTCATTTACTGTTTGTAATACGAACCAAAGGAATTGTTTTAGTACGTGTACTTTTTGAATGTCGGAAGAGCAAGGATACTGAAGAAACTAGGTTAACTATAGGTTTAGTTGCTTGGTCTCAACTATACAAAGTTTGGTTGATTTTGTATATCAGCTTAATCATGAGAGTATTCAATTATGGACCAAGTCCTAAGGTTTTTCTGTATTTGCGGTTTCCTCATTAACAAAATCTTGTTGTGTCATTTACTTTTTTTTCCCGCAATTATAATTGTTGTTATTATAATTTAAAGTAAATTACACAAACGTTAACTCTGTATTACTTGATAGTGATCCTATAGAGTTTGGTTAAGTCTGAACCTATTATCAAGTAATCAAACTTTTGATTGTTATATTGTCTCGATCTCGTATCCATAGACGATCACTCAAAGTGTGAATACCGATTCGTTGTATTGTCTTGGCTCAGTCCATAGACAATCACTTTCGGTAAGAGGACTTATATGTGGAAAATTTTAAGATTGTGGTATATTTGGGTACCCTCGTATTTTCTGATATGAAATGGAAAAAAATCTTAATTAGGCTTGTGCTTAATTGACATATCTCTATGGGGAGTGTAAATTTAGGAGAGAAAAGTACTTTTAATCTCTCCATGGTGAAAGAAACTAAGTTTTCTTGTAAAACCTGGTGGAATCGTCTTTGTTAGTATGTTCGATTCTTTAACCTTAATTGTTCTCTTATCGGCTAAACTCACATAGAAGCTTATTCTCATCACCTTTGTCAACTTTAAAAGAGACACATAAATATATGAAGAGTTAAAATCACAATTTGAAGTTGTATAATTTTATGTTTGGAAAGGTACATTGTGATTAAAGATACTACTCATCGAGATAACAACATTGGATAATTTTTTTATCATTCTTGCAAACCCTAAGGGGGATTTTTTGTTATATCTTGGAATATCAATCTCTGATTGAAGGTACTCATTGAATATACATTTAACCGCAAAAGAACATTGAGAATTCAAGAAATCAAGAAATGCTATAGTGAAGTACGTATGCATTTATGATGAAAATTTATAAAAGTCTATACGTATTTTAAAGTTTTGCCACCAAAACTGAAAAATGGGAATATTGTTATAACGAACACTCGGTTAAATCTATATACCTTGGTATGCCAAGTATGCTGTCAAATTTAGTTATCAAAACTATTTCTTGATTTAGCCTACTAAAATCAACTTTAGTTTTGAATAGATTAGGTATTAGAGACTTAGGATTCTCCAAGTTACTCATGAAGGATAAAAATTGAAGATCACATGAAGACATCACTTTAAAAAACTTTATTGAGGTAGGTAAAAAACATTGATTTTTCCTTTCAGACTTTTTTTCCCTATTATATCTATTTATCTTAGCAAAAGTCCAGGACTTTAGTAAATGATCATATTTAAAGAAGATCATCGCACGGATTAGATTTTTCCAAGTCTAGTGATCTTTCAACTTCCAAGCACTTGCTTTTCAAGAACTTGAAGCTAAGCTTGAGAGAAAGCATAAGTGTTTTAATAAAAATCTCATGACTTGCAAATTCATTGTTGAGTCTGTAAGTTTTTTTGTTTTTTATTTTGGTAGTTTACTACTAATGATTTTTAATCACTTGAGTTCATGAATTTAAAATTTAAGTTCATAAAGTTATAGCTTGCAGAACTCAAAAATAAGGTCAACTAGTCACTTAAGTTAGTGAACCTAAAACTATGAGTTTGTAAACCTATTAAAAAGAAATTTCTATGAGATCTTTATAACGTTTGAGTTTTCCAACTTAAAATGGTGAATTCGTGAACCTAATGAAGAAAACTTGCGCCGAGATTTAATGTTATTTGAGTTAGTGAACCTAAAAAGGATAAGTCATGAACCCAGTGCAAGAAAAATTCTTCAGTGACTTTTTGAGCATTTGATTTCGAGAACCTAAAAGGGTAAGCTCGCAAACCTAAGTAACTAAATTTTTATGTACTCCTTTAGGAATTTGAGTTCGCGAAACTTCTAAGGCATGAATGATTGCGGAACCTTATTTGCATTTGAGTTCGCAGACATATACACTTGAGTTCGCAAACCTACAGATCTTATATATCTTATTTTTATCTTATGAGTTAACGAACTCAATTCTTTGAGTTATTAAACCTAAAAGCATATATGTTGTCTTTTGGCTCCTACATGGCGAACTTTCCACACACTTAAGAATTGTTATTTCTTAGGAAATTTCTTTTATTGGGAAATCTAGTTCTTTTACATAGATAGTTTGATGTTATCTTTGATAGTAATTATTTTCATAAAATTTATTTAATTTAAAATTTTTCTACAACTT
Organism: Papaver bracteatum; assembly: GCA_023529315.1. NCBI lineage: Eukaryota > Viridiplantae > Streptophyta > Magnoliopsida > Ranunculales > Papaveraceae > Papaver > Papaver bracteatum. The sequence continues at coordinate 595,171 of JAJJWX010000782.1, read as the reverse complement.
CAGAGTATGGAAAAACCTCATTGCAACTCTAACTCTTTTTATGGGAACAAATTCAGTATCTTAGGAAACAACTTATATTTAGCAATAAAGAATTTACTTGGGTTGCAAGAAATTCATTGATTACATCTTAAGCAATCCAACCTTGATCAATTACCATTAAATGGTGATATCAACAACAATGAAAATTTAATCTTCGCACACTTGTGTATCTTGTTGCAAAGTCCTCCAAACACGTAAGGATCTTCTAAATCGAAAGTATGATTTTAAAAGACTTTATTTGGATTCTTGAAGAGCAATTACAACTCGTCTTCAAAATAAAGGTAATTTTATAATTGGTATCTATTTTTTGTGTTGTTAGTAATTTTTGTCTATTATACTTTTATCTAATAAAATCATGTATGTAAGTTTTCCCCAAGAATTCATCTTAGATTTTGATCTAGATTGATATTCTTGTGTAGAGGAATGATTAGGTATCTGTATAAGTTTTGAAGAGAATAAACCATAGTCTTGTTGATTTAGATTCGTCTAAATCAAGGAATAAATTTATGTTGTTAGAGCATTGCTCGGTCGAAATTGCAAGTGTTGCTATCTCAAGCTTGTTTTTCAAGTTTAGTTGCCAATACTATAAGTCTTGATTTCAAGTCTACTTATAGTTATGTCTCGAATTAGGATAGAATGTGTAGTTTATCTTTATACTTCACGGCGTTCATCGATTGAAGACAAAGAACAACTAAGGGGAGCTTGTGGAACTTCATCAACAAAGGTATGTGGAGATTTGAACTCATCTATCACTCAAAAGTATATTTCTACTCTATCTCCTATTTGAGACAAAAGTCGTATAGCTATATAGACTATATTTTATACACATTTGATATTTCGAGCTGAGTTTAACTCGCTTACATATTTCTCAAAATATGTGTTGGTAAGCTTTTGCTTTAACCAAGTTCATCTTTTATTCTTGAAGAAAGTCAAAAGATGATCATGTGAAAATTTCCTGGTAGCATCTTATATGATTTGTGCGAGACAGTCATTTGATGTAGACTCGGAATGTTTCGTATTGATCTATTGATCACTTGAAAATTGCTTTGAAGCTAATAGTTTGTGTGAGACAGCTATTCTCGTCTTCTAATAATGTTTCAATGATTAAAATGGAGTTTAGAATAATTAACCATAGCATAGTATGCGTACTTGTATACTAACTGTTGCAAGTTATTCCAAGTCCGGAAACCATAGTATGCATACCACGTATGCGTACTGGTTTGATAGTTGGAGTCCGGGAACTTAGTATGCATGCCCGTATGCGTACCAGTGTAACAGTTCAAGTTCGGGAATTCAACTGGGTTTGGTCGTACAATAGTATGCGTACCCTTCCGCATACCGGCGAATCCATACCAAGTCCTACTACTTAGGTATGCATACCCGTTTGCATACTTGAGTGGGTTAAGTTTTAAAATCGGTTTGTTCATGAACAAATACATTTATAAAATAGGGAATGCAATATGTTGCAAACCATAGCTATAATGTTCATGAATTGTTTCAAGTGAATCAAAATCGACTTTTCTTCAATTGTGTCTTGTATACTTCTATGAGAATATAAACAATTGAACAACTCTATAACTAGTTTCATTTGAGTCATTCGAACTAGTTGTGTTAAGATGAACAAGGTCGATATGAAAGTGTTCACATGGCTAACTTCGGTTAACTATTGTTGAGCCAACTAAGTATACACGTTTAGGTACGGTTACTCATATCTAAATGAAATCACTTTTCATTTGTGTATAACAACTTAAGTTCGATCTAACGGTTGAAAGATACTAGCTTGAATCTAATCATGTTTTCATCTAACAATGAATATTGAATGCTTTGTTACCAAGGTAGCATTGATTGCAAACCCTAATTTGAAGACTATATAAGGGAGAACTCTAGAAACTGGAAAATCTAATCCCCACACCTCCTGTGTGATACTAGTTGCGACTAGAGTCGATTCTCCTTTAACCTAGGTTTTTCTAAAACCATTATAGGTTAACGACTTAAAGAATTCATTGGGATTCTGAAGCCATACCCAACTATTTTCTCTGTCGTTGCGTGTTCTGATCTTACTTTGTTCAATCATATTGAGTACTATCTTCTCTAAGATGTGCTCGAGATTTAATCTCCGACAGGCAAGATAAAAAGTAGTCACAAACATCTTCGTCTCATTGTTTGTGATTCCATAATATCTTGTTTCGCTACCATACGATTAAGATTATAGTGAGGTGATTGATATTACTAGGTTGTTCTTCGGAAATATAAGTTCGGTGTATCAATTGCTTCATGTTCACCTTGATTTATTAAAAAAGCAAACAAAAACTCGTAGGTATTTCTGTGAGAGGAATATTTATATATTCAATATAATTTTCTGTGTGAGACGGATTTGTTTATCAAGTCTTCGAATTTGAGTCGTAGAACCTCTTAGTTGTGAGTGAGATAAGCTAAGGGAATCAAGTTCTTCGAGTCTTGCTGGGATTCATAGGCATAAGGAACACGATTGTACCTTAATCAGTGTGAGATTGGTTAGGGCTCAACTACATTCCTTTCCGAAGTTAACTTGTAGTAGGCTAGATTCTGTAGCGTCTTAATACATTATGGTGTTCAAATATGGACTAGGTCCCGGGGTTTTTCTGCATTTTCGGTTTCCTTGTTAACAATAATTCTGGTATATGTGTTATTTCTTTTCCGCATTATATTTTTATATAGTTGAAATATCACAGGTTGTGCGTAGTTCAATTAATTGTATAATCCAACCTTTGGTTATTGATATAAATTGATTCGCACTTGAACATTGGTCTTTGGTACCGTTCAAGTTGTTTCTCATAATAATCAGGCTCGCGGATTTCCATCTGTTTTATTTGTTGATTATATTGAGAAACAGAGATATAACTCTTGGATGTATTTTCCTTGATTGAGTCTGACTGTCTAGTTGATTCTCTTGGAAGTATATTGGAGTTAGTCCATACAGATTACCGAAATGAAATATTGGATGTGGTTTTTAGACCCCCGCTTTTTCAATTAGTATCGGAGAAGTCAAACACGTTTAAGACGTTATAAGTCTGTATTTGTAGCAATCTGACTCTATGGACAAAAATGCTATGTCTATAAACGTACCACCATTCTTCGATGGCTCGAATTATCTATGGTGGAAAATTTCTATGCGTGCCTTTCTTCAAGCACGTGATTTTCAATCATGGGTTCATGTAGTTAATGGCTATTATCCTCTGTTGTTGCAGAAGGCGATGTAACTGTTCTGAAGGATATTGGTGCTTATGATCCTTCCGATATTCTTGTTGCAAAGAAAAATTCTGATGGATTAAATGCTATCATCTATGCCATTACCCTAGATCTTCAGCACCATGTGACTACATGCACTAAGCCTAAAGAATCCTGTGATATATTAGAAACTATATTCAAAGGAAATTCCTTTGAGAAAGAAGATAGGCTTCAAAACCTAAATTCTAATTTGTAAAACCTTCGTATGGCTGATGAAGATTCATTTGATGAGTTTAATCACAAAGTGTCTGAAACTTTTAATGTATATTTTGCGTTGGGTAGGACTATTCCTGAAAAGGACATTGTGATGAAAATTCTCAGATCGTTGCCAGCCAAATACGATTCTAAAAATTATGCCATCGTGTTATGTACCTAAGATGCCCTGAGCAGTATGTTGAGTGCCTTCATAAACTATAGTCATTGGTCCTTCTTTGTATTTAGTAACCAGGTTGATGTTGCCACGTGTTGAGCTCCGGATGGTCGATCTTAGGGTATCGATTATTGGTACTTAGGCTGTAGTAGAGAGTCAAGATTGTAAGCTAATGAATGAATCTCTTATTTTCTTAAGGATGCGTTCACCTAAACCAGATATTCTTCTTCTTATTCCCACTTTCGTCTCTCTTTATCTATATTTGTCCGTCTAATCCTTCCATGTTCATCTCTAATTCTTATTCAACTTCTGGATTTGATACAAATTGTACTAAGAACTGTACATTTGGCATCAGAGTCGTACTATCCTTCAATCAATGGGTTCCAACAACTTTAAAATCAAAGAATTATCCGATTTTCATAGACAAAATTTACAGAAATTCATTGATCTCGACACGAAAGTAACGAAGTTAAGTCAACAATTAGATGAACATTCAACATATTCAAAAGCTTTTCGAGAAGAAACGAGTAAGAATTTTGAATTCCTAACCGGTCAATTTGCTGTGCTACTTCAAAATTCTAGACGTACCAATGTCAAACCAGGGCTTTTGGGTACACCAGGCTTCATACCAGTAGGAAGAAATAATCAATTTGTTCATGGTTTTCCAGGAGAGACTTCTTATACTAGACAACAGTGTACCCCATAGCTTGATTTCCCTAGATTTGATAGGTAGAATCCGCATGGATGGGTTCAAAAGAGTGAAAGGTATTTCCAAATCCACAATACTGAAGAATAACAAAAGGTCGGTATGGCTTCTATTTATCTAGAGGGTAAGGCTGATACATGGTTTCTTAATTTTCAAATTGGAAAACCTTTTCTATCACGGAGAGAGTTATCATAAGGTGTGTGTGATAGATTTGAAAATCCTATAGATGATAATTTTATTGGGAGTTTTAACAAACTTTGTCAAGTCACCACTGTAGAGGAGAAATTTGAAGCTCTTAAGGCTCTTATGTTTAACAGTAACCCTCATCTGACTGAACAATACTTTGTGATGAGTTTTATCAGTGGGTTGAAGGCTGAAATCAAGAACTCTGTGTTCATGTTTCACCCTTCTACCCTTTTACAAGCCTTTTCACTAGCTAAGATGCAAGAACAGAAATGTATGCAACAAGATAAATCCACCAAGCCATTCCAAAGACCTTCTAATAACTCATTCACCAATAACAGGTCATATTCCACTACTACTCCTCAATTTCCACCTAAGCCAACTCAAACTACTATTCCAGCTTCTTCTCCCTTCACACCAAGGTCTGGTAATACAACCCAAAAATCCAGTCCCCCGATACCACGTATTAAAATATTGACTCAAGAACAAATGAGGGCAAGAAGAGAGAAGGGATTGTGTTACAATTTTGATGTTGTATACACTCCGGGCCATGTCTGGAAGAGGCATCAATTGTTCATGGTGCAAGAGAGCAACCAGAATATTTTGAAGAGGTAGAAGAAGAAGCTTATGAAGAGGATGTAGAATCTCCAGTGGAGTCTGACATGGAGATATCCCTACATGCTCTAACTGGTGGTGCTGCTGGTGACACCATCTGAATACCTGAAACCATTAAAAGGAAGAAGGTGTCAATACTTATAGACACAGGGAGCACACATAGCTTCATTAACTGTGATTTGGCAAGGAAATTAAACTTCTCTATCAAACCTACATGGCACATGTTGGTGACTGTTGCTAATGGGAAAAGACCGTAAGTACTGGCATATATCTACAGCTGCAATGGGAAATTCAGAATCACCACTTCACAGAGGATTTGACAATACTACCTTTGGGAGGTTGTGATATGGTGCTAGGAGCGGACTGGTAAAGAAGGTTAGGTGACATAACTTTTAACTTTTATAAATTAAGCATTGCATTCAAATATCAAGGCAAGAGGATTGTATTCATGGGTGAACCTGAACATCCAAGCTTAAGAATGATGAGTAATGAAGCTGCAGCAAAATACTTTAACAAGAACAATCATGGTATGGTGGGCTAACTATTCTCCATTACTCCACAATCTTCAACTTCAATCACTCCCCCAGCCATACTTCCACTATGACAAGATTTCCAAGATATATATGAAGAACCCAAACAATTACCACCCACCAGAAATATGGATCACACTATACCCATCAAACCAAATTCCACACCCACTAGATAGAGGCCTTATAAATGCCCATAATACAAAAAGGGGTAGTTGAACAACTTGTGAAAGAATTTCTCATTTCAGGTATCATCCAAACAAGTCATGGTCCATTTGCTTCTCTCATTTTGCTTGTTAAGAAGAAGGATAATACATGGAGGTTTTGTGTGGATTATAGGAGATTGAATGACATCACAGTCAAGGACAAATTTCCAATACCAGTCATTGAAGAGATTCTAGATGAACTTAATGGGGCAATGTACTTCACTAAAATTGATCTGAGGACTGGCTACCATCATATAAGAGTTCATGTGGTAGATATTCACAAGATAACATTTATAACTCACCAAGGACATTATGAGTTCAAGGTAATGCCTTTTTGATTAACCAATGCCCCTGCAACATTCCAGGCTCTAATGAATGAAGATTTTCAAGAATATTTGAGGAAGTTCGTACTTGTTTTCTTTGATGATATTTTGGTTTATAGTTCCTCCTTAGAATAGCACTTGAAGCACCACCAAATTACTTTTTCCTTACTCAGAGCCACAAGCTTTATGCTAAGGTATCTAAATGTTGTTTTGGACAAACATAGCTAGAGTACCTTGGTCACATTATTACTGCAGAAGGAGTCAAGGCTAATCCAACTAAGATTCCATGCATAAAGGAATGGCCTACAAAAACTACTATCAAGGAGTTAAGGGGTTTTTTGGGGCTCACTGGATATTACAGAAAATTTGTGCAAGGATATGGAGCAATTAGTAGTCCACTCACTGAAATTTTTAAGAAGAACTCATTCTTATGGAGTGAGTCAGCCACCATGGCCTTTGAACAACTCAAAAAATCCAGGACTAATGCACCAGTACTGGCCTTGCCAGATTTTTCCAAACAGTTTACTGTGGATACTGATGCTAGTGATTCTTGTGTAGGGGCAGTGTTGACTCAAGAAGGAAAACCAATTGCTTTTTTCAGCAAGTGGTTAGGGCCAAGAACAAGAGCATTGTCAGTGTATGAGAAGGAATTACTTGCTGTTGTTATGGATGTCACCAAGTGGATACAATACTTGCAATTTGGAAAGTTCATCATACAAACATATCATCAAAGTATCAAGTACTTCTTGGACCACAAGATTACAACTGTTCTTCAACAGAGGTGGTTAGTGAAGCTGATTGGTCTTGATTATGAAATTAAGTACAAAAAGGGAACATATAATGTGGTGGCTGATGCACTCTCAAGAAGGCCATAGGGAGATGCTGAATGTAACTCTCTAGCACTCTCCAATCCAAATTTAAATCTTGATATCCTCTCCAGCTATGCTCAAGATACCAAGACACAAGAGCTCATTGCTCAGACCCTTGCATCTTCTACTGGTGATGGTAAACTTTCTGTAAAGGAAGAAGTATTGAGGTACAAGGACATGATTTATGTGGGAAATGACAACCAGGTCAAAAGCACCATCTTAGAATCAATACATACTTCTGCAATTGGTGGGAACTCAGGCATACAAGCCTCTTATGTCAGGGCAAAGAGGTACTTTTACTTTCCTAGCTTGAAAAAAGATGTCATATCCTTTGTATCCTCATGTGATGTATGCCAAATAAACAAAAATGATCATCACTATCCAAATGGCTTGCTCCAACCACTTCTCATTCCATATCAAGCTTGGCAGCATGTAACTATGGATTTTATATAAAGGTTATCTGTTAGTGAAAAGAAGAGTGTTATACTGGTGGTGGTGGATAGACTTGCCAAGTACATCCATTTTATTAGGCTACAACATCCTTTCACAGCAGCTACAGTGGCTAAGGCCTATCTGAACCAAGTTTTCAAGTTGCATGGACTTCCTTCTTCAATTGTCTCAGATAGGGATAAGGTGTTTACCAGCAACTTCTGGAAAGATCTCTTTAAGGATCTTGGTACAAGCTTAAATCTCAGCACAGCTTACCACCCCCAAACTGATGGACAAGCAGAAAGGGTGGATGCATGTCTAGAAAACTACTTAAGATGTATAACAGGACATCAACATAATTATTGGTTCAAGTGTCTTGCTTTGGCTGAATGGTGGTATAACACCAGTTATCACACAAGCCTGAAGATGAGTCCTTTTAAGGAATTATATGGCTATAATCCCCCTCATATGTATTTTCCATCTACATCAATCACTTTTGTTGCAGCAGTTGAGTCATACTTGAAACAAAGAGATGCCATGTTAGACTTGCTTAAGGAGAGTCTGCAAAAGGCCCAAGAGAGAATGAAATTATTTGCTGACAAGAGCAAGACTGACAGGAGTTTTGAAGTGGGATATAGAGTTTACTTAAAGCTACAGCCTTACAAATTCAGTCTCATTGCGCAAAAACTTCAAACTATCAGCTAAGTATTATGGTCCCTTCACTATTCTGCAGAAAGTTGGATCCTTAGCTTAGAAATTAGAATTGCCATCTAGTACTAGAATTCATCCTTTATTTCATGTATCTCAGTTAAAGAAGCAGATTGGAAAGACCCACATACCATCACCAGTTTTACATGTGGTTGATCATGCTGGAAAGGTGATTATGAGGCCATAGAAGGTCTTGGCTACTAGATCAATTACTACCAGAAGAGGGGAATTTACTCAACTTCTCATATAATGAACCAACTCTGCTCCAGAAGATGCCACTTGGGAGGACAAGTCTAACATTCAAGATCATTATCCAAATTTCATCCTTGAGGTCAAAGATACTTTCTAAGGAGGGAGTAATATTATGTACCTAGGCCGCCCTGAGCAGTATGTTTAGTGCCTTCATAAACTCTAGGCATTAGTCCTTCTTTGTATTTAGTAACCAGGCTGATGTTGCCACGTGTTGAGCTCCGGGTAGTCGATCTTAGGGTATCGATTATTGGTACTTAAGCTATAGTAGAGAGTCAAGATTGTAAGGTAATGAATGAATCTCTTATTTTCTTAAGGTTGCGTCACCTGAACCAGATATTTTTCTTCTTCTTCCCAATTTCGTCTCTCTTTATCTATAAGTGTTCGTCTAATCCTTCCCTGTTCATGTCTGATTCTTATTCAACTTCTGGATTTGATACAAATTGTACTAAGAACAGTACACATCGTTGAAGGAAATCACCTTAATACTTTATCCAAAAATACTCTTGTTGGGAAGTTAACGATATTTGATCATGAGCATACATCCAAATCTGGGAAGGATATTGCTTTCAAAGCACAAAAGAACACTAAATTGTTTGACAAAAGTAAAAGTGTTAGCAACTTTGTTGTTGATCCTATTGAGACTGATTCATTAGATGAGGATATTTATAACTCAGTTTCACTGATCACAAGACAGTTTAGGGATATTCTTTTTAAGAGAAGTAAACAGTTCATCAGAGATAAACCCAGGTCATCAGTCAAACCTTATGACCGTGCTCCTCCTAAAAACAGGGACACCGTCGATACCGATGATGAGGATACGCCACAGTGCTTCAAGTGTAAAGGTTTTGGTCATTTTGCTAATGAGTGTCCAAATGTAGAAAATACACTGGGAATAAAGGTATTGCTGCAACTCTAGATGAGATGTCTGATCACTATGATTCAGATAAAGATGAAAAGTCAAGTGTTGAAATCCTTGGTGAAAATATTGATTTTGATAATTATAGCAATACGTACATCAAACTTGATATTCTTCTTGGAAAAACTTCATCAACTACTATGGAGGATAAAGTGTTTGAGCTATCATTGAGCTTTCTTAGCCTCTCAACCTCCTCTTATAACACCTTGATTTTTTCAAGAGCTACAAAAAGTTGATTCTCAAGAGGAGTTTTCTTGACGAAATCTGACTCATGCTGTTCATTCCTTGTTGATTGTTGAGAATTAATCTTTGCCTCTGTCTCAACTAGTTTCTTATGTAACAAATAATATTTCATGTTGAGAGTTTCAAACTCAGGGGTTTTTGAGTGTAGGCTTTCTTTGTAGTCTCTGAGAAGATATTTGGAGTTCTGATATCCATAGAAGAAACCAAAGAAGATTTTTCTTAGTTTTTTATTTTCTCTACACAAAGGAGTAATAATCTCAATGACATTTGAGGTAGTCAGCCTTTTTGTAGAAATAACATCTAGTATAGAAGAGTATTATGACATATCTTCTTCAACATCTTGATAGATTTCTGAGTCACCTTCTTCAGACATTTCATCGCGATGTTTTTCAAGGCAGGTCTGCCAATCACCAGAATCTACATTATATATATCGGGTTGTTCAGTAGATTCATAGGGAACATCATTTAGAGATGTTGATCCTTCATCTTGTTTTACGTTAACTGAATCAGTCATGGATTCAATTCTTATAGGATGGATCGCACCAAACACATATTGTTAGATCTTTTCGTGTTTGCCTACTCTGATACCAATTGAAAAGGCGAGGGTACCCAAATATACCTCAAGCTAAAACTTTTCCTTCCTATGAGTCCTTTCTCCAAAAGTGATTGTCTGTGGACTGAGTCGAGACAATGCAACTAATCGGTTCACACTTCGTGTGATTGTCTATGGATACAAGATCGAGACAATATGACAATGAAGTATGTTTTCTTGATACAAAGGTTTGGACTTAACCAAACACAATAGGATTCACGTATCAAGTAAATATGAATTAACGTTTGTGCAATTTACTTTAATTATAATAAAAAAATTATAATGCGGAAATATAAAGTAAATGACATAACAAGATTTTGTTAACGAGGAAACCGCAAATACAGAAAAACCCCGGGACCTAGTCCAGAATTGAATACTCTCAGGATTAAGCCGCTATACAAAATAAACCAACTTTGTATAGTTGAGACCAAGCAACTAAACCTATAGTTCACCTAGTTCCGTCTGTATTCCCACGCCTCCAACCTGTAAACAAGTCACGTACTTGGACCAATTCCTTTGGTTCGTATTCCAAACAGTAAAGGAACAACAAATCTGTTTGGTATCAACTCTTTTCAACCAAGTGATATGAGTTGCGCAAAGGTTCCCTTGTTTATCTTAACATAAACTCCTTCGCCATGCTCTAAGATCTATCTTATGTTCAATCACAAAAAGGTAATCGTTAAGATTAAGCCAATCAATATCTCTAATCCCAAGGAAATATATTGATGCCGATCTTCTCAACTATTCTATTAAAATACCCAAAGGATAAATCAATTATAGTTGGATCCTCTGTTACCCAAACAAGTATTGTGCACACCAAAGATTATAAAACCAAGTCAGAATCTTTTGTCTCTTCTTTGTCTTCAAATCTTCTTAGATCTTCAACAAACACCTGCACACAACTACTTGAATCTCTTGTGATCAATCACATACAGAACGGAGTATGTTAACAATGGATTATCACAAGATCGTCTTTAAATCTAACAACAATCTAAAGATCCCTGTCCAAACCTTGAACTAGTTTAAGTGAATCTTATATCAAAAGAGAAGATTCTCAAGCATAAACAAACTAGGTGCAATCAAAGTTCAACAACCGTTAGTCAATCAAATCAATATGAAAACTAAAGAAAAACCGCAATATCTAGTTTCCCACCAACGGGTCGCGCTAGAGCTCCTCAATGCCAAAAAAGACTTTAAATTGAGCGTCCACAAGAGATTTCACCTAATTAGATTACTCTCCTCTCCTGTAGTTTCAGGAAATCCTACAATACATCCCTCACAAGAATTCATAACAATCAACACATTTCTTAAGATCAATAACAACACTTTTTATTAATTGAATCTAGAAATTTTACCAGAAGGAAATGAAATCAAGAATACAACAATATTTTGGATTTTCTCTCTCCTTAAAACTTTCTCAGCACTCCTAAAATTATATATCCCCTTTGAGCCTATTCATCTCTTTATATAGGGTATTACATAGTGGATGACAGCTAATGTATCCTTTATTTTCGGATCTGACTTGTGGTATTTCACGAGCTTACAAATGTTAAAATTTGCAAACATCCTAAATTTCGCTAGATCATCACACTTTTCTCATGTTTACGATGTCATCATCTGTTATGTCATTTCTGAAATCACTCTGCGACGTCTTCGCAATATTTCTAATGAAGATTTCACAAGTGTGTTGTTGTTGTGATATTCTGATCCTACATCTTGCCTCTTCTCATGTCTTCTCTGCGAAGGGGAGAATTTCATGAGAATTTATACTTCAGAATGCCGCAGATGTTCATCTTTCCACATTATTTTATACTGACATGATCTTGTATTCTCCGCAATATTTACTACACGTATCTTTTCTTCCACCCATTTCTTAACACGTCTTTTTCAACCGCTATTTCTCAACCATTCACGTCAACTCTTCGCATTAATGAGTTTATCTTCTCGATAACTCCTCTATCTATATATACTCTTCTTATTTTTCTCCTTTTCTATTTTCACTTTCTTCTATTCTTCTCTGCAAATTTACAGTTTCTCCGCATATTCCGCTTCTTCTGCTGTAAATTTTCATCCTTCTTTTTATTTTGATCTTCATTCCTTCATTCCCATACTCAGATATGCCTCTAAGTGGTCACAAAGCTAAAACTTCTTCTGAGGGAATTCAGAAAGCTTTTAAAGAAAAGGGTTTCACACTATCCACCATTCCCAATCAAGAAGCTACCTCCATTCTTTCTGCTAGATTATTTTATGATCATCATTGTGATGATAAATAGACCATAGTTTCGCTGGGTCAAATTCTCGCTGGCCTTCCTATCCCTCTTTATGATCCTAACCTTCCTTTATTCTATGAAATACTCTCTCATGCGAAGTTCTCGCGGGCAATATATCAATTAAGTGGGGATTGAACTCGCTTAATGCTTGAATTCGCCAATCGTGGTGCTGGAAAAGGGTCTCTTTATTTAAAAGATATTAGGGATCCTGAATTTAAGGAATTAGAAATTCTTCCTGAAAAATATACTGCATAAAGCTTCTTTGATAATTATGAACTAATACCTATGAAGAACGTAAAAACTCGCTGGGGTATTCGTTTGAAGAGGAAGGAAAATGTTGATGATGATAAAAAGATTATGCATGATATTGATTGGCACTCTGGAAAGAATAAAACTCCTCGCCAATCCAAAGATGAAAAGTGGTGCATCTTTCCACTGATTTTGAGGGGCCCTTATGTTTCTGGTTCAAACGTGATTCCTGCGAATCTCGCCACTTACCAACCTTGGGCATTTAATTGGCCTGAGAAATAAAAAGAGGTATGCTTTTTTTGTTCAGTCTATTATCTTCATTCCTCTTTATACTTATTAACTTTGGGAAATCTTCAGATTAACAAGTTAAGAAGAATATACAATGGAACTAGCAAGGCGAGCACCCTGGTAGCACTTCTCCCGATCACGGATGAAGTAAGAAATACTTTCCTTTATCATTTTTAACAATATTGTTGCCTATGTTTCTTATCTTCATTCGTGTGCGTAGATTGGCGTTGTAGTTGCGAAAGAAGAAGGGTCTAATGCTGCGAAGACCAAAGGAAAGAGTAAAGATATTCTTTGCAAGGAAAAATCCGCTGCCCCTCCTTCAAATAAAAGAAAAGTCCGCTCTCCCTCTCCCTCAAGTTCCCACTCTTATAAGAGTACAGATGATGATGTTGTATTCGCAAAGGAATGTGCCTCTTTCGAGTCTTCAATGGCACAATTGTCTAGTATCTTTTCTGATTCCTTGCAAGGAATTGGTAATGACAATCTCACCAACACGTGCAAAGCTCTTGCGAATATCTATGACTCCACTCTATTGGATGGTGATAGTTCTCTTCGCGGAGTTTCTAGATCAGTGACTCTTGACTTTTTGAACTCACTTGGTATTCTGGTATGCTTTCATTTCTTTGTTTCTTCTTCATACTTATAATTCAAAATTATATCCATCTTGATAATTTTTGCTTTCTTTCGCAGTCTGGAAGAGCTTCTTTCGTTGTTGCCTCAGATTTGGAAAGAAGGCGTGCTATTCTTGAGAAGAAGAGTCTTGAACTTCGAAAGAAAAACGAAGACTGGAGGTTGAAGCTGCTGATTTTTGCGAAAAGAATAAGCAGTTGGATTCTGAAAATTCCACTCAGAAGGGAAAAATATCTAGTCTTCAATATGCCAATAAACAACTTTATGGAATAGTGCTTTTCTTCTTATTCTTCATTTCATTTTCTCATTATCTTTCCTCATATGATTTACCATTTTCGCAGACGTTTATGGTCTTTCTGATGAAGCTACCATTGTTCGTTCTTTTCCCGAACCCATAGACAATGATACCCTGCTTGAACTCCTTAACAATTCTTTAAATAGTTTTTCAAATGACAAGATTAAGTCCCTTTCCATAGATGAACTTAGATCCAAATTTCGCCTCTTAGAGATTGACCATAGATCCATCTTGGGCTTAGCCAATAAATTTAAGCGTTTCTATCTTAACTCTAAAGAAGAAATTAATAATTTAAGGACCAAGAATAGTAATCTCATAGATGAAAAGATCGTATTGCTCTCCAAGGTGCTCAAACTCTAGCAAAATTCCATGAAACTCTTCTTGAGGCTCAAATTGAACGAGATGAAGCTATTCGCCAAAATGCTATACTTAGCGAAAGAGAGAGTCAAGTTCGCTCATGTCTTCTAATACATAATGATGATGAGTTCGCTTGGGATGCGAAAGTTCTAGATAACGCTAGGAATAATATAGGTGTAGATGTTAGCCTCCATACTGAACACACAGCCTTGGTTAGAGATATGATTTCTGACATAGAAGGTTGTTAACTGCTCTCCCTTATTTAATTATTTGCTTTTCATAAATTTCCATCAAGTTGCTGATTCAATGTTATATTTTTTCACAGAGGCTAAAGAGAGACTTCGCAGAAGAATTAAAGAACTTGAGGCTGAGAAGGGGCAGCTTGCAAAGGATCTTGCTTCTCGCAATGATAAGTGTTCTAAGCTGAAGAGCCAATTGAAGATTACTGTTGTGAACTTTAAAAATGATTCTACTCTTTTTCGCAACCAGACTATTAAAATGGTTTGTGATGACAATAACATTCCGCATTCCACATATCCTTATATCTTAGATAAAGTCCCAAAGAACACTCCTGATTTGGTCATCTCTGATAGCGATGATAGCGAAGAAGAAGAATTTGATGAAGATGTAGAAGAAGAAGAATTTGACGCTAGTGAGGAAGGAGAAGAGTCTGATGAGGATGATGAAGAATCAAGCAAGATATGATTTTTGCTTCCTTCTTTAATTTTTTGTAATATCTGTACATTTGTCTTTTAATCCTCTATTTTGTAATCTATCACTGCGAATTTCTTCAATCTTCAATACAAGTTCGATTTCTTTTGTTTCTTCCTGCATGTGTTAGAAAACAATTCTTTCTCGCAATATGATTAATTAATATATAATTTATTTTTCACTTTGTGCGTAAATCTATCATATGAAAACAAATAACATACTCTCATTTTATGCATTCCCATACTTTCCTCTTTTATTTGTGTTCAAATGAGAGATTAAGCAAGTTACCTTTGTTCAGTAAGATTGTTGCAAAATCTTTAAGTATATGCATTCCCAAATCTCGCAATTATTTCTGCATAATCTCGCAATCACATATTTTAGAATTGCAATTTTTCTTGTATTCTGATGTGGTCTTATTTTGCCTTCCTAAGTAAAGGTCTTAGTTTGCCACCTCTTGTCATTGCGACAAAATCGCAGGACATCTTTGCATTTTCATGCAAAAACCCCTTGATCTTGTCTTAACCCTTTTCTCTTATAATTTTTGTTGCGACAATATGACAGGCCTAAATATTCTTGCGAAAATAAAGCCCCATGACATTGTCGTCTTGCGATGAAATCGCAGGACGTCCTTACACTTTCATGTACTGACCCATTGATCTCATCTTATCATTCTCTTTTGTATTATTGCCTCTTCAGGATTGTCGCACAAATATGACAAGCCTAAATATTCTTGCGAAAATAAAGCCTCATGACATTTGCGTCTTTAAACACTTATCAACTCCCTAATGGAAGGTGCCGCACTTATCTTCCCCCTGGTTTCCCCTTCAAGGAGACGTACTTATGCCATACAAGACTAGCTCCTCCCATACAGTCTTGACAACAACCAGTTGTTTTTGCAGCCTCTTATCCCTTTTGCCTATATGGCTTATGGTTACGAGAATGCACCCTAAGTGGGGTTTTCTTCAGGCCGAGTGCGTCATAGCCAAGACTTGTCAAGAATGGAAAGGTACGCTCCAGATGCCCGGACACTCTTGACTTAACAGTGTACCTCGACGCCTTAGTCATATTCTGCACTCTTTAGGAGAGTCCTTATTACCCTAGTCGCCCAACTCAAGTCATATGCTTAAGTTGAGAATCCAAGGTGCCTCTCCTGGATGGGTTCTTATTGACCCCAAATCTCCATGACTCAGGTTCCAGTAGCGGTGTAGCCTTTTCGCTGAGCCATGCAACAGGCACCCCCTTCTATGACGCAATTTAGGTCTTAGATTTGCCTCTTGCAAAATTTTGATTTCGCGAACTAGGGTGCACGCCATAGTAGGTTCGCCCCATTCTGATTGTTCTGATTATTTTGGTTTTGCATTTCAGCTCTTATTATAATTTCTCAATTCTCATCTTTGTCATTCCATAAAATACATTTTTTGAAATTTTTGTAACAAACTAGTCACACACTTTTTTTCTTTTTAATTTTATTATGACATTAAATTCTAAGTTTCTTACCTTTGTTATTTTTTGCCTCTGCATCATTGATATTTTCTGTGGCTTTGTTGCTTTCTGCGAACGTTTCGCTACTTCCTATTTTCAGCAAACATTTACTTCACAATATTTCTTCTTTTTTCTTCTCTACTGCATCAACCATCAATCTCTCACTTCTCTGCTTTCCTTTGATGTTACGTCTCCAATTATCTTTCTTTGTAGCTCGTTCTTCACATGACCCAACATCAATTTCATAACACTTCTTTCCCTCAATACAATCTCCTTTTATAATTCCAACTCCGCTCGGATGAGGGAACTTGATGCACTGATGAAATGTCGATGATACGCCTAGAATCCCATGTAGCAAAGGTCTGCCAATTAAGGCGTTGTACGGTGACTCCACGTCGACAACACAGAACAAAATTTCAAAAGATATTCCTTTCAATGGAATTCACATAGTGACTTCGCCTTTAGGTTTATTAGCAGTTCCGTTAAAACCATAGATTTTGTAAGTTGAAGGTATTAAATCTTCATCTTTTCCACCCATAGTTTTATAAGAATGATAGAACAAGATATCCATAGAACTTCCAGTATCAATTAAAACTATGTTAATTGCCCATGAGTCCTCAACTTCATCATCTTCATCATCACTTGGTTTTGGATTAATCTCTAATCTCACCACCAATGGATTTTCATGTATTTCTCCACCTTCAGGTACTTCTTCTGCGGTGAAGGAAATAGTCTATTTTTGCCATTCTTTTAACGGCGAGACCTTCGCAATGTTCATTATTTCTCTCCCATCAGCATCTCTTGCGAAAACTCTGCTCAGAACATTATCGTGAAAGTCTTCAATCGTTTTGTATGAATGTACAATAGAGTTACAAAATAGATTCTTCGCTTTTGCTCCAACTTCTATTACAAATGTTTCTCCTCCTTTTGTCATATTAACTCTGCGAATTTCAGGTGGAGGTGGTATTGGTTGAGATTGAGGTTATCCCATAAGAAAATGATTTAACTTTCCCTGATCTATCATCCTGAGAATGATTTTTTTTATATTCCTGTAGTCATTTGTTAAATGTCCATGAAAATGATGGTAAGAACAAAATTCTTGACTTCGGTGATTTGTAGGTGGCTCTTTTCCCATGTTCCAGGGTGCTGGTACATTTTCCATCAAGATTATTGCTTCCCATATTTTTTCTACACTAGTATTCAGAGGTGGCATTTTAATCTCTTCCCATATCATCTTATGATTTCCTTGGCTTTTGTGATAATTTTGCCTTTTACCTCCATATGTTTCTTGCGGCTGATCAATTCTTGGAATTTTGTTGTTTCCACCTCGTCTATAGAAGTTTATTTCTCTCTCAAATTATTGTTGGTCACAACTTCCCATAGCTACTATTTTCTGCTGATTATTTTCCATTATCCTCTCTTGTTGTCCCTGCGAAGTGCTCGCAACTGTGTTTATCAACTTGGGTAAAAAGCTTGCGTTCGCTGCTTTTGAACTTGTATTCGCAACTGGGTATGATTCCATCTCATTTTGCTTTTCTTTAAGAATAATATACTCTTCCTGAAGATCTCGTAATTCAGTCATTGTGATCGTGTTCTTAACTCTGAAAATTTGAATATACAGCAGGTTGGTTGCGAACATTGCATTAATGAATGATAAAATGAGATATCTCTCATCCACACGACCATCCATTTCACTACACATTGTCTTCCATCTTATGGTCAAATGCTTCAAAACTTTCACCAATTCTCTGCTTCAACCCAAATACATGTTCAATGCCAGGTCGCGAAGAATTATTACTTATATATGCTCATAAGAATATAGTTTGCAAATGATTGAAAGACGTTATCGTATTCTTGGGCAACCCTTCAAACCATTTCAAAGCCTCTCCTGTTAAACTGGATGTGAAATACTTGCACAATACAGCATCATGATTTTCCCACTATAGCATACATATCACATAAGCTTTAATGTGTTGAATTGCACAAGTTGTCCCGTCAAAGATGCTAGTTAATGCAGGAAGGTTGCACTTTGGGGGTATTCCTCCTAATTGTACTTCTCGTGTGAATGGAGTCTTTGCAGCTTCTTCTATAGCTTCATCCAATTATCTTCTGCCTCCTTATTTTCTGTTATTTAGCATTCCTCTCATCTCCGCTAGTTCTTTTAAGATTTGATAATTTATTCCAGGATTTTGGTCCATTGGTCTCTTTAATTATGCTTCTCTTCTTCTACGTTCATGTTTATCTTGTCTTGCGAAATTTTGATATTATTATTCATTATTTTCTTCTTGTCTTTCCCTGTGATCTCCTCTTTCATCTCCTTTTTGAATTCGCACATGATTGTACCTCTCATTTTATCCTCTGTGATTTTGGTCATTCCTTATCAATTCTCTTTGTTGCCTTTCATCTCTCCTTTGTATTCTATCATATTATTCATTGATATTTCCATTATTGCGATTTTGTTCACGTCTTCTTTCTCGATTATCATGATTGTTATGGCGTATTGCCTCTTGGAGCTCTTGTTCCTCCACTTATGCTCTCAACATTTCCCTTTAGCAAGCTAGACGTGCTTGTTCGGCATAATGCCTCTCGATTTCATCTTCAATTACCTGTTGATTTCTTTGAATTTCTCTCCCATATAATATTCTCCTTCCTTCTTCCTGATTTTCTTCGCCATCTTGATTATTTCGCTCCTGACGTCGCTCATTCTCCTGATTCCTGTTGTTTTGTCCATTTTGGAAAATTTCGCGTTGTGGGATGTAACGATCTTCAATTATTTCTCTCCTTTCGCGACGTTCTTCATTTGGATTTTGTATTTCTTCTCGATTTCCTTCTCCAATATTTTTTATAAGAGAATTTCGTCTTACTTCACTTCTAATTGATCTTAAACTCGATCTTGTAGTACTTCTTAACCTCCTATTATGTAATCTCATGTTTTTTATTCTCAACTCATGGTTTTGCCTTGTAGAATTTGCACGTTCTTCTGCTTCTAACCTCCTCTCTTCGTGTATTCTTTGTCTCAATGCCTCTAATGCTTCAATTCTTTCATCTCCATGAATTATTCCTCCAACTGCTTCCTAGTCTCTCTCTTCTTGTCTATCATTTCTTAATTGTTGCCCTTTTTCCACTTCTTCTGCTGAATCTGATCGCCAAGTATGTACACTCACTCTATCATAGTCCACAGTTCTATTTTGTATTGGCATATGCTGAATTGGCTGTTGAACCTGATTTTCTCCATTGTTTCTTGTGTTCATTCTAGAATATTCCACAATTTCATTTCTTCCTTCTCCAACAAGCCTCTTACTCCTTCTAACAGTTGTTGGTTGTCTTGAAGCATTTCTTCTTCTTGCCATCTTTTCAATCTTAATGAATTGTTAAAAACTATATGAAATTCTTCACCAATTACTCCAAATTATTTCAAATCACAATTCAATCAGAATTTCTTCAACTAGTTCCCTGTTTCTAGTGCCATTATGTAGTTGCAGGAAATCCTACAATACATCTCTCACAAGAATTCATAACAATCAACACATTTCTTAAGATCAATAACAACACTTTTTATTAATTGAATCTAGAAATTTTACTAGAAGGAAATGAAATCAAGAATACAACAATATTTTGGACTTTCTCTCTCCTCAAATTTTTTTTGGGTAACTAACAATTTATTAAACCAAGAAAAAAGAAGGAGGGGGGCTGTGCCTTACCTCCAAAACAGCAGAAGGAACAAAAGAAACAAAAACACAAACATAAACTTAAAGTTACATATTTCGAAATCTGCATAACGGAAAAATAGAGTTATCTATGGAAATGTTCCGTCTAGTGAAGTTTGGCGGACTTGTCCACCATTGAGATTGAACCGTAGCGCCGTGTTTTTCCAGTAAATCAGCTACCGAGTTACCTTCACGAAAAGCATGAGTGCAAATCATCCGGATCAAGGAGGTGAACTTCAAGCAGTTAATCCAGTGCGTCCTTAACATCCACGGCACTAAATACGGATTTTGAATAGCTTGTATTACAAAGGTTGAGTCACACTCCAACCACAGCCTTGTGATTTTCTTGGTACGTGCTAAGAGAAAAGCATAGATTTCCCTCCTACAGCTCCGCAAACATAGAATTGGTTATTCCCAGACTTTGCGCTAAACACCCTTTCACCATCCCATTGTAGTTGTGGAAAACCACACCACATCCCGACGGACCCGGGTTACCTAAGGAGCAACCATCTATGTTTGATTTAATTCAGCCTTGCGCCGGTGGTTGTAATTTAACCGCAATTGCTCTAGGAATTTTAGGAGACCGCTTCTTAATGCCCAGGAGATCTAAAATACTCTTATCTTCATACGTGTAGAAATAAAAACCACCGTTGTGCCTACTAGACTCCACCACTAGATTAGACAGCTTAGTAATTGCATGTTGAGAAGAGATCACCCGATGATCGAATCTTAACTTGTTGCGGAAAAACCAAATTATCCAAATACAACTTGCCACTGCGATCCAAAGCAGATTCCTTATTTGAGAGCAGCCCACAAAGCCTCTGACAGAGGCAAACAACGAATGCACATTTGAGAAGTCCAGACGATGGCAAAAAACATGCATAATCCAGTTCCAGATCGAAGTAGCAAACATATAGCTAAAACACAGATAGTTTTGAGATTCGCCACAGCAAGGAGTGTGACAAAGATTGCAACAGTTGACCGTATCCCTCCCAAAGTACCTTACGTTGTCGTCCGAAGCTATTCTATGATGCAGAACCTTCCACACCGTGCAGGCTCGACTAGGAGGAATCTTTATGGACCATAAGTCTTTGTAAACCAGCATTTCCATTTCCTTAGGTCTGTGAAAATTATAGGCATCTTTCATAATAATATCACCAGAAGTACTAACCTTCCACACTTGCTTATCCATGCTGTGAAGAGCAAACATAGTTTCTTTAATCCACTGCTGAATCTGACCAGTTAACTCCGGCATGTAAGAAGGAATCCTCCACTCCGCATCAACTATAAACTCCTCCACCGAGTTGTGAAGATTTGAATTATCCATCTCCAAGTAATCCGCAATCGAAAGGTCCATATTGGTGCTTCAGTCCTCAAAACTTTCTCAGCACTCCTAATATTATATATCCCCTTTGAGCCTATTCATCTATTTATATAGGGTATTACATAGTGGATGATAGCTAATCTATCCTTTATTTTCGGATCTGACTTGCGGTATTTCGCAAGCTTACAAATGTTAAAATTCGCAAACATCCTAAATTTCGCTTGATCATCACACTTTTCTCATGTTTACGCCGTCGTTATCTGTTATGTCATTTCTGAAATCACTCTGCGACGTCTTCGCAGTATTACTGATGAAGATTTCTCAAGTGTGTTGTTGTTGCGATATTCTGATCCTACATCTCCGATAGGAAGCTTTACCAGTAATAGTACAACAGAGGAAGTTTACTGTCACGAAGGATTAGTTTGCTAGAAATGAAAACTCAAAGTATTTATAGACAAGGAAGTTTGGATACCAAGGAATTTCCAAAACCGAAAATATTCTCAAGATATTTTTCCATATTTAACCCAAATTTGGTTCTCATAATTCCTGTGAATGCACTGTCCAAATATAATGATCGAAATCTCCTTGGAAAATCTTTAACTAGCAAATGCACATTACTAATTCTTATTTTCCATATATAATTAAAACCTTAATTAAAACATTCTAAACTCATTTAAATTCGATCTTGGGATTTACTTCCTTCTTAGATGTTAAGGAATATCATTGAACAATAAAAGAATACACATTAATGCGCGTGTTCAATGTGTCGACATATTTATCTTGTAAGTCCTTTTTCATACTTACTCACTTGAAACCGATTTACCACACTTCCAAACAAGTTTAGAATTGGTTCATCTGACTTTCAAGAACTATGTGATTGATCAAGTAACACTCAATCACAAACCATGGGTATAACGGTTCTACCAAAACAAGTTTCGGTTCTACCTCCATGTGAGTACTATGCATAGTCACACTAGCTTACCAAATATTCGGCTGAATAAGTACTAGGATCGATTCCCCATATATATTTGGTATCTAACTTCTATGCATTGCACATGTCCATAGGATCGGTTCCCCCTTGCCTAAAAACGTGTTGCACATGTTCTTAGGATCGGTTCCCCTTTATTCTATAAACCTTGTTGCACCTCATACAAGGATCGGTTTCCCCTTGTGATGTACTGCACCTCTTCATAGGATCGGTTCCCCTTTACCAAATTTGGTCAGACACTCACAAACCCGATCATACCCCAGGTGATTACTTAAGATTTGTTTCACTAATAAAAGTCATACCAATACATAAGCCAGGCCTCATGTGAATAGTTTTACCAAGAACACAAACAAGTCATGAGCGGTTATACTAATCACACATATTGGACGTTCATAAGATTTGCAATGAAGAACCGCCCCAATAACGCCTGGCGATTTCCTTTTCGGTTCACAACACATATCATGAACTTACTTCCTTAAAAAACATGTAAAAACATTATTTCCTATGATGAAATCCTCACCTCATACCCATACATAATCACAATATCATTCATACGATTATGTGGATATCTTATATACAAAGTTTAATAGTTAAGCAAGAAACTTCACATTGTATTCCTTAATACTATGTCTATCTAGAGTGTTCATGCTTCGCAGTTTTATGTTTTCAATATGCGCGACTTGAAAGATAGTTAGGGAATAAAACAGTTCAAGTCAAATATCACTAACCTCAAGTGGAAGGATGATGTTGTGGTTGTAGCTCCGTACTTCTTCAAGTCTCCGCAATACTTGTAATGTCTCACCCTAATACTTTCAAGCTAACATATACGAAGTTGACTCTAGTACATTTAAATCAAGTGACTTAAATGAGTTTTGGTTAACTAAAATATGACAACCATACTTGACATACCAACGCTTGGTGGGTTCAACCGAGCTATGCTCTAACAAGGATTATGAAGCCAGACGAAACTACTTCTCTTGTAGTTGACATATATTATCTTGACATTTTCTATCATACGAGTTCAATTGAATAATTGGCTTGAGATTATATATATGATAGGGCAAGATAAAAAGAAATCACAAACATCTTCGTCTCATCGTTTGTGATTCCGCAATATCTAGTTTCGTTACCATACGATTTAGATTATTGTGAGGTGATCAATAATTCTAGGCTGTTCTTCGGGAATATAAGTCCGGGTTATTGATTAGTTCCTGTTCACCTTGATTTTATCAAAAGACGGAACAAAACTCGTAGGTTTATCTGTGGGAGACAGATTTATCTATTATCATAGACTTTTCTGTGTGATACGAATTTTTTTATTAAAGTCTTCGACTTTGGGTCATAGAAACTCTTGGTTGTGGGTGAGATCAGCTAAGGGAATCAAGTGCTTAGTATCCTTTTAGGATCAGAGACATAAGGAGCGCAACTGTACCTTGAATCAGTGTGATATTTATCAGGATTCAAGTACAGTCCAGACTGAAGTTAGTTTGTAGTAGGCTAATGTCTGTAGAGGATTAATACAATGTGGTGTTCAATCTGATATAGGTCATAGGGTTTTTCTGCATTTGTGGTTTCCTCATTAACAAAATTTCTGGTGTCTGTGTTATTTCTATTCCGCATTATATTTTGTTATATAATTGAAATATCACAAGTTGTGTGTTGTATCGATCAATTGTGAAATCCAACCTTTGGTTGTTGATTGGAAATTGATTGATCCTTGGATATTGGTATTTGGTACCTGTTGATGGTGGATTTTCAATAAAGGGAAAAATCGTAAAATCTTGAGGCATGTTTCGACACGGATTTCAGGCATACAACGATTCATATTTTACGAAGCCATGATGAATATGTTTTCGAAAAGCCCCACTAGCTGAGCGATTCGATCCCTAGCATTTCATTATGCCCACTATGCATAATAACATAATTGGGCGGTTTTCCATAGATTGAGAGCTTAACGCCTTCAGGACGTCGGTGACACTCACTGTTCCCTGACTGCAGGAGAGAGACCCCCCTCCATAGAGAAGAATAGTTGGGCGGCGGACGCCTTCAGGACGTCGGCGACACTCACCGTTCCCTGACTATGTGGAGAGACCGTGCATAGATTCAGGCGATTCTCCGCAGATTGAGAGCAGTATCACCTTCAGGTCGTAAACAACACCCGTGACTCCCTGAATATGCACCATTCATAATGGATGTGACGTTTTAACTGGCTAATATATTATCTGTATTAGATTAATTCTGCCGTGACATTCTCCACTGAATTCCCAGAATGATCCATTATTGCTCATATTCCATTGTCGAATCCACGACCTGATCCCATGGAATGGCAATAACAATTTCTCCTATTCTATGGTCAAATCCACGGCATGATCCCATGGAATGGCAATAAAAATTGTTCCGATTCCATGATCGAATCTACGACCTAATCTCACAGAATGGCAATAAACCACTATATTATCTCATTATTCCAATTTCATGATCGAATTCACTGCTAATCTCATGGAATGGTAATAAATAATGTTATTACTTCGATTCTATGGTCGAATCCACGATATAATAAATAATTACTCATTTTATTGTTCCGTTTCATGAATTATTCCTCACTGAATTTCATGAATTAGCAATAAATACTCAAACATTGGGCATCTAGATCATCACTGAGTAAGCCCCACAAAAATGGTGCAAGTGTACTCCACAATGATGCACGACTGAGCACCTGGATGCACAAACGAGCATCCAAAAATATGGACAGATGAGGAATCATACGCAAAATAGGAAAAAACAACAAATAATAATAAAATAATAAGAAGCGCCCACGGGCCGGCCGGCCATGCCCTAGTCGTGGCTGGTCCCCATGCTTCTTCCATTATTTTGCCCTATTTTTGTTATTTTCATGAACTCATGAAAAACTCCTTCAATTTAGCAACTTTCCTTGTTTGTGCAAAACTCATGAATTCCCCATAACTTCATGGATTCATGAAAAATAATATTATAAAATAGGGAAAGGTGTGCGGGACCGGGCAACCTAGCCAGCCGGCCATGCCCAAGCCATGGCCGGTTCCACACCTTACAATCCTTAGCCTTTTATAATTCCCCAATTTCATGAAACTCCTCCGTTTCAACAAAACTCATGGATTCTCCATAACATCACGGATTCATGAAAAATAATATTATAAAATAGGGAAATGTGTGTGGGACTGGGCAACATAGCTGGTCGGCCATGCCCTAGCCGTGGCCGGTCCCATACCCTGCAATCCCTAGACTTTTATAATTATTATTTTCCTAAATTCATGAAACTTCTTGGTTTGAGCAAAAATCATGATTTAGTCATAACTTCTCAAATTTTGCTCAAATCACGAACAACCAAAAGCCAACAGGGTCACACGACCGGCTAGTCTCTCATGGAAATTTTAAATGTTAAAATACTCTTATTTTAATATTTACAAAATATTGATCAGTTGAGCATACATGCTCATTCTAACAAAATTAAGAATTTCAGTCAAGATGAAACTCTTCTGAAAATTCACAATGTTGCTCGAATGCACATCAGAAAATACTGAAAGTCTCAATACGGAGACACAAATACCACGACAACACGTAAATGCCTTAATGACCGACCAGGGTCATTCCTAGGGCTTGCACAAAGCCGGTCCCACACGTTTTCACACTTTTGACATAATTTGCGCAATCGCTCATATTGGGCCCAAACTCTCTCCAACCAACATGGGGATTGCTCAAACGGACAACAGCTGGTTCCGTGACAACCAAGATCCGGTCCCATGCTCTCTTGGTCATTACCATCTTTGATACCTAGGTTTTATCACCTAATGCTGAACCCAGCAATATTTCAGTAAATGATGAAATCGGCATTTAATCATCATTCTTTCACCAACTGGCCAACTTAGGACCCTGGTACACGCTCACTCGAGCAATTGGGCATCACATGGATGTCCCTAGTCCCATGTGGTCGGTCCCTCTATCACTCATGACCTATTTTCAGCGATTCATCAACTATGATCTGAAATTAGGGTTTCGAATAAATGTTCTACGAATCATCATAATGAGCAAGATCCAAACACTAGTGAATTTATATTGATTCAGCAACCAACATATGAATTAATCATATAATATTTGGTAATCTACCAATATTTTATATTTTATTGGGTCACGTCACCAAAAATATTTCGTCGAATTGAGCAACACTTGCTCAGTTGCTCAAATATTGATCCAGTTATCAATATTTAGTAATTTGTCAGTAATTTGTCGAATTGAGCAATACTTGCTCAGTTTCACATCAAATTGTCAACATCCGTTAATTTGTCGAATTGAGCAATACTTGCTCAGTTGCTCATCAAATTCTCATTATTCAGTAATTCGTCGAATTGAGCAATACTTGCTTAGTTGCTCGAATATTGATCCAACTATCAATATTCAGCAATTTATCAGTATTTCGTCATTAGTTTTTTGGTTGATTAGCCCTTGGATTTGAATTCCTGGGCGTAAATGACAAGCAAAATATGGTTGTCGCTCAAATAACCAAGATTCCATATTTAATGGGTTTAATATCCTCTATGGGCATCCTGCCCAGAAAAGGTAATAACATTTGATCCTAAGTTACATATATGTCCCTCCTCCTCTCCTCCTATTCGA
This sequence comes from Papaver bracteatum, assembly GCA_023529315.1. NCBI lineage: Eukaryota > Viridiplantae > Streptophyta > Magnoliopsida > Ranunculales > Papaveraceae > Papaver > Papaver bracteatum. The sequence continues at coordinate 567,975 of JAJJWX010000782.1, read as the reverse complement.
TTCGTATTCTCAGACTCAATTAAAATCTCAACTGCAAAAGGACTTCCATCAACTCCTCCACCTTCACCGATATAGCTACCACCATGACTAGCACCACCGTCATCAGTAGAACTAAAGCCCTATATATACCTTGGTTCACCATTATTGAGTTTTTATATCCATAAATTGAACAACAACAAATTTGGATTTGACAATAACATATTTTGGTTCGATTTTTGAGATGCCAATGGAAATGAGATAGAGATTTCATGGATATAACTCAACAGTTGGGTGAAATCAATACATGGAAGATTGAAAAAGGGCATCGGTAACTAAGTAATATTGATGCAGATCAAGTAGGGAAGTTTTGGGTGGAAATCAGTAATTATATGGAGGATTGGGTTTATGTTAATCAGTTTGAGGATATGAATTTTTGTCTCAACATATGAATTTGGGGTTGAATTACTAATGATGAAATGATGAATTAATTGATGCCGATGATAAAAACAATAGTAGCAGTGATGATAATTTCACATCAGGAGATGAAGGAACAAGCGATTACACTAAAGGGGGTTTATTATCCTGTTCGAATCGATTATACATTTAACATAAATCGTTATGATGCTCAGAGTAAACTCGACTGGGGTCATTTCTCTCCTTTGGATTTCATGGGATACTCATAATTTAGTAAGCTCTCTTCCCCTTTCCACCAAAATTGTTCAATTTCTTGTTTATTTGTGGATTTAGATTCTGCACTTGTGAAATTATTGTGAAATTTGATTTTTTTGTTGTTTAATTTGTAGAGATATGTAGTATTGTAAGTACAAAACAGTGCACAACATTATACAGAAGCTGCAATGGATGAGATTACAGTACTAAAAAAAGATATCAGAAGGAAACTTACATTATGGGAAATGTGTTGTGAAATTATTTGATCATTTCAAACATTCAGGACCAAATGTGCAACACGTTTGGATGGTTTTTGAGTACTTAGGTGATAATCTACTGACAGTTATTAAGTACTTGAGTTTTCGTGGGATGTCGATTCACAATTATTAAGTACTCGAGTTATCGTTGGTATTAGTTACATATCTGTTTCAATGGTGTGTACAGTTGGGAGTTTCTTAGGGCTAAAATGGTGGACACTATCCTTACTAGACAAGCTCAAATTAGATGGTTTAATTGCTGAGAATTTTATACATTCTGGGAATGCTAATCATGCACTTGACTGACAGTTGGGATCCAATGTTATAATTGCATCGTTGGTTGAATTTTCGTGGTCAATCTATACGTTCTACTCATTTTATTTCTCAAGGTAAAATCATTTCTGTTGCTGCTCATTTTTGTCAGTAGTTATGTATAAACTTTACAGCGACTATGTAACTGAGGGAACGGGACTTATGCAATGAATCCAATGCCATTTGGTTTTAATGCCTTCGGAATTAGTACATTACTTTTTTAGTGTGATTTAATGAATTTATAAAACATTCATAGGATGTTGTTCAATGATGGGTTGGCAGCATACTGCAAATGAATTTTGCAGTTGTTAATTAGAAGTATTATTAGTTATTATAAGCTGTTGTTGGCATTCAAATTTGCATCTGCAGTAGTCTCATTTTATATCTTGTTATTCTTAAAGAAGAAACATTTGACTTCTACATTGAGATTCATGTGAACTCTTGTAAATTTTCATATTATTATTTTTGTTTGCCATGTAGGCTATTATTAGGTTCGATTTTGATGGCTAAAACTAAATTTATCTACGAAATACACAGGATGTACCTGAGCGCGTTATGTATATTCTAACAGAAAAATATGTTTTGGCTTATATGCACCCGAGTGCATAATGTATGTATATATTATTTTTTTTTTGCATTTTTGTTGTCCTCTCATTTTTCTTTTTTAATAATTTTAATTGTTTTTTATTGATGTTTAATGGTGAATGTAACCGTAATGGTGATGGATTTATTGCTCGAGATCATGGACTAATGATTTTTGTTGTGTATCATATATTGTAGGTGATTACTTGGATAAACCTAGATTTGTTCACGAAGTACATAAGATGCACCCGAGTGCATAATCCATACTCTTATTAAATGGGTTTTAGCCTGGTTCCACCCGAGTGCATAATGTATATGCATATTCTTATATAAAATAATGTTTTGATCAGGTTGCACCTGGGTGCATAATGCATATTCGTATAACAAATTGGTTTTGCCCAGGTTGCACTTGGGTGCATAATGCACCTTCGTATAAGGAATTAGTTTTGCCTAGGTTGTACCAGGGTGCATAATGCACATTTTTATAGGAATTCTTTTTTTGCAAGGTGCATCGGGGTGCATAATGCATTTTCGTATATGAAATAAATTTTGGCCAAGGTTCACCTGGGTGCATAATGTATCCTCGGCCTGGTTTGATTTTTTTTTTCTTCAAATTTTATATCAATAATGGATCTTATTTTGTAGAGATTTTCGAGCCCTTTCCAAAAATATAAATTTTATTAAAATCGGACTTATATTTCGGAAGTTAAGACATTTCTTGCGATTAATTTTAAATTAGAGAGAGAAAATAAATAAGAGAGAAAAAAGGATATGCTAAAGAATACTCCATCCGTCCAATTTTACTTGCCAAAATTGGATTTTGCAAAAACTTGAAAGAAATTCAAATTAATTCCACATACACCATTGGTCTTCCAAAGTGTTTGTTTAATATACAAATTTTAATATCCTAGTTTTTGTTTCTGTCTTGATAATTAGAAAATTTTAATGGGAAATATTTCAATTTTTTGGTACAAATTTGCTAAAAAAAACACAACTTTGGCAAGTAAAGTTGGATGGAGGGAGTAAAATTTAAAATAAAGGGTATGTATGACCAAATTTTCCTGTGTCTTTTTCACCTAGACTTATATTTTACATGTCCATCACTCCCGCACTTTATAGGTTGTGGTCAAATGACCCATTTTCCGAATTATCAATGGTCTCAACCAGTGTAGTTGATTTTAGCCGAGACAACCGAAATCTCGTCAGTTGTTTGGTCTCGGTTGTGGAGCGAGTCGAAATCTCTAATCGCGCCGAGACAAGATTTTGACGAGAAAATCGTCTTTGCCGGTTTCTCATTCTCTTATTGCCGAGTCAAAGGTTTAGAAGTTTTATTTGGGCAATAAAAAAAATAAAAATAAAAATCAAGCCCTAAAATCATATTTATGTGACTAGAAAAAATTGATGTCGATTAGTAAGGAAAGAAAAAGAAGATGATAGATTTGTACTTGACACGTCTTTAAATGGGTGTTAATCTATCAAGTTTAGGCCTGCACACGGTTCGGTTCGGTGCGGTTAGTTGTAAAACCGTTTATAGTGCGATTAGCACATTTAAAACCGTAACCGAACTCAATAGTATTCTGTTCGGTTCAGTTATTTTTTGGTTTGGTTCGGTTATTTTTTGGTTCGGTTTTAACCATAAATTAATCTAGGCTTAGTAAAAAAAAAAAAAGACCCCCTAGAAATTGATAAAAAAAAATCAATCAAACAGAAAATAACTTACTATCATAGAGGTGGTGGTGCTCTTAAGTCTTGAATATCGATGGAGGTGGAGGAGTCGGAGAGGAAGAGAAGAAGAAATGAAATGACCGCAGAAATAGTTTAGGGTTTAGTTTTTATACTCTAGGGTTACCCAATTTTAGACGGCTAGGATTAATCCTAATAAAAATAAATCAACGGCCTATAATTATCGGTTATCGGTTCGGTTAGGGTGCGGTTAGTAGTGGAACCGATAGCCGAACCGAATATCCAACGGTTACCAAAATTAAAACCGACACCGACCGTTGGATTATCGGTTCGGTCCGTTCGGTTACGGTGCGGTTAGTACGGTTATCGGTTCGGTTCTGTGCATGCCTAATCAAGTTGGGTGGAAAAAGGATAAACGGAAGAAGAAGAAAAATCTGATAGCTAATGTTATACAAGTGGCGAAGAAGAAAAAAGCTTGTATGACGTGTTTCATTGGAGGGAATAAAATCAGTTTCCTGGTGATACAATTTCATTCTCATGTTTGGTAAACAGGAATAGAAAGTGGTTAGGAACAGGATTCCCTATAAACACGGGATTACGATGGCAGATATAAAATTCTCACTTTTTTAGGGAATAAAATTTTTGGTAATAAAATTTTCTTCCCATCATCCTGACATGCCAGTATAGGTTTTAAGAGATGATGAGTTTTTAACTGTATATTAGTGGTTAAATATTTTTGGTTAAGATTTTTGGTTCCCATTTTTTCCGCCTTCTCTTTTAGCCACTATGGTGCATTAGTCGGTTAAATATTTTTTTTAACTATGTCTAATTTTGTTTTTACTATAGCTTTCTTTGCAATAAAAACCAACAAATGAAATAATAATACAGTATGAGGCTTTATGGTGTGGGTTCCGCTTCTTTGCGAGAGGCGGGCAGACCGTAAGCAGTGGCAGAGCCAGAGTTTAATATTTAGGGGGGCTAGAAAAAAAAATTAAAAAGTTGGATTTAGTGGACTAAATATTTAACATAAGGTGGGCTAAATGCAGAATATAATATAAAATTTAGGGAGTTTTATATGATTAGTAGGATTTTAGGGGGCTAGAGTCAGGCTTAGTCAATCATCGGCTCCGCCCATGGCCGTAAGATTGAATGCGTGGTCAACTTATCATTTCCGATTTACGACTGACATGGAAGCTCTCTCAGAGCAACTGCAGTGGCGCGAGTATAACCAAAGATCAAAAACTAAAAAAATAGGTTTACTCCGTGCTGCCATGCTACGGTGCACGAGTAAAATTTGATCGAGCGCACATAATAAGCTCGCCTGGTTCAAACGTAGCTTAAATTTTGCTTGTCATCAAGCCAACATTATATGCACGCCTCACTTAATACTTGACCATGATTGAAACATATGTATAACATCCGCCCCACCATCAAACGGACATTTAAGCTGCGCCTGGATTTTGTGCGTAGCTTATATATTCGTCCCATTCCAAACGAACTTTAAAACTGCGCCTGGTATTGAGCGTACTTTTAACTTCCGCTGTTTTGGTATAATATTTAATCTTTACTCCGTACCATTGTGGTTCGTTTGGGGACCAAATTTTTTGTTATGGTCGTCCATTGTGGACGCTCTAAGATGATAATTTCGGAGAGTTATTTCGAAATTTCCTGAAAATCTATTCAAAATTGTGGCCGGATCTCAACGAAAAAGAATTCGTGATTCGATATTTACTGCATTAGCCTCAATCGTAGAACCTTTGTGCAAAAGATAAGGTTTATTTGGATTTAAAACATAATAAAAACGGATTCATTTTACTTGGAACACCCTCTCTAATCGCATATCAGCAAACCATCCCCAAGGTAACCACCAACCAATTATCATAAACCTCCAAACAACAATTTCTCAATTACTGCAAACTCGAGATAATACATATTCTATCACACACTGTTGTTTCCTCTTCTGGTCTATATGGACTACCATAAATGAGCTCGTATTCAATCAGAGGAAGTCCGCCCAAGACGACATCCTGGCGAGATCTTTCGCACTCCAACATGAATTTGAATGGGCAAAAACGACCTCCCCACCAATTCTACCCGGGGAGAGTCCTTGCGGATTTACAACAAACTTATCAAAATCCTCTACATCCATTCATGTGGGTTGGAGTATCCCAACACCTGACTGGTATAAAATAAATACCGATGGCGCAGCTAGAGGTAACCCCGGAATAGCAGGAGCAGGATTCATATGCAGGAACTCGAGCGCGCACACAATATTGGCTCTTGCACAACCTCTAGGTATAACAAATGCGCTAACAGCTGAAACATGGGTCGCAGTGATAGCAACCGGAGTAGCAAATGAAAGAAATTGGACTAAAGTCATGTTCGAAATGGACTCGGAAAATCTTGTGCACTTCATCAACAATCCAAGGGAAGCTCCATGATATATCTCTGAAATGATTTAGGAAATCATACATCGAATGCGACAAATCCCATGTTGTGCTATTCAACATAACTATAGAGAAGGAAACCAAGCCGCAGATGGACTGGCAAACTTTGCAGCCGATGGTAGCCAAACGGGAAACCTTTCAACATCAATTTGGGAACAGACGAATCCGGCTTTTCTTAATCAAATTCTATTGAGAGACTCTATGGGAATCACATTCTCGCGTGTAATAACTGTTTAATTGGTTTTATTTAATTTAATGCTTCAAAAAAAAAAACATCAAAAAGAAACAAACTCTTTTAACAAAAGTTTCAAAACGACACAAACAACATAACGCATGCAAATGTTGTACTCTTTCGAGTATAAAGCTTAAATAGCAAAGACAAAACCAGTCAGTCAGTCAATCGTGATTAACCAGCCAGCGGAAGTAAGGAGGTATTTAGCAATAAATTGCTATAATTATATGTCCCTACTTTTAACTCCTAACAAATATATCCTTATGTAATAATAAATATGTCCCTACTTTTTTATAACCTTATCCATTTAATATTAGATTACCTTAATACCCTCACTCATATAATATTTTTCTTTATTTCAAAATACAACAAATTTCATCCTCTACCACTTCACCACCACCACTAGCACAACCACCACCAACATTCAACTACCATTCCACCACCACCACCGTTCCACCACCGCCGCCTGCCAACCGCCACCACCATCAATATTCCACCACCACTCCTTCACCGCCACCATTACACCACCACTAGTCTGTTGCCGCCGCCACCACAAGTTCGTCGCCGCCGCCGCCACCACCGTCGCCGCCGGTTAAAATATTTTTGTATAAACAAAAAGTAGTTGATCCATTTCAGTTGGATCAAACAGTGGATGTTTATCCATTGCAGTTGGATCAACAGTAGCAATTTATCCATTGCAGTTGGATCAACAATGGATGTTTATCCATGCTGATGGAAAAATGCTATCACTTCATTAGCTGCAGTTTCATATCCACCAACAAAACCATCAACAATAGAAATTTATCTAGTTTATCCAAGAAAAAAGGATCAACAGTGGAAGTTGATCCAATTTTAGTGGATCAACAATGGAAGTTGATCCTTGTAAAATTGGATCAATAATGATAGTTTATCAATGTAAAATGGAGTGAACTTGGCGTGATTCGAACACGCATCATCTGACATGGAGTCGGTCATGATACCATTGCACCACAAGCTTAACATTAGAACAAATTTACATGATTTAAACTACAAAACATGAGTTCAAAGGATCAACAACAGTAGTTGACCCATATAGATGGATCAACAACCATAGTTGATCCAAAAAATATGGATCAACAACCATAGTTGATCCAATATCACTGCCTGCTTCAACCCAGATAACCACCATATTTCATTACCTGTAGCTTCATAAACACCAACAGCTCCAAGACCAGCTTCAAAACCAATCTCAGTTGAATCAACAATGGATGTTTATCCATTTCAGTTGGATCAACAGTGGATGTTTATCCATTGCAGTTGGATCAACAACCATAGTTGATCCAAAATATATGGATCAACAACCATAGTGAACCCACCCACGGCTTTGCTGCACTCCCATGCCTCTCCACTCATTCTGCACCAAATACAAATTCACAATCAGAGGCGAAGAATTTATATTCCAATATTCATCAAATTCACAATCACAGATGAATAAACCATATTCCAACATTCATTAGCCAGTACAAACTGAAAAAGGAAGAAGAAGAAACAGAAAAGCAACAGTTGGTGGTGTAGGAATCTAATTCCCTCATCTTCTTAATGGACAGAATATAACTTTTACACATTTTCATGCAAAAAGTGCTGCCACCCAATTCCCTCATTTCCCTCTTCCATCTAAAGCACATACATTAACATGGCAGTGAACACAGGGTTGTAAAGTAGGAAAGAGGCCAATTAAGCTAGTAGTATAGTATTTACAAACATATATACTGTGCATCTTCAGCAGCTTTAATCTATTATATATACACGTATAGCCACTCTAGCTAGAGTTCAGCTTTAATCTATTAGTTGTGAGGCTCACCTTTAAGGGAAAGTGAAAACGGAAATGAGCTTTTGCATTAATTTTCTGTATTTTTTTGATGATGTAGACCGCAGAGGATGTAAAACGCCAGCGAACTCAAAGAGATCAAATTTCAAAACATAGATCTAAAATTGATATTACCGAACATTGAATTTACCGTCGGACCTTTACCGTCAGTACATACGAAAGTTGTTCGATCGTCTGACTGCTGATGATAATCACGTTTTGATTGGGAATCTTTCAATCTGTCTTAAGAAGTCTTTTATCGATCCGTCTTTATCCGGCGCCGTGATTTTTTTTTCCACATCGCGTAATCATTGTAGGATAAAGTTTAGTTTCTGATGAAGTTTACTCATCCCGCATACTGAATCATGATTCGATCTGGATCTTGATATCAACTCAATTAAATCCAGATCCCATTTTCCAAGTTACATTAAGTGAGAAAGGTTAAAGATGGTGATAATGACGATTGAGATGATTGTGGTGTTGGTGTTGGTTGCGTTCGTTATGGTGGCGACGGAGATGCAGATGGTGGTGGCGACGGAGATGCAGATGGTGAGCTCGATCGTTTTTCTACGGATGAGAAATGAAGGAGATAAGAAGAAGCAGAAGTCAATAAGGTATAAAGATTAAGGGGTATATTTGGAAGTCCATAAATTGTTGATGGGCCCCTGATGGGCTTATAGATAAAGAGGGACAAAATTATTATGTGATAAGGATATTTGTATAAACCAACAAAAGTAGGGACAAAAGTTCAATTACCACTTATATTGATGCAAAAGTATACCTAATAGAGCACGTATGGATAGCAGAGCAACATGGACAAAAAGAGCACGCAAAGGATAACCGTTATTTTTTACTCTAAATCTCTATTGGTTTTCATGCGCGGCAAACTCAGTTTATTTTAGTTTGTCCGATCCCCCATTCAAAGTCTAACAAGTTACAAGTTGTTAGTTCGGATCTGACCAGGACCTGGATATGACTTGTTGCCTGTTTCGGCAGTTGTTAAGTGTTTTTCTTTTTTTTTCGGCAGTTATTAGGTGTTACCTATTTGTTTTTTAATCTTTCTCGTTGGATACATATGCGCAGGCGAAAATATTATATAACTCTATGTAATTACCACTTCCGTTGGAAAAAAAAGAGGTTAGTGTAGGTGCAGAAAACCACTCCGCCACGTGTCCGAGGAAGATTGAGCGAGATAATAAGAAAAATCTTCGAGAAAGATATTATTCACCACTCCCGAAGGAGTGTAAGTGAGTAGTCTAATCAACTGTCAGATCTGCCTTAACGAGGCTCCGCCAGTAAAGGAGAACTAACTTGCTCGGAAAGACATCTAGCGAAGAAGAAGCTAACTTGCTCGGGAAGGCATCTAGCGAGGTAGAGTTAACCTGCTCGGAAATACATCTGGCGAGGTGGACATAACTAGATCGGGAAGACATTTAGTGAGGTATGGATTGTTGCACAAGAAAAGGGAAGGGCCACGAAGTCGATTGCGCGAGGTATGACTTGTTGTCCAAGAAATAGTGAGGTTTCCCGAAGTAATAACGCGAAGTGTGGATTGTTGTGCAAGAAAAGGGACAGCTGTCCCTGACATGAACCGATCTTTAAGGCGAAAAGTAAGCATAAAAGTTGTTTTGAGCGAGATAAAAGCGTCAGTCCGAGATAAATCGAGCTGTATTCCATTATGTAATTTTACCTTATAAAAGGGGAGACTTAGCCTCTTGAGAAGGGGTTGGATCATTTTAGGAGAGAGGGAGATAATTTGTAAGGAGAGATAATCTAGATCTTGAGTGTTCTTGAGCGTATTGTAACTTTGAATCAAAAGAAATTCAATATAATAGAAGATCTGTGTATAAACTCGTGTTTGTATCTATCGAATTAGTGAATGGGTGTAACTATGGATTTTCTGTATTTACAGTTAGTTTTACGAATAAATTACACATTAAATCAGCATATTATTTTAAAATGGAGGGTGTAATAATGTTCGAGTCAGATTAAACCTAATCAGATAAACAACCTGCAAGTGAAAACCAGTTTAGTCTGGCTCGTTCGTAATCATTACGATGATAAAGTTTAGTTTTCACTTCAGATAATATGCTTAGCATGTATCTCACTTAGAATGTGATAGTGCTTAGCATGTATCTCACTTCTTCAAAAAAAATAAAATAAAATAAATAAAATAGTGCCCGCATGAACTTTATACAGGCAACTTTACAGGTTCCTACTCAGCTATTCTATAAGCAAACTTCGGTCAAAATTGGAACGTCCCAACAGTTAGACAAGTGATTTTATCCCAAGTTGTGCGAGCTTTTAGAAATAGCTAAATTCTGGTTTGTCCTAGGTGTCTTCGGGCTGTGCAGGTAGCTTCCTTTAGTTTCGGTTTATCTTCGGTGGTGATTCAGTTCCTGTTGTGTGGGTGGTCTTGACGACTATCGTTTTTTCATGTGCTGGGGTCCCATTCCTGTTTATAAAATGATTTAATTTATCTTTCCAAAAGAGAAAAAAAGGATAGGAAAGAAAAAAAGGGAAGAAAAGAAAAAAAAACTGTTATATATTGGTGAACGTAATGGAACACCAAACTGGCTAACACTCTTTACATCATGTATGGTAGTATTGTATACTGACCACTAACTCTTTACTACTACTAATTAGTAAAGATAAACAGATAGACGAAAGTGGGAAGGGGAGAATTTTATTACTTTACAATTTCTCAAAATGTTAGTTACACGTTAAAGAGGAAGATTGCTCGGCTATTTATAGCAAGAGTATTAGGGCGGTTGTAAAGATAGAGATTACACGTGTTCATAAATTAATATTTGCTTAGCTATTAAGCTGGTGATGTTTATCCACTTTTGGCGGTTGAGAATTAACCAAGAAGTAATTCTAGTGATTACGGGATTGTTCCAGAAATGGTGGGCCACCCCACAAAACGTGTTTACATAATACTCCCCCTTGGACCACCATTTCTATAATGTTGCCTCTTAATGCCGGCAATATATAACACTGGTAGCTTTAAAGTGATGACAATCTTCACGAATATTTTCACCCGTCGCCGAAACCGTGTTAGGAAAAACCTGAACTTGGAGTGAGATTGGTCACCGTCATGAAATCCTTCCTCTGAGCACCAGGAAATGCTTCCTCCGATAAATTGCTTTAGGAGAACCACTTAGGACAAAACATGTGCGCCGCATCTCTAGAACCTCTATGGATATGCATATCGTTAGATGGTGATCACTGTTCTAAGATTGTTATCTCATTAAAAACCTCGTCAGGAAAACCCATTGGGACAAAAACTTGAACATAGGAAAACATGAGTCCTCAAAACAGTGTTGGGCCCGTATATGTTGCCTCGTTAAAACCTTGTCCGGAAAAACCCAGAGGGATAAAAAACCAAGACGAAGGAAAAAGAGTACAACATGTCGAACTGCAGATATTATTGAACTCGCATGCCTCGTTAAAACCTTGACAAGGAAAACCCAGTGGGACAAAACCTTGACTAAGGAAAAAGAGTACACGACGTAATGTCCAATTTGCCTATATCCATAGCCTTCCATGGCTTTACTCCCCCTGATGTGAAGCCTTCTCGGTTGATCATTATTCCTGGTAGTACTGCTTAGAGTTCCTAACCACCCTTTAAAGTCTTCAGCAGCTCCAGCTTTCTTTAGTTGAGAAAATCAGTTTGATTTTTCTCTATGCAATTTTTTAATGATCATCTGGTTGTGTCAGCCTTTATATATTCTCCACTAGCTTTGTCTAAACAATCATAATCGATCGGAGGATGAACGAGTAACCTCTACAACCAGACTATAGCTAGGAAAATATTTTAGTTGATTTAATAGACCACGAAGATGGAGGAGATTTCTTCGGACCAATGTCTCGATATTGGTGCTGGGCAAACCAAGACTTACATGTTTACTTCAAACCCAATATCACGTATCTATAGCATATTTCAGCTAATATACCATTTATACATCTTTTGTGTAACACAAACCACAGAGTGATACATCTCCTTTGTTGAGATGTAAATTGATCAATCTTGTAAGAGATCGAAGGACTGAAACCATGTCAGCTTGTCCTATTTAAACATATCTAAACCCTTAAGGTTGACGAAATTAATGGACTTCCATTTACAATGCTCAACCAACAGATTGAGACCTTGTTTTACCGAGATTTTCATCTCGAACTTCTGCTTTAAGCATTTTTGTGCTTTGGAGAACTCTTCAGAAGTTCCAATATGGTAAATGTTGCATAAATCAAATCTAGTAAATGCATAGTATATGAGCACATAAGATGGTTCACATATCCCTGGTTTAATAAGCATTCACTTAGACGATTGACCATGTTCGTCTTTATAGGGCAAATGACATGGTAATTCTACTGATAGGTGAAAACCTTCAGGAATTTGTTTGCGGTTATCTGTATCATGTTTTCACACAGATTCATAATAACCACATCCTCTAGATGCACGTCGAGTCCTTAAAATACTGCCAGACAAATACCAAAGAGGTAGTTGCATCCATAATAGGGAATATGTTACAAAGAAATCCATCTCATGTTCCTGTAAAAGACTTTGTGCCATTAGTTGACTTTATTTTTCTCACTATGCACATACACCCACCTGTAGCCACTAGGGGTTACATTATCGGGTGTCTGAACTGTAAACACATGTTTGTGGCCAAGAGTAGCTCACATTATCGAGTGTTCTGGTTGCAGTACCATAACTATGCATTTTATGAGAAATTATTATTCAGCCTGAATCTCTCCTTTACCGTTTAACCAATCATTCCTTTGATGACATTCTTATAGAGAGTGGTTCAATACCAACATCATCTATTGCAGTATCAGTGGATACTTTGATGATATCATCAACAATCATTGGATTACTATCACAAATTTCTCTATTTCATGCATGCCTTAAGGAAATCCTCTCATTTTGAGGTTCCACGGCCTTTGCAGAGACATTCTCTTGTTAAGAGAATTATATTTATAGAAATTAGATCTTCCACTAATAGTCTCTTTAAGAGCACTATTTTCAATGATTGTGACTGGCTCTTCCTTTCAGGAGGTGCAGAATATTTTAAATCAACTAGTCATCCACACTCAAGGTGTGCTACTACACTCACAGCTTCTCATGAAGCAATTTGATTTGCAATTCCTAAAGATATTAAATCTTTTTCATGTCTTTCATTGCTGAAAACATCCAGATGAGATGCATCCTGGTTTATCTATCTTTGTGCAAACCAGGATACTTCATGCCGTTTTTCAGGCGACAGCCTTTCCTCACCCAAACGGTGGGAAGACTTTCTCATCAAATTTGCAAATCTTGTAGTAGAATAGTAACAACAGTGGAATATAGCATGTCTCAAAACAGAAAACATGACAATGGTTTCATAAGTAATAATTTCAAAATGCACAAGAACATCAACGATTGACAAACAAGAGTTTCTTTTAAAATCTATACGAGTATGGATACATAGTTACCACTCATGTAAGATGTCGAGTCATTTATGACTACCAGACCATATTTTCACCAACCTGGTTAGTATCTGTGGAAACTCATTGTCAAGGTGGTACTGAATAACAAACAACCTTAGTTTTTCTAACCGTGCCCTTTTATTAGCATCAAAGTTGTAATCGATGCTGGGACTAATGTCTCAAGAGCGTACACAAGGGAGAAAACACATTAATATGGACTGAGGTCCATACTTTCCAATCATATAAAGCTTGTCGATAATTCCTTTGCAAAGGGGGATAACCATCCACATCGATTTCAGTAGCTACTCTGAGTATTATCGACAACCAAGTTATTAATAAGTTAATAAACAATCTTACATCATTCTCCAGAGTACGAGGATACCATAATCCATTGGTACCAAGTTTTAACATGCGGATATTCCTTGCCATGAGATATCAACGCAATGTTTATGGATGTGCTCCTCGTCAGGAGAGATATCAACTCATCACTCAAAGAGAATATGGACGTTATCTGATTAGATTGACATACCTTGAACTAGAGGTTTTTGTCTATGCATGTAAGCATATTTTCAGAAGAAATAATCGCTGCGATTCCATGGCAAGCCTTGCAAGGACTTTAATTTATGCCGAATCAAGCAAGTGTACTCTTGCTAAATCTAGCAACTGAGTAATCTCTAACACCTCAGGCATTTCTCGGTGTGAGAATTTAGATGAGACACAATTGGAATTAACCAATATCGTCGACGATTCTCCCCCTGATCCTCAGGCGGGAATGTCTCATCAACAGAACATCCAGTTCCGCATTACTCTACCTATCAAGGGAGAAACTGGGTGCAGAAAGCAATAATAGCACGCATCCCAGGAGAGGTAACTGATCAGGTTTCCTCTCTCGTTTACTGTCCAGCTGGAATAAATTAAATAATTTACATTTCCATGAAAAATTAACAGTAAACTATAAAGTGAATTTTGTGAACATAAACACTTACTCAATATCATTCCCCGTCCTGCCAAGACGACCGATAGAGATCAACAACAATAAACAGCATTTCAAATGCACGTTTCGTGTCTTTTATGTCACAACGATAGCATAGTTTTTCCAGGCTCAAAGATGGCTTATTCAAACCAATCATTATGCTACCGTCTCGTATTTCTCCACTTTTGGTGGTACGGGGTTTATCAGGTTCTTAAAACCCGAGAACTATTGTGGTTCCCATATTCAAAAATATGCCTACCACAATTGTATTTTCCTTCTTTTCCAAAGATAAACTTATTTGCATAGGTACTGTTGCAAATTTAATTCACCAAATTCAGGATTTTAGGTAATAGCTCAGGCGACGAGAAGGCATGATATTAACTCTAAATATCAAAAAAATGCAACACTCATTATCGCTCGACGTTTGTATATCTACGAGGCGCAGTTAACATTTGCAGCACTCGGTGTTGTTGACAAAACATATGCAAAGTGCAAATTAAACACTAGCTCTTTAAAGCTCGTCGATGCATATAATTAGCGCATATAATGCACGCTGTAAAGCTAGCGGGAACACATAAGGGCGTAAAATATGCGGCTCTCCTTATTGCTCACCACTATATTATATACGGTGCATATAACTTCTCTAAAATCAAGCCGAACTATATTCCACAAATATCAATGGTGAAACGGTTCTAACATAATACCGATAAATCTCCAATTTCGTCCATTAGGCTTGACGAAATATTAATTTATCAAAGTTGAAAATATGAACACATTCTTTATTTTTTTTAAAAGAGATTGTCTCAATATCAATTGCAGCTAATTTCAAGGACCGCTGATAGAGACTGGCTAACCGTGTTAACCCGGTGTTCATTTTTATCTCATTCCGACCTAAAGCGGAATGATTTTGAATTCTGGAGATTATTATAGCAAAGGAATACTAAAATTTTGCTATCCCCAAGGATGCAAATAATTCCTTGCTCGGTCGATATTAAAACCGTTAACACCACAAAAATCATTGGTGTACCAACAAAGGAAAATTTTATTCTCTACGCTATCCAAAAGGACGCGGAAAAACCTTCTGTTGGTTGGCTAAAGAGGAAGATAACAAAATGCTGCAAAACTCAAATATTTGGCTAAATTCGGAAATCGAATAGCATCACAAATATGAGTTGTTGCTAATACGTACCTATTTTGGATATCTCTTCATATACCGTGTATTTCAAGTGCTCCAAATAGCACATACAAATACGGTAATATGTCTAACTCTCTCTTTAACAAGTCCTATTAAAAATAGGAAACAAAGTTAGACATAATAAAAAATTGTATGCATAAAACTACTTAGAAATAGTTAAATTAAATATGCAAAGGTTGAAGAGAATTATCCTTTTTCTGTATTGTCAGCCCAACGCCGATCACCACAGAGCAATTCGTGCTGATAACGTGTTATATATTGGTGAACGTAGTGGAACACCAAACTGGCTAACACTCTTTACATCATGTATGGTAGTATTGTATACCGACCACTAACTCTTTACTACTACTAATTAGTAAAGATAAACAGATAGACGAAAGTGGGAAGGGGAGAATTTTATTACTTTACAATTTCTCAAAATGTTAGTTACACGTTAAAGAGGAAGATTGCTCGGCTAATTATAGCAAGAGTATTAGGGCGGTTGTAAAGATAGAGATTACACGTGTTCATAAATTAATATTTGCTTAGCTATTAAGCTGGTGATGTTTATCCACTTTTGGCGGTTGAGAATTAACCAAGAAGTAATTCTAGTGATTACGGTATTGTTCCAGAGAAATGGTGGGCTACCCCACAAAACGTGTTTACATAATAAAAACTAAATTTTTAAAGGTCGCCAAAATATTAGATTATGAAGTTTCGTATTTCAGAATTCTCTAATTTTTAGTAGGATTATAGAGTTTTATACGAGGAACAGGTCGCCAAAATATTAGATTTAAATTCATTGCCGGTTGGGTTTGGTAGAAAAAATGATAACCATGTCAACGGATTATGTCATTATAACCATGTCAACGGATCCTTCCCCATTTTTAAATACTAGTAAATGAAACATGCACAGGCATAAATAAATGTTCGGATATAATTTATCATAAGTGCCTATGGTGCACAGTCTCATGCGACCATCGCCCTCACTTCTGCTCCGACCATGAGGTAAATCACAGAAGAGATAAAGTAAGCAGCAAAATTATCAGACGAGAAACACGATCAACTAACATGGACCGAACCGGATAGCATTAGGTACCAAAAGGAAAGGATACCTGCAGCATGATGCGACTGGAACATTGTACCAGAACAAAAATGGTTTAGTTGACAAAGATACCATCCACACTCCACTGACCAAGTTCTGTAAAAAAGGGCAAGTTCAGCTTCCCATTGTATATTTGCCCCATCAGTATAGAAATATCTTCCTCCTAACTTATCTATTTCACCTCCAAACTAGTGGAGGTACATGCACTTGGGGTGATAAACAGGTATGAAGTTCACCTCACTAATACGCATCATGATCTCATTCAGAACTTTATAGGTATAACACAGTACAAGCCTTTCTATCTTTTGTGCATATGTGATTGGCAGGAAGTTACAGATCCTCCTTATCATTAGTTATTTTGACAGTTGCATATGGCAATTGTTATACATAACCAGATGGATTTTTGAAACAAAGTGAGACACCATACAGTAATTGAGAATGTTTCTCCTATCAACAATCAATTCAAAAGTTATTAATTTTACATTTGAAATTAGAACCTACCAGTGTCAATGCTCTTAACTAATAATCAAGGAAATCGAAATGCTCTTAATCGAAATGCTCTTAATTAGAACCTACCAGTGTCAATGCTCTTAATTTTAGAACATACCAAGCTTTGTTTGAAACATTTGATTCAGCTTTGATGTTATGATTATTATTACTACTTCAGAAATTACGCAAAGAAATGAGTCAAACAATCAGATCAAAGGGAGCTAATCTACATCTTACTTCTTTTGCAGCTTTGAGATCAACTATGACTACCGTCTTTGAATACTACAAACATAACTTACACGAATTCAACGTCGCCACAGTCGACCTTGCTGCTTTTGTTCTTGAATGCGCCTGAACCATAAGTAAGAGAACCAACTTCAGTACTCATAAATCAAGTATTTGACAACAGAAAATAAATGGTGTAGTTAAGAATGAATTATAGTAATACTATTAATACTGCCACGGGTTGCGCCGATACTTGAGAATTATGTACATACACAAATCGGATTCTTCGATACCCGTATCGGATACGATACCTTCGGATACTTCCCAAAAGGCTCATCAAAAATTTATTAGTTTTTCTAAAGGTTTTTTCTTCATTTTTTTTTTAAGGCCTCTCTTGCTTTCACGTGCTTTGTACATGTGAAGAGGAGAGACACTTAAAAAGAAAATGAAGGAGTTTACTTCCCTCATAATGAGGGTTGAGAGAGGAAATTTCAAGTTTGCTAGAAATGTGAGACTGAAATGTTGTGATATATAGGTGTACAATGATTGTTTTTGGGATTAGATTGAATTTGTGTGCTCTAATACATTCTTGAGTCCTATAAGATTGCATTTGCAAATATTTATGTATGCGGTATCCATACGTATCGGCCATTTTCGGAGATGCCGAATCGGATTCTTCGATACGTACCGGAATCGGATACCGTACCAGTATCTGTGCAACCCACCTTAAACAATGTCAATTTCCTTGCTGGAAGGGGTACTACCTTCACGATGAAGATTCTGAAATTAAGAGCTTCCATAACTATTTTACCTCTGAGTTTCCTTGGAGCGCTCAATGAATTCTTTCGCAATATCATGGCCTTTGTAAGATTCTAAGACTGGCCTTATATCAGTTGGTCTATGGCGTGCAACATCTAGACAGAGATTGAACAGCATTAGCTTGTCAATGGGATTGTTACTGTAGTGTACGATCAAAAGGTTCCCCAATACTTCAAAGACATTGAACCAACATACTTACAGTCAAGAAATGGAATAAGATCTAACAGTGTTGTATCGTCTGCTTCCATCTTCCAAGGTTTGATAGGGACACAGTTATCTGGCTGTAAGCTAGAATCTAGGGCATGCCCACTGACATAGAGAATCCTTGATGGATCTCGGTTCAGCTTTGACAAATCCTGACACAACAAATTACAAATTTTATAGTAATACTCCATCTGAGTCTAGTTATAGCTGTTTTAATCACCCAAGTCTTACCCTGTAATGCTTCCCCTCTTGATAGCGAGTTGCTGACCTTGATAGTCTATATCGAATACACCCCTTCTGATCCAGCCTTTCAATAATAGGATCGACATACTAAACAACAGCCACACACAACAATTGACCAAAATTAACATATGAAGGATGGATATCTTGAAGACTGTACTAATGAACACAGATAGATTAAATCAAATTTACCGTACTCATCTGGTCGCTGTAGATCACAATTTCATAAAATTGGGCAAGGTGTTGCAAGAAAGCATCAACTCCTGGTCTTTTAAAGGTTTTCCACCCTCTCTCACGCTTCATGAAACAAGAGTGTGTTATTAGTTAGATGAAAAGACCCTGGGAAGAACATTTACAACACGAAGCACTTCTGCTTTTGGAACAGAATCACTTAAAAGATAGACGAATAAGCAGAAGCTAATGAGTTTACACTAGAGTGTAAAAAGAAAAGACGACACCAATTGGCCTAATGATTGAGAAGAAAATTACCGTCCAATCAGAATAAACCAGAGTCTCATTCAAATCCAAAACAAGTGTAAAGATCTGCTTCTCGTGAGGAGGTAAATCTGGAAGAAGCTTCTCAGAAGACGGTTCAGTGAACCCCTGGCGCCATAGTAGGAGAAGATAAGAAAAACGAAGTAGTTACATTGCTCAATCCAAGATAGAGTTGGGAGAATTGTACAAACCCGAACTTGTTCTTCAAATGTTCTTCTTAAATCCAGATATAACTCAATGCTCTTAGCAGGCACTGAAATACCAAATACCACAAACTATTCAAGCAGCAACCAAAAGGAAAAGAATAACAATCATAATATGAGGACTGAAACAACTTCTCAGTGGTAGTCTAAATGGACCATGTTACAGATTAAAAAAAAAAAAAGTGTAAGTGGACCATGTCAAAGAGAATTAATCTAGAGAAGAAGAAGCTTATATATGCATGACAATTAACAATTCGTATTAACACGAAAATTAAAGTATAATGGATTATTAAAAAAAAAAAAAAAACAGCACTACACTTCACCATTCACCTGTCGTAGCAACTGAATAAAACAAACCCCCGAGCTTCTGTAAAGAGAGGAATGAAATCGTATTAATGCTAGATGATAAACAAATGAACATTGTCATCAAATGCCAATACCAGAATATCATAAGTAACAATGCCATAATCCCACATATTACATATGTATCAGTAACACTGACCTCTAAAGAAGATGCATCATCCCCTATGTTACGATTTGCCGATTCACGAAACGACTTTGTCTTTATATCTATTTCTTCTGAAGTATACGCTGGTTAAACAAGAACACAATCAGTTACGTATTATGCACATAATCTAGATTTCAAAATTCTTCAATTAAAATGGCATTCAGTTGTGAGATTTGCACTTTGTAAAATCATAAGTAATGGGTTATCAAATTTAAGGAATTGAATGAAAAAAGAGAAGAAACAAACCGTATGTAGCATAACCAACAGTTGCAGCAACTCCAGTAGAAGCTCCAAAAATTCCATATTTAAGAATACCCGGTGGCTTTTTCTCTGGAGTACTTGCGGAGGAAATTGTAGGTTCCTTGGGAGAATTTGCAGAGGTATTTGAACAAAAGGGTTTACTGTTCTTAGAAACATAGGATAGAATCCGAGACCGAACGATTCGAGACATTGTTAGTCTACTCTGTCTAGTTTCTCTCAGTGAGAGTGAGAAATGTTAGGGTTTAAGGACAGGGTGTCTAGATGCTTGAGGTTTTTCTCTGTTAGTGGATAGCGCAGTCCATCGCCGTTGGATGAAATGTTGGAGGACAGCTCTTAGCCGTCGGTGCGTTCCCGCGTGTTCGATAGATATATGTAGCAACTTCGGTCACCATTTTCCTCTTATAAGGCTAACCCCCACTGGGCTAGATATTTAGCAGCTAGATTAGTCATCCACCCCCACTGGGCTAGATATTTAGCAGCTAGATTAGTCATCCACGTCAGCCTGGGCAACCTCCTAAGTCTTATGGAATGACGAATCTAGCAGATAGTCGCTGAACAGAACAGCACTGGGCGCTGAACAGTAACGCGCTGAAGACTCGCGTTGAACCGAACAACGTTCACAATTATATTTTATCATTTTTATTTTCGTCTTTTCTCTCTTCCCTCGAAGAGAAGTGTTTGTTGTACAGAAAACCGAACATAAACAAGTACATATCGTTTGACCAACTCCGTTTGTTGCATAAAAAAGGGATTCAACATGTAAAGTTTGGTGGGTAATAGGCGCGAGGTGATGACACGTCATTAACACATCTATTTTACTTCTTAAAGTAATGATATGGCCCACTTATTTTCTTTATTTGTGGCACTATGAGAAGATTAACGCTGAACCGTTCAGCGTTTGTACCACTTTTTGGACGTTGAATCATTCAGTGTTTCAATCTCGCTGCTAGTTGAACTGCGAGCACTTGTTAGGGGAGAGAAGTAGACAGAAGCAGTGTTAACTTTTTTCCCACACTTTTTTCTTGATTTGCAACACTTTTTGGCCAATCTAGCCCATATGACTTAACCTTACACCGAAAGTATCGGGTACTATTGTATGTCTTTTTTTCCTTAATTTTGACATATTTTTTGAGGAGAATTAATTTATAAAAGGTAAAAAGAAAATAGAAATAGAAGGCGGCAAAAGTCCGAACCTTCATAATTTTTTTTTTTTTTTTGTAAATAAGATATTACATTAAAAAAGACTAACTTATGGCGTTAGCAGCCGTGGTTACATTGCTATTATAGCCATCTATTGCGGCTAACAAATTAAAGGAAATACATGAAAAATAAAAGACGAAAAATAGAAGGTAAATGTGAAAACCACCGAAAGGTGTTGGACACGCATATGTTGTCTCGTTAAAAACCTTGTCAAGGAAATCCCAAAGCCAAAGGGATAAAACCTTGACGAAGGAAAATAACACAATGCGATGAGTCCTTGACAAGATCCTAAATCCAAATATACAAAGATAACTAAACCATTTGTAATTCTTCAATAACATAGGAAGCATTCGTTCTCCATCGTTACCCAATGAGTAGTCTTCTAATACTGACAGCATGTAAGGATCCACAACCAAGTTGTGAAGGTGTGATAAAACTATCAAGATGGATTCATGAGCCATTATATCACGAGCAAGTCTGATAAAAGTATCATGACGGCCTGTACAGGACAGAGATCTCGCTGGCTGAGTTGTTAGGCGCATCGCGCCTTCTACGCGACTTACTCGCGGGATGAGTTGTCTAAGTTACGTGTCACAAAATTTTGGATACGCTGGCTACACATTGGTTTTAGGAGAGAGAGGAAAAGCTTGAAGGAAAAAAATTTATTTATGAAACAGTTGCCAGAACTTTTTCTTTTGATCGGCTAGATCTTACAAACCCAAAATCAAGATTTCTTTTATAACTCCGTTGAAATTAGTGTTGAAGATGATGAAGAAGAAGAAAGTTGTTCTTGTTGATGATGATTGATGAAATACTTTTTTTTATCTTGAATTTAGAGTAGTACAATGAAGAAGACAGATGATGATGGTGATTCAATAACATATAGGTTCTGGTTTTCACCAAATGATCTAAAATTTTCTCCTTCTGAAAATTAAATCGAAACAACTACAAACTTGAGAGATTTTGTGTTAAGGTTTTGGAGTTAAAGTAATAAACCCAAATCAGAAGACTATAAATTGTGCTAAATCGGGATGGTTTTAGAGTCTGAGCAATTCTTAATCCTTAAGATCATAATTCTAAATATGGATTTGCTTTGTGTGTTTTTTCCCAGTGATTTTTAAAGAAACCCAATGATAACAACATCCCTAAACCTATTAACAACATCCCAAAATCTATTATCATGTTTGAATTCTCAAATCGAATTAGTTTCTAATCATATGAAGTCGAATTTTCTGTTCAAGGATTTGAGAATTTCGTTTCATAATAGTCTAAATGCATCATTGTTTACAAAATTACAGTCAACAATCTGAAGTTTGTTCAAAAAAATTCAGGATCTCATTTGCCAACAACTGTTGATTATAAACAGATCCAAACTTGAGAGCAAATTGGATTATCGAATCTCTTTTAATCATGATTTGAGTAAATTTAAGATGGTATTGATGATGTTAATTAGTGGATTGATTCTGAGTGAGAAGAAGAAGAAAAGAAGAATACGACTGAAGGAGAAAGAGAGAGTAAAAGTTAAAGAATTTTCACATGGGATGTTCTCTTTCCTAGATCAGTGACGTGTGATACTATAACTCCACATCTATTAGACACGTTTATTTGCCACCTCGGAACGCATGAAAGCAGCGAGGAATGAGCACGTTTTCTAACATTTTCGAAAAAGAAAATAAAAATAAAGGGCGGCAAAAGTCCGAACCTTCATTTTTTTTGTGTGAATAAGGTATTACATTAAAAAAGATTAACTTATGGCGTTAGCAGCCGTGGTTACATTGGTATTATAGCCATCTATTGCGGCTAACAAATTAAAGGAAATACATGAAAAATAAAAGACGAAAAATAGAAGGTAAATGTGAAAACCACCGAAAGGTGTTGGACACGCATATGTTGCCTCGTTAAAAACCTTGTCAAGGAAAACCCAAAGACAAAGGGATAAAACCTTTACGAAGGAAAAGAGCACAACGCGATGAGTCCTTGACAAGATCCTAAAACCAAATATACAAAAATAACAAAACCATTTGTAATTCTTCAATAACATAGGAAGCATTCGTTCTCCATCGTTACCCAATGAGTAGTCTTCTAATACTGACAGCATGTACGGATCCACAACCGAGTTGTGAAGGTGTGATGAAACTATCAAGATGGATTCATGAGCCCTTCTATCACGAGCAAGTCTGATAAAAATATCTCTTCTTAATGATTGAGGATGACGGTTTATCCTTTTCCATAATCGAAGATTTTGTTGGTAAGAGTTGTATCTTTGAGAAAATACAACCAAATAGAACACAACCAGTATTGATTTCAGCATCATGTTATTTCACATGAGCTTTCATTTTCCTATACCAAGAAGGAGCACAAAGGTAGTGTAAAATACACAGTAACCTTACAAAAGCAAAAAACATATTAAATGAAAAGCTTAAAAAGGCTAACACCAATAAAAATTAACCTAATTATAAACTATAAATAAAGTTAGAGAAAACTGTAATATATGAGGGCAAACTAAAGGGCTTAGTAGTCTACTGTTAGTCTATGGAACCTCAAGCAGAAAGAGGAAAGGGCAAATAACACAAAGAGCAAAAACAAGAGACAACTAATAACTTAGTGGCTAGAGAAACTAAGGTATTTAACAGATGATACATAATTGGTCGGAAGTACCTCAATTGAATACTAATATATCTAAGATATATTAAAAAAAAAAAGAACAAAAGAACAAAAGACTAGTGAACTTGTATTATATGCATTAGATTAAACGAGAAAAAATGCCTTAAAAATGTAAAGAAAAAAACAAAGGTTTAAGAAATGGGCCCCTTTTAGCCTCACAGAAAACCGTCACACTCAAGATCTTGAAGAACTGAAGAGAAAACTAGGAACTTGCAGCTTTGGCCAACTCCTGGAAGGACAGAGAAACGAAACGAAGACCGGAAAAAAGTATGAATTAGGACTCCGCGGGATCGTTTTGGATCAACGGTGTTAGGTTAAGGACAAGGGGTTAACTATCCTAATATCTTTGACTACTACACCAACAAGATACAAACTACTAAAATTAAATCCTAAAAATACTAAATTTGTAATCAATTTAAATAAAGAAGATACAGAAAAAACCTTCCAACACCATAGAAATATCAGAACAGAACTGAAACAGATTAAAAACAAATTGAATGGGAATTTAAGTTTCAAATAAAAATTTTAAATTATCAAAAGCTACCAGAAAGAGGCAAGGAAAGAGTTTTGAAAATAAACACTAGAAGGGGAATCAGAAGTTTATAGGTCTCGGACTTATATTTATGAAACAAAAGCAAATTTCTAACCCAAATAAAGATTAAAATCAAGAAGACTGGTCAAAAAGAAGAAGATGGAGAAAAGAGGAGACAAAGAGACACAACAGTGAGTCGAATTTACTTTTTTTTTTATTTCTTTTGAAGCCGAGGTATAGGAGGTCAACACCCCATTAACAGATCTAGCAGATTCACCAAAGAAGGAGGAGAAATGAATTAAAATTTTCAAAACATTTTTTCAAATTAAATATCACAGAGATGGAGAAAAGAACAACAATCTCAACAAAAAAAACTTTCATTTTTCAAGATCAACCCGGGATTAAAAAAAAAAGGCAACATAATAAGGGATAAAGATGAAGAGAAGACTTAAAAAACCATTGCAAATAACCGAAACAGAGGATAAATAACATCATAGGAGAAGATCAAAGGACAGAAGAAAAAGAAGAGGAGAGAAGCAGAAACTGAAAAAGCGGGGGGTCAAACAACCAAACCCAATATTTCTCTTAGCAATCTGTATGTACAAACTCCAATATACTTTCTAAAGTATCAACTAGACAATTAGACTCAATCAATAGAAAAGTATATCAAAGAGTTTATATCTCTATCTCTTGATTTAAATCTTACTCAAGCAAACTGCGTGTCTCGATTAAATACAAGAGAGATAAAATTGGATGGTACCAAAGACTAATATCCAAGTGTAAATCAATTTAAATCAACAACCAAAAGGTCGGATATTCTAATTGATTGAACAGCAACGCACAACCTATATTATTTCAATTATAAAGATAAACAATATAATGCGGAAAATAAAATAACACAGACACCAGAATTTTGTTAACGAGGAAACCGCAAATGCAGAAAAACCCCGGGACCTAGTCCATATTAAACATACATTGTATTAAGCTCCTACAGACACTAGCCTACTCCAATCTAACTTCGGTCTGGACTGTAGTTGAACCCCAATCAATCTCACACTGATCCAAGGTACAGTTATGCTCCTACGCCTATGATCCCAGTAGGATACTACGTACTTGATTCCCTTAGCTGATCTCACCCATGTTGATGGTGGTTTTTAGCTTAGGGTCAAAATCATAAAAACTTGCATCTGGTGTGACGTCACTCTGCTAGGAAACAGATCCATGTGTGCTAACCTCTCCACTGGAAAATTTATTGAGCCGCTCAATATACTTACATGAAATTTATCCAGACTGGCGAATCCCAAATGTTCTGTAAATTTATGCGCCTCGCGCATATTCACTTAATAGAAGTTCCTCTGAACGCCTTCTATGCTATGTTCTCCGACTGAACTCTTAATGTTGATATGGCATGACGATTCAGGTTCACTCACAGCAGAGTAGCACGAATCTCCAAGTATCAAGAATAAGATCTTTTTCATAAGGTATTCAATCAGAAAAGCATGATGCTATCTGGAAATGGACTTAAAATAATTCTGTGTCAACACATAGAATTCAATCAACCTTACTAACTTTCAGAAGTTAGGGCTTCGCGCCTCACACATCATACTAGACCTTGCTTGTCAAAATTAAGCCTACGCAAACTAGGTAATTAATCCGACATGGATTAGCAGGTGCAAAACCTTGCCCAGAATTAGAAAAAATAGGGAGCCGTAGCAGAAAAGGGAAGTGTGGCCATGCCTTTAGGCCAGGTGGCGCCACTTGCCATTGGCCACGCCCCACCCTAAACCGGCCCTGTTTCCCTCAACGAATTAGGTCTCTTTAAATCCGCCGCAGCGCACTGGAAGTGTGTCCATGCCCTAGCTTGCCGTCCCCAGTTCCCATCGACCAATCAGGTCGCCCTAAATGCGCCACACGCATTCCGAATGAGGCCGGCCCCATGTTGCTTATCGGCCCCCAATTCTTCCAAGGAGAATTCTTCCAAGGTGCCTTGGCCATGCCAATCCCAAATTCTTCCAAGGGGGATTCTTCCACGACGCCATGGCCTCGCCAAAACCCAATTCTTCCAACAGTGCCAAGACTTGGCCACACCAAATTCTTCCAAGGAGCCAAGATTTGGCCACGCCAAAATCTTTTCAAATGATGCCAAACCCTAATTTTGGCTGCAAAGCCAATTTTTAGCTTTGGCCATGCCGCAACGTCTCCGGCATACCACTATGCCGCGGCTACTTGCATACCGCCATGCCATGTCTACGCCACTAGCATGTGTCCGACGCCACTTCACTATACAAAAAGATGTGGCCATAATCAATGTCCATCCTTCTTCATGAGATGCAGATCTCATCCATACAACTTCGCCACCAAACTTGAGGCAACTTTTGGTCACGACACCAACTTAGCTACGGTGCCAACTATTTGGCCACGACGCCAAACCCTAATTTTGTTCGTGCCCAAACTATGCCAAAATCCTAACTTGGCCGCACCTAAAAGCATGCCAAGGCCATGCCGACCACGTCTCCATGCCACTGGCTGCCAAGCGGAAGGTTGCAACAATAAACGGTTACCTTTCCTCTTAGGATGCAAAATCTTGACCGTCGAAGGTCACCACCGAGCCAGCAAGCTTCCCAAGCTTAACTTGTTAAGCAATAGCAACACGCTACATAGAAACACTCGAGACATCAAAACATGTCACAAACTGGGGGATGCTCATCAGGGTATTGGTCTGGCGTTTTACAGCGTGCGGCGTGCAATACGCCCGTTATAAGAAAGTATCATAAAAGTGAGGCGGTTAGTAATGGAAAGAAATAATGGTGAAACGTATCTTTCATTATGGAAACATCAATTCCAGGCGTTACCCATTACCATTCTCCTCCATTACTCAAGGCGTTCCCACTTTTACGAGACCGGGGTACGTTTCATTACGACTTGTATAAATAAGTCTCACCTATTTCCACTAAAGATAAGTTTTGTTCGGAAACACTGAATATCTAGAAATCACCTGGTAGCTTTCCATCCGGCTCACCAGTTCTACTTTTTGATACAAGTCACAAAACGCTCACACTTTCAGAATCAACTATTCTGGTCTCAACACTTTCTTCGCTTCCCTCCCTAAGACCAACCCTTTTCCTTCACTTTGTGACCGAAGCTAACCTGAAACGGCCATTTTTTGGTTTAGGCCAGGATTGTAAAGATTGATCTCTCGAATCAAAAGTACTCCCGTGCAGTACATTGTTTAGGGTCTAGATTCGTTTCTCACCCAAACACAC
This sequence comes from Papaver bracteatum, assembly GCA_023529315.1. NCBI lineage: Eukaryota > Viridiplantae > Streptophyta > Magnoliopsida > Ranunculales > Papaveraceae > Papaver > Papaver bracteatum. Next base: position 540,144 of record JAJJWX010000782.1, on the reverse strand, counting down.
CTGAAATTACCAAATTCAGCAGAAACGGTTTTCACCCTCAAATAATTGGCGACCACAGTGGGAGATTTATCTCTCGGTTATAATATTAATTTCTCGATTACCGATTTTATCTTTTAACCCCGATCGCAAGATGGTAGAACTCAGGTCCGGATCAGCTACAAACCATGAGAACATTGGCACTGAAATTATTCCCGATGTTAATGTTCCTTCCAGTGGTGTTGATACACCACCTGTCAACAACAACAACAACAACGTGGAGAATATTCCATCAGGAGTTACACCTAGGGTTACTAGAACCAGAGCCTCTGCCGCGGAAAACGCTCCATCAGGTGTTATACCTCTAATCACCAGAGCCAGAGCCATTGCCGCCGCTCCCAATATTCCGTCAAGTGTTACACTTCCAACCATCACCAGAGCCGCGGCTATCCCACCGTCAGGGCGAGAAACTAGAGGACCCAGAGGGAGCCAATCCTATATTACTATTGTTGATTTGATGGAGAGACAATAGGTTCTTGCTAGAGCCTAAACGGAATGGCCTCGACTTAGAAGGAGGTACTTGTTTTTCTCAAGATACTAACGGAGCGGATACCACAATAATCACACCAGCCAGATCCCAAGAGGAACACCTCCAATACCCCCGGCGCCAGCACCTCAACATGGCGCTGGTGAGCGTCGTTTACTCAACAAAATAAAAAGATATTTCCCACTAATTAAATATAATATAGCGGTAGTAAGATATCGTTCCCACGAAGAGTAATGCAATTGATATGTTATCTAAATCAGTGAAAATAATAAAGAAGGATAATAAAAAAAAGATATTGAAGAAATCCTTCGCAATTACTAATCATTAACTCAACATTGTACCCGTTTATCTCTTGTTAGAAGCAATTGTCACCAACCGTAGGAAAGCAGGTACGCTTAGCAATCCCCAAAAACTCCATATATCACCGGATACGGAAGCGCTCGACTACCAGATTCTATTCAAAAGAACCACCTTGACACGGAAGCGCTCGACTACAAGATGTAATTCCCAGAACGCATTAATATTTGTGAATTTAGGTTTGATCCCAGCAGTAAAACTCGGTACGCTGGGTCCACTTACTGGTGTTGTCTTTAATCGCAATTGCTCCATAGAATCCCTGCGTAAGGTCTTGCGATTTCTACTTGTGTAGGAGTTAAGAGACAATTACGGGTCGACTGAACTCTCTACTAGCATTAGAATGATTAATAAACTAATATGGTTTTTTTTTTTAAACCAATCTAAGAACCAATCATAAACCTTCGATATGGTAAAAACAATCCACAATGAATCAATTTAAAACTTGAAACAAACTTGCAAAATAATTGAGCTTCACATTAGAACTTTGAATTCATCCTTACAATATAAAAGAATAGAAAAGAGATAGTTCTCCCCCCTAAGGGGGAAAAAAACAGTGAAAAAGAATATATGTGTCAAGAAGATATGATATGATTGTGCCTAGGGTTCCCTATATATAGAGTTTTGTAACCTCCTCTTTAAGAAAACTAGGAAACCTAGCAAAAATAGGAAAGTGCACCTTCTTAAGGATTGTGTCCCATGCATCAAATACCGTTCGAAGAGTTTGCCAAACTCTGGCCAAAATCACCAAAACCCAAAGTCACGGCCAAAGAAATAGTTGCGCCCTTTAGTGTAAAATTTGGATAAATAGCATGTTGGGCTCGTACTACAGCTGCGGAAGCCCATCTGATTTCTTCATTGGTCTGTCATGTAATATGGGGTGCAGCAGCAAAAGCCTAGCCCTTTTCTTCAAACTCATCTCAGCCCAAAGACCCACTATCATCTCGTATAACAGTTACATGTGTACACTCCTCCACCATGCAACAGCGACGAGCATCAAACTCCACTTGCGATCTTTTATTTACTGTCTTACTCCATCATAGAAGCATCCATCACTAGCGTCACAGCTTCCAACACCAACTCTGTTCTTGACTGCACTATCATAAGCGACTCAGGACATACACCGATCAGATTCACGTCACTGTACGTAACTGCCATCTTCCCTAATTATCGATGCTGCCAAGCTGCAAACTGTCAGAAGCCCAATCGCTGCAGAATCCTCCATCGTGTCTGCCAACATTTCACAACAGAAATCAACTAATCCATCTTCGCAATATCCAACCACAGCAACCTCCAGTCACATCCAACTCCAATGACCACTGTTGCCTTCATATTATCTGGCCAATCTCTTCGCTGCTAACTGCCTGCAATCTCCCTATCATATCACCCTGACCTGTTTGTCTTCCATTCCAGTCCATTGCAGACTCGCCTTTTATCCTCTCTACCAGTGTCGTTCACAGCAAACCACCTATTCTATAATTTTCCATTCTGGTCGAGCTCAGCTGCCATTCGCTGCTCTTTCCCTGACTTCATCCTCCAGTTCAGTTCTCAGTCACGGCTATCATCACTGATACAAGTATCTCAGCTCTGTTAATTAACAATATCATCGATCCATCCTCAATCTGGCAACAATATCCGTGAAGTATCAACAGCAGCTATCGTCTACAGCTTCTCTCATCAGTCACCACAGCCATGCATGCCATCAGTCCCTCCAGAAACTCTTATTAATCATCACCGACATGGATGCAAGCTTCCAACTTCTTCCCTGGATTTGTTCGAGCACACGTCCATATCTCAATGACGGCGCCATTGCTGCTATCATTCGTAATGGCAGCATCTTCATTATAAGCTCCAACTGATCCAGACTCCATCGTCTCGTCATCTCGACTGCCATGAACCATTCTGTCAGTCGACAATAGCATCGTCATTAATCACTAGCTCGTCACCACAGCACCATCTACTGTTAATTAATGGATGCTTCTACAGCCAACCATTCATTTGTTCTTCCTTCCCTGCGCCAGTACATCACCTCTCTGTCCATTTCACCATATCAATGCCATGCATGACCCCTTAACTCGAGCCAACAAACCACCACGAGCTCCTATTTTGTTCAAGACCCTCAGACTCTTTAATCATCACTGAGCCATATTAACAGCTTCACGGGCACGTTCTCGTCACAAGCCCAGATAGCAAAACTCAAGCCCAGCTTTTCTGAATTCAAGCTCCAAACAGTAATATATTTTAAGAATGAAAATTCTCTTCACCTCTAGTACCGCCACTGACGTCGGCCGACCAGCGATTAGCCAATCCATTACGACGAGTTTTAAGTGTGCCTTCCATTTTATAGGCAAATTGGACGATTCTTTGTTCTTTTTGGGAATAAGCTCCAAAATTCCGGTAAAATATAAAAAGAAAGATAATAATACAATTTCACACGAAAACTAGCTAAGAAAGCATAGCCAATCGATACTTAGATAGGTGTTTTTACACACCTATCAAATTCCCCCACACCCAAACTTTGCTAGTCCTCGAGCAAACAAAACTAAAGAAAATTAAAACACCTCTCTAAGTAATGCAATTTTGGTGAGCGTCGTTTACTCAACAAAATAAAAAGATATTTCCCACTAATTAAATATAATATAGCGGTAGTAAGATATCGTTCCCACGAAGAGTAATGCAATTGATATGTTATCTAAATCAGCAAAAATAATAAAGAAGGATAATAAGAAAAAGATATTGAAGAAATCCTTCGCAGTTACTAACCGTTAACTCAACATTGTACCCGTTTATCTCTTGTTAGAAGCAATTGTCACCAACCGTAGGAAAGCAGGTACGCTTAGCAATCCCCAAAAACTCCATATATCACCGGATACAGAAGCGCTCGACTACCGGATTCTATTCAAAAGAACCACCTTGACACGGAAGCGATCGACTACAAGATGTAATTCCCAGAACGCATTAATATTTGTGAATTTAGGTTTGATCCCAGCAGTAAAACTCGATATGCTCGGTCCACTTACTGGTGTTGTCTTTACTCGTAATTGCTCCACAGAATCCCTCCGTAAGGTCTGGCGATTTCTACTTGTGTAGGAGTTAAGAGACAATTACGGGTCAACTAAACTCTCTACTAGCATTAAAATGATTAATAAACTAATCTGGTTGCGCACCCAAACCAATCTAAGAACCAATCATAAACCTTCAATATGGTAAAAACAATCCACAATGAATCAATTTAAAACTTGAAACAAACTTGCAAAATAATTGAGCTTCACATTAGAACTTTGAATTCATCCTTACAATATAAAAGAATAGAAAAGAGATAGTTCTCCCCCCTAAGGAGGAGAAAAACGGTGAAAAAGATATATTGTGCCAAGAAGATATTATATTAAGATCTCTAAAATTGTGCCTAGGGTTCTCTATATATAGAGTTTTGTAACTTCCTCCTAAAGAAAACTAGGAAACCTAGAAAAAATAGGAAAGTGCACCTCCTCTTACAAAAATAGAAAACCTAGCAAAAATAGGAGAGTGTCCCGTGCATAACTCCCGGTCAAGGTAGGTTCCAAACTCTTGCACACTCACGGCTGAACCCTTAGTTCTGTTCGTGTAACATCTTGGCTCAAAAGCCTACTGGGCTACGCACCCATCTAGCTGGCCCATTTCTTCAAACCTTCACGGAAGCAGCCCATTTAAATTCTCACAACTGTTTGCAAAGCCCAGCCCATTGTATCACTTCAACTCGTCTGTTACTCCATTCTCTGCCAGCTTCCACAATCTCTCGACCTATGCCAAACTCCCGTCACCTGTTCAGCAGAACCCAAACTCAATACCGATTAACAACAGCTCAACTTCTCTACGTCATTAGTTTCTGGCAGCAAACCACATTATTAATTCCGTACGTGTTGTTTTCTTCCTATTTTACTAGTCGAGCTGCATCTCTTCATTACTGCTGGCATTCACCAGTTCAGTTCCATGCTCATTCATTGCTTCAACTGCCAATGTCATCACAGACCCATTCTAGGCCTCATAACCAGCAGTCATCATGGAAGCAACCAGCACATTCAAATCCGTCCAAAACCACAGCTTTCCTTTATCTGCTCGACTAGTTCTCCATGGCTTGCTCAGCTCATGTTATCACAGTAACTTTACCTGAATATCAACAACATTGCTGCGAGAAACAGTACCCATTACCACAGAAACAACTCTATTTTTACTACCAAACTCCACTTGCATGCTCAGTCAATCATTCTTCATTGTCACTGCCTCTTTCAACAGCTCCAACGATACCCATGTATTCTCCCGAGCTCAACCGCGAGCATCACATCACCACGAGCTCTACAAACTGATTCCAGCTGCTATATTCCACAATGAACCATTAATCTGTTAACTGCAAGTCACAGCATCTCATATAACTCGTTACTGCTACATCTGCAGCGTCTGCCAACAGTTCACGAGCTCAGCTCCTCCCCAGCGTCACTACTCGTCATTGCTGATTTGCAAAGCTCAGTCGACAGTTCACTTTTTGCTACCTGCTCCAATAACAGCAGCAGTCCCGCTGTTACGTCACAGCTAACAGCAATCAAGTTCCATGCTCATTACCGTACACTGCCATGCATTCAACTACCATCGGTGCGGCACTCAACCAACACCATCCAGCTGCAACTCCTCATGCCATACCGCATTCGATCCATCGTCTGCAACTAACCCATCCACTAGCAGCAAACCATCAATAAACTCCACTGTGCAACAACCTCGATACATCTCCTTGAGCTGAGCATCAATCAATCAGTTCAATGGGATGTTGAAGTCTAGCCCGTGTATTGTTATCATTGACTACTCAGGCCGTACACTGAAGCCCATAAACCCCTTGTGTAAGCTCAGCCCATTATCTCATTATTTACTTCACGTTCACAGCAAACCATAACATTCCCTGTATAACTTGCCCACATGACTGCCGACAGTGGTTACATCCAATGATAATTCCGCCTCTCTTCTAATAAATTGGACGATTCTTGTTCTTTTCGGGAATAAGCTCCAAAATTCCCATAAAATATAAAAAGAAAGATAATAATACAAATTCACACGAAAACTAGCTAAGAAAGCAATAACCAATCGATACTTATAGAGGTGTTTTTAGGCACCTATCAAATTCCCCCACACCCAAACTTTGCTAGTCCTCGAGCAAACAAAACGAAACAAAAATATAATACAACTCCATGTCGTGAGGATACGGTTACTCTTAGCATGAATAACAGGCCTTTAAACCCCTAGGTTTCCCTAGTGGACGAGTTATAGTCTCGTGAGGGCTTACGAGAGATATACCCACAAAAACTTTACGCCAAAACAAATAACATACCAATTAACAATTACTCCCCGGCAACGGCGCCAATTTTGGTGAGCGTCGTTTACTCAACAAAATAAAAAGATATTTCCCACTAATTAAATATAATATAGCGGTAGTAAGAGATCGTTCCCACGAAGAGTAATGCAATTGATATGTTATCTAAATCAGCGAAAATAATAAAGAAGGATAATAAGAAAAAGATATTGAAGAAATCCTTCGCAGTTACTAACCGTTAACTCAACATTGTACCCGTTTATCTCTTGTTAGAAGCAATTGTCACCAACCGTAGGAAAGCAGGTACGCTTAGCAATCCCCAAAAACTCCATATATCACCGGGATACGGAAGCGCTCGACTACCGGATTCTATTCAAAAGAACCACCTTGACACGGAAGCGCTCGACTACAAGATGTAATTCCCGAACGCATTAATATTTGTGAATTTAGGTTTGATCCCGAAAGAGAAAACTCGGTACGCTCGGTCCACTTACTGGTGTTGTCTTTACTCGTAATTGCTCCACAGAATCCCTCCGTAAGGTCTTGCGATTTCTACTTGTGTAGGAGTTAAGAGACAATTACGGGTCGAATAAACTCTCTACTAGCATTAGAATGATTAATAAACTAATCTGGTTGCGCACCCAAACCAATCTAAGAACCAATCATAAACCTTCGATATGGTAAAAACAATCCACAATGAATCAATTTAAAACTTGAAACAAACTTGCAAAATAATTGAGCTTCACATTAGAACTTTGAATTCATCCTTACAATATAAAAGAATAGAAAAGAGATAGTTCTCCCCCCTAAGGGGGAGAAAAACGGTGAAAAAGAATATATGTGTCAAGAAGATATGATATGATTGTGCCTATGGTTCCCTATATATAGAGTTTTGTAACCTCCTCTTTAAGAAAACTAGAAAACCTAGCAAAAATAGGAAAGTGCACCTCCTTAAGGATTGTGTCCCGTGCATCAAATCCCGTTCGAAGAGGTTGCCAAACTCTGGCCAAAATCACCAAAACCCAAAGTCACGGCCAAAGAAATAGTTGCACCCTTTAGTGTAAAATTTGGCTAAATAGCCTGTTGGGCTCGTACTACAGCTGCGGAAGCCCATCTGATTTCTTCATTGGTCTGTCATGTAATATGGGGTGCAGCAGCAAAAGCCTAGCCCTTTTCTTCAAACTCATCTCAGCCCAAACACCCACTATCATCTCGTATAACAGTTACATGTGTACACTCCTCCACCATGCAACAGCGACGAGCATCAAACTCCACTTGCGATCTTTTATTTACTGTCTTACTCGATCATAGAAGCATCCATCACTAGCGTCACAGCTTCCAACACCAACTCTGTTCTTGACTGCACTATCATAAGCGACTCAGGACATACACCGATCAGATTCACGTCACTGTACGTAACTGCCATCTTCCCTAATTATCGATGCTGCCAAGCTGCAAACTGTCAGAAGCCCAATCGCTGCAGAATCCTCCATCGTGTCTGCCAACATTTCACAACAGAAATCAACTAATCCATCTTCGCAATATCCAACCACAGCAACCTCCAGTCACATCCAACTCCAATGACCACTGTTGCCTTCATATTATCTGGCCAATCTCTTCGCTGCTAACTGCCTGCAATCTCCTTATCATATCACCCTGACCTGTTTGTCTTCCATTACAGTCCATTGCAGACTCGCCTTTTATCCTCTCTACCAGTGTTGTTCACAGCAAACCACCTATTCTATAATCTTCCATTATGGCTCGAGCTCAGCTGCCATTCGCTGCTCTTTCCCTGACTTCATCCTCCAGTTCAGTTCTCAGTCACGGCTATCATCACTGATACAAGTATCTCAGCTCCGTTAATTAACAATATCATCGATCCATCCTCAATCTGGCAACAATATCCGTGAAGTATCAACAACAGCTATCGTCTGCAGCTTCTCTCATCAGTCACCACATCCATGCATGCCATCAGTCCCTCCAGAAACTCTTATTAATCATCACCGACATGGCTGCAAGCTTCCAACTTCTTCCCTGGATTTTTTCGATCACACGTCCATATATCAATGACGGCGCCATTGCTGATATCATTCGTAATGGAAGCATATTCATTATAAGCTCCAACTGATCCAGACTCCATCGTATCGTCATCTCGACTACCATGAACCATTCTGTCAGCCGACAACAACATCGTCATTAATCACTAGCTCGTCACCACAACACCATCTACTGTTAATTAATGGCTGCTGCTACAGCCAACCATTCATTTGTTCTTCCTTCCCTGCGCCAGTACATCACCTCTCTGTCCATTTCACCATATCAATGCCATGCATGACCCCTTAACTCGAGCCAACAAACCACCACGAGCTCCTATTTTGTTCAAGACCCTCAGACTCTTTAATCATCACCGAGCCATATTAACAGCTTCACAGGCACGTTCTCGTCACAAGCCCAGATAGCAAAACTCAAGCCTAGCTTTTCTGAATTCAATCCCCAAACAGTAATATATTTTAAGAATGAAAATTCTCTTCACCTCTAGTACCGCCACTGACGTCGGCCGACCAGCGATTAGCCAATCCATTACTCGAGCCAATCCATTACGTCGGTCCTATTTTGTTCAAGACCCCTCAGACTCTTTAATCATCACCGAGCCATATTAACAGCATCACGGGCACGTTCTCGTCACAAGCCCAGATAGCAAAACTCAAGCCCAGCTTTTCTGAATTCAAGCCCCAAACAGTAATATATTTTAAGAATGAAAATTCTCTTCACCTCTAGTACCGCCACTGACGTCGGCCGACCAGCGATTAGCCAATCCATTACGACGAGTTTTAAGTGTGCCTTCCATTTTATAGGAAAATTGGACGATTCTTTGTTCTTTTTGGGAATAAGCTCCAAAATTCTGGTAAAATATAAAAAGAAAGATAATAATACAATTTCACACGAAAACTATCTAAGAAATCATAACCAATCGATACTTAGAGAGGTGTTTTTACACACCTATCAGGCGCACCTTTGTAGATGAAGAGACTCGCCCAGGAGCTCTAGTGGAGAGAAGTCAACCATCCAATTTTTTCACATGAGAAGATTTGGAGCAACTCCTTCGAAACCGAGACAAAAGCGATTCCCTGGACATATATCAGCATCAACCCCCGTATCCTCCAGAAGTACAAAGAATTCCTCTTCCAAGGGGGTACTCTTCCACTCAATTCTTTTTGTACGATGTCACTGGTAATGCGCGTGAACATGTCTCTCGATTCTTGGAATCCCTGGGAGAGCACGAATACAATCACGTTCTCCATTTGAGGGAATTTTCGAAATCACTTACTGGGAGAGCATACACGTGGTATAACCGCATTACGCCGGGAAGCATCCCCAACTGGTCTGACATGGTTGCGGCTTTTTACAAGAAATACTTCTTTGTGTCTGAGAAAATTACCTTCTCAGATCTAGGAAGGATGTTCCAACGAAACAACGAACATCCGAATGACTTTGTCAAAAGATTCAGGATTCAAGCACTGGATTGTCACGATCCAAATGTGACCGAACAAAAATTGGTGGATTCTTACATCAATGGCATGATTCCCATCTACCGGGCCTTACTAGTTAATATGTGATTCCAGACATTCTCTGAACTTCACGAAGCTACAAAACGGTCGTCCACAACATCACCAGCGTTGTTAGAAAGAACCAAGCCAACCAGAGGCGAGGACACACACGAAACTCGAGGGAATATATGCCTCATCAATAATCAATACAATGTCGGTCCCTACTCTGTGAGCGTGGTAGACAAAAGAGGAAAACGGAAAGCTCCAGCAGTAGAACAACAATCTAAGCGCCCAACGCCAGAACGACAGGAAGCTTCGCCTTGGAATACTACCGCTAAAGCTCTCATACGACATTAAGAAGATGGAGAGGACATCTTGGATTTCCCATTCTCAATTGAGGAAGTGATTGAACTTTTGGAAGCATGGATCCAAGACGACGCTATCAGACTACCTCCTACTAGACGCCCACCAACCAAAGTGAAAATGGCAAACCTCAAATATTGTCGCTACCACAGATTTGTCCACCACCCGACCAGAGACTGCAACAAACTAAAGCATATCTTCAAAGAAAATATAGAAGTTGGGGAACTTCAACTGGCAATGAGGGAGTTCACAGAGATTTACTCCCAGTCATAAATTGCATGGTCTCTAGGGAATTTGTACATGAGACTATGCAATCCATGATGCAGCGTGTTTGCAAAATTCTCTACCTCTCTAAGACACATCGTCAAGATATCTTCACAGCCCTTAATCATGTTTTATCAGGAAAGCGACTCTTTCCTACTGAAGAAACCACGCCGGAACCCCAAACTCTCTCGGGAAGCGGTGCTGGAAAATACAACTGGGGACCGCTGACCACAGTTTATCTGAGGTACGCTGAGCTCGATAACACATTAATTGACGCGTCCTCTGACTTCAACATCATCACCATCAAAAATATGAGAGCTGTGGGAGTTTCGAAGCAGGAGGCTACCTATTCCCCAACCGCGGTCAAAGACTCGGAAGGAGAGGTGATGGACGCATATGGCTACATCAACCTCGAAATCAAGGTGGGAGACACCCTAACACATGACAAATTCTACATTGTCAAAGAACTCTCGAATTATGACATGATTCTAGGGAGTGCATGGGTACACGACAACAAAACAATGCTAAGAACATCCCCTCTGCCGATGTCAATACCCGAAAGAATTTCCAACAAGCCGTCCAACTTTGAAGATTACATGTTGCCGTATCAACATTCTTTTTTGCTTAATAATAAAATTTTATTAATCAACAATTTGGATCAAAAGATATACATCCCAAGAAATAAAAAAGAACAGAAAACAAGAACTTTACAAAGAGAGCCCATTATAAGGCTTTTTTAATCAAATCTAAAGTAAGGATTATCTGGGATCTCCAAACAGCCCAAGAATGCTGGTTTAGTATCATATGTCCTTTATCCCCTACAAAGCTCAGCCCCCTTCTTTTCCATATTGTCTGCAGAGAAGTTCACCTCCCTGTAGATGTGAATGAAACTCCAAGAAATAATAGCTGCACATATCCTATCCCATCTTATTTATGCAAACCAAGGTATACTGTTAGTATGGAAGGCATTAATGACTGCTTGGGAATCTGTGCTAAAAACCAATTCTTTGAACCCCTTCTGAACTGCCCACTCCCCTGCAACTATAACAGCCAATACCTCTGCATAATAGTTTGTACAGATTCCTAAACCTCCTGAAATTGCAGCCACAAAATCACCTGTGTGATCTCTGCCCACTATACCATGCCCAGCTCTACCAGGGTTTCCTCTAGAGGCACCATCACAGTAAAGTAAGATTTTACCATGGCTTGGTAGCTTGAAGTATACTTGTTTAGATATCAAACTCTTTACTCTTTTGGTCTTCAGTCCTAAGCTTTTTAAAACCTGCAGATCATATTGACTGTTCCACATTTTTGCTTTTATTCTTATATCACAGTCATATATGGTCTTCATAATTCTCTTCTTAGAAACCTTTACATCACATTTACTCCCCCCATAAGTGCAATCATTTCTCAAGAATCATAGTTCTTTCATAGCCACAAAAGCACACAGCAGCCAAACTTCCTTTATAGCTGGACTTTTTGACTTTGCCATTTGAAAAATTTCCTCAAAAGATCTTGGATTCTTGAACTTAAAAATGCCTCCAAGACATCTCCAAATGATCTGGCTGTAATTGCAATACCAGAGCATATGGTCTCTAGTTTCCTCACTACTCTTGCACAAAATACATATTGAAGCTATCTAGAAGTGTCTCCTCTTCATATTATCATCTGTAGTACAAACATTTCTACCCAGTTTCCAAATGTTACTTGAAATGCTAGGATGGAAGGATTTATGCCATACCTTTTTTGCCAAATGAATAGTAGAAAATTTCTGTCTTATAACTTCTACAGCTGAAGCTACAGTAAACTGACATGTGATGGTGCCTGTCCATATTTTCTTGTCCCCCCTGCACCCACTACTGGTAGATCATTAATATTAATCATTTTAAATAGCTCAGTTGACACAACCCATTCACCATCCAGTAAAAAGTCAGAAACTTTCATAGCTGGGAAATGTATCATATAAGCATTATCAGGGAATAAATTTTGAAGTGCTGTCTCCATCACCCATTTATCTTTCAAAGCAGAAATATTTGTACCATCACCAACCATCCATCTAGAATTTTCCTCCACCTCACTTATTACCCACTTTATCCCTGGCCAAATTGAGGATTTCTTGTAATAAGTAATCCATTCTCCCTTTTTATTTTTGTACTTTGCAAGGAAATTTTTTGACCAATCATCATTTCTAGTTTGAATTTTCCACAGTAGCTTCATTAAAAGAGCTTTATTGGTGACCTCAAGTCTTCTCAAACCAAGTCCACCTTCATTTATTGGAGAACAAGTCTTATTCCATTCCAGGGTAACCATTTTCTTTGTTGCAGGATCCCCTGACCATAAAAAATTTCTTATTATTCTCTCACACTCCTTGATTACTCTCTTAGGCCATTTGTATACTGACATTGAATAAATAGGGAAACACTCAGAACAAATTTGACCAGAATGATTCTTTCTTAAAAAGACAGTACCTTCCCTTTCCAACCTGCTAGACTCTCTTGTATCATATCCACCACATTCCATACATGCTGAGTTCTCACACTTATTTGAACCAACCAAACTCCCAAATATTTATCTGGGAAATCAGCCAAGACCATATTACATTCTGCAGAAATTTGGATAGTGCCTCTAATGAAGAATTTACTCTTCTCCAAATTAACTTGTTGGCCAGATGCAACTTGATACTTGTTCAGAAGGAACATTAGTTTTCTAACATTCCTTTTTTCACCATTACAAAATAGGAAGATGTCATCTGCAAATAGTATGTGTGATGGTTGAACTCCTCCTCTATTGACCATAGCTTTCAACCTTCCATCTTGAACTATTTCTGTAATATTTCTGATAAGGATATCTTCAGCAATTACAAAGAGCATGGGAGACAATGGGTCTCCCTGTCTCAATCCCATACCCACAGTAAAATAACCTTCAGGCCCACCATTGACTAGTACTGAAATTCTTGCAGACTGTAACAATACTTGTAACCAGTGCAGAGCTTTATCAGATAGACCAAAATTGTGTAAAGAATGAAATAAAAAATCCCAGCTCAAAGAATCATATGCCTGGGTTATATCCATCTTTAATCCAAAATTTCCACCTCTCCTCTTAATTTCCAATTCATTTATCATCTCAGAAGCTAGAGCAACTTGTTCTTGGATTGTTCTCCCTTTTATGAAAGCTCCTTACTGAGGGGATACTATTTTATTTATAAACTTCTCCAACCTTGTATCCCAATACTTTGTAAACATTTTGAAGCTGAAATTCATAAGTCTAATAGGTCTGAATTGTTTTGCTTTTTTTTGCATTGTTAACTTTAGGTAATAATTTTAGAGAATTTGCATTTAATCCATTAGGTATGAAACCTTTACTCCAGCAAAACTGAACTACCTTAGAGAATTCTAACCCAATCACTTCCCATGAGGATTTATAGAACCAACCTGCAAAGCCATCAGGCCCAGGTGCACTTTCAGGATTTAATGCAAATACTGCATCCTTCATTTCTTCATCAGTAGGAGTTGCTGAAATCATGATATTGTCTTCTCTTGTAATAACTTTTGGAATACTTGTAAATAGACTCTCATGAATATTAACATCCTGAAATTTGAATTTATTTTCATAATGAGTAACCAGCTCATTTGCAATATCTCTTTGATCAGTGAGTATCACACCAGCATCATTTTCAATTTCTGTTATCAAACTTTGAGCTTGTCTAATTTTCATCTGTATATGAAAGTACCTTGAGTTAGATGCTCCATATTTTATCCAACTCACTCTAGACTTTTACTGCACTATGTCTCTTTGTTGCTGAAGTAATAGTTCTTGTTTGCCCCTAGCAGTAAACATATTATTTAATAAGGTTGTATCAGAAGGATCCTTGTCTGATTCTTCAGTAGCTCTTCTTACTTCATCTTCTATATATTTCAGCTTCTTATTAACATCACCAAATACTGACCAATTCCATTCTTTCAGGTCAACTTTTAATCTTTTTAGCTTACTTATAAAAACAAAAATAGGATTTCCTTCAATAGATTTCTCCCAAGACTTTGTAATAGTATTCAAAAATTCAAGATGAGATTTCCAAGCTTTTAAAGCTCTAAAAGGAGTGTTCTGAGGTTTTGGAATGTCAGCAGAACCTCCATATAAAGTACTGTGATATGAAATACCTCTACTGCCCACTTTGTATCCCCAGGTTGAGAACTTTTCTAGACACTTATCATTAAACACAACTCTATCTAGGTTGCATACAATCCTCTTTTTACCAGCTCTATTATTGCACCATAAAAATTGTAGCCCCTTTTTTTGTGCTTGGATGAGACCACATCTATGTAAGCAATTATTAAATTCCAGCATTCATATTGGTAAGGGCCTGAGACCACCTTTCTTTTCATCTTCTCTCATAATAGTGTTGAAGTCACCCATTACCAACCAAGGTTTATCTAAAGAACTTAGTGTAACCAGTTCCTTCCATAAGCTTCTTCTATTTATTGTTAGAGATGCAACATGAATCTCTGTAATTAAAGAATCCCCTACTTCCATAGTTATTGATTGATCAAATGAGGATATTATCTTTGGTTTCTGAATTGAAGAACTCCACATAATCCAAATGTTACCTTTATTGCCATTGTTTGATTTGTGTATTGCTTCATAATGCATTCCTGATAACTTCAACTTTTTGCAGAAATCTACAGAATAATGCACTTTTGGTTCTGCAAGAATCACTAAAGAGGGATTAAAAGATCTTACCAAACTCCTAAGTTTATCTTTGGCCCTAATTCTTCTTAGGCCTCTGAGATTCCAAAATACCACTTTCATTTAGAAATTTGAGTCTGAGAAGAATTTCTTCTCAAAAGCTCTCTTTTGCCACCATTAATCACCTAATTTGCAGCTTGTTTTCTGGTAGTAACAGTACTCTCCTGGATTATTTTCTGTTTGACTTTAGGAGCATTTTCACCTGAAACTTGTCTACCAATAAGAGGTATAATTGTACTAGTATTATTTATAGATGAAGCACCAACAGCTGCACTTAAGAGCTTCTCAACAGATGGAACTGGAAATTCAACATGGGAAGTAAATATGTTCTCATCTAAATCTTGAAGGACTTAAAATTTTCCTGAATTATTCAAAGATGCATCTATAACTTTTGCAATGGGAGTAAGTTGCTCCTAAGATGTTGAGCTAGTACCAGGTACTACTAGATTACAGATATCAAAGCCCACTGGAATTGTTGTCTTCTTTTTTGTCACAACCCTCCAAGATTGCTTAGGTAAATGCACAGCTTCACCAGATGAAGAACCATATTCTCTTTTCTTATTTCTGCATTCTGCTGTGTTGTGACCAACAATCTTACAGTGATAACAGAACTTTGGTCTATTTGGAATATTGACTGGTTGTTCAAAGGATCCATACTTTGATTTTACACAGATTTTACTAGGAACTTCTTTTGTTAAATCCATTTCCACCAATATATTAGCATAATATCCTGATTCCTTCTTCAGTGTTGTTTCACCAACTTTAATTGGTCTTCCCAGAGCTTTTCCAATATTCATCAAAATCTTCTCCTTCAAGTATTCAATGCTTAAACCAGGTAGTTGCACCCAAGCATAAGCCATAAATGTTCTTTGATTTTCCGGATTAAAATTCGGCTCCCATTTTCTGAGTTTAAGAAATTGTGTTTCAACCTCCCAATCTCCATTCAAAACCAAGTTCATGTCAAATTCATTTTCAAGCTTAATAATGAAGTACCCTTTCCTAATTGGTATTAACTGAAAGTTACCTGAGGTTTTCCATTGTCTTCTCAATGAAGATTCTGCAATTCCAAATTTAAGATGAACTAGATCTAATCGACCAATTGAGCTATATTTCCATTCTTCTAAGCTTTCATCAATATCCTCATCTGGAATGGATGAAACAAAATTAGTAGATTGTTCATCAGATGTTGAAATTTCATCAGGTTTGGATCCAAAAAATTCACCTGACTTATTACCTCTTGATTCAGACATATTCGTTTGTGTTTAATGATAAGAAAATATGGAGTGATAAACACCAATCATGTAAAAGAATCAAAGAAACACCTGAAATACCTGGTTTAATGATGCAAATTTTGAAGATCGAAAAATATTTTTTACGCTGAGTCAAAATAATTTTCGCCCGAGTTAACCGATTCGCAGAGCTCAAATTTGACAATTTCTAAAAAACAAAAGTTCATCCTTTTTTCCGTATCAACAACTTACCAACGTAACTCGGTTGCCTGAAGAAATCCCGTCGATATTCATCCGCAGATTCATAGCACAAGTAAGCCTGGTTAAACAAACCTTTCTATACCCAGTTGTTTGAGGGTGAAAACGGTTTCTACTGATTTCGGTAATTTTGGGTGTGTGGGTGAGAAACGAATTTAAACACTAAACAATGTACTGCAAGGGAGTACTTTAGATTCGAGAGATCAATCTGTACAAAATGGCCATTCCAGACTTGCTTCGGTCACAAAGTGAAGGAGAAGGGTTGGTTTTGGGGAGGGAAGTGAAGAAAGTGTTGAGACCAGAATAGTTGGTTCTGGAAGAGTATTTTTTTAACGACTTGTATCAGAAAGTGGGAAGCTAACAGATGGAGAGCTATCAAATGTTTTTTGAGTGTTGTATGCTCCTGACCTGAACTTGTTGTTCGGTGGAAATAGATAATGCCTATTATACAAGTCGAAGTGAAACGTACTCTAGTCTCATTAAGAAATGGAAAACGGGTGAATAAATGGGAGGAGGTGGTAACTGGTAACGCATGGAATTGATGTTCCATAAAAGAAAGCGTTTCACCATTACTCCTTGTATTTACTAACCACCTCATCCTTATAACGTGTATAGTGTATGCCGCACGTTGTAAACAGTCGAACCAATACCCAATGAGCAGCCCCCAGTTTGAGACATGCGTTGATGTCTCAGGTGTTTTCGTGGAAAATATGTAGAACGTTGTTGTTTTCTGGCAAGTTGAGCTTAAGAGACTTGCCGGCTCGGTGGTGACCTTCGACGGTCGAGATTTTTCATCTTAAGAGGAAATGTAGCCGTTGATTATTGCAACCCTTCATTTGGTAGCCAGTGGCATGAATGCATGATCAGTATGGATTTAATATGGCCTAGTTTAGGCGCGAACAAAAGTTAGGGTTTTGGCTTTATTTAGGCGCGACTAAACTAGGTCCAAAGGTTGTCATGTGTTGGCTGGTAACCTTGGATGGCTAAGATCTGCACCTTAGATGAAAAAGTGGTCGTTGATTGTTGCAGGTCTTCGTTTTGGTAGACGCATATGGAAGGACGGAATGGCGTGGCGCGACAAGGTGGTTGGCATGCCATTGGCACATGTGGTATGGTATGCCTTGGCGCGGTTTGGCGTGTCCAAAACTAGGGTTTTGGGCCAAAGGTTACCATGCGCTATTTGGCGACCTTGGACGGCTAGGATTTGCATCTAGGATTGAAGGGTGACCGTCGATCGTCGCACGCCTTCATTTTGGTAGACGCAATAGGGAAGGCCGACATGGTGGGGCTAAGGCAAAATGGTGCGGATGGCTTGGCATAGTGGGGCCAAGGGTTTGGCACAGACGGCTTGGCATGGTGGGGCCAAGGCAAGGTGCGGTTTTCTTGGCATGGTGGGGCTAAGGGTTTGGCATGCCATTGGCGCATGGTTTGGATAACATGGTTGGGTCCAAGGCTAGGTGCGATTGGCATGGTGGGGCCAAGGGTTTGGCATGCCATTGGCGTATGGTGCGGCTAGCATGGTTGGCAATGCCTTGCGCGGTAGACGTGGCTGGCATGGTTTGCAATTGGTATGGATGGCATGGTTGGCATGCCTTGGAGCGTGGTGCGGCTGGCATGGTTGGCATGCCTTGGCACGAAGATGTGGCTGGCATAGTTTTTCATTGGCATAGTGGTGCAGCTGGCATGGTATGCCATTGGCACAGTGGTGCGGATATCATGGTTGGCATGCCTTGGCGTGGTACCATGAGAATTAGGGTTTGGCATAGATGATGTCAGTCGATGTTAAGGGTTCTGCCGTGGAACATGACCCATGTAAAAAAAGGTACCCCGATAATTCTTGCGTAGGCATGTTGATTGATTTAATAAATGTGCTAATGGTTATAGTGACGTCATGTCAGTTGTACAATTTTACAATTTTAACCCTAAGCTAAAAACCACCATCAACACTAGTCACCCCGCCTCTCGGCCAGGCATGGGGACTTGGTCCGACTATCAACCCAGACGTCATTAGGAGATGTGAATGAGACGTTAGGCCTTTCAAATGCTTTGTCAAAAACTTGGAAGTTATCGCAACCAAATATGACGAGCTCAAAAATCAAGTGGTGGAAAAACGCCCGAACCCGTTTCAAATTGGAGATCTGGTAGTCAAGATGACCTCGTTTCAAGTTGGAGATATAACAATAAAGATAGCCGCTCGACCCGGTCCACCCAAAGAAAAGGAAGACGAGCCATATCTGGTGACCGATGTTATCTTGGGTGGTTACTGAAAACTCATCAATACCGACAAATTGGAAGGTGTAACGATTCACTCGCGATGGATCAAACCCTTCATTACCTAGAACGCTGTGCTATCTTCACCTCCAGCGTTATCCTTTCAGTATTTTCCCCCTTTTCACGCAATGTTTGTAACTTCTCTAAAATTGTTTCACCAGTTGCATTCATAAGTAGAGTTTTCAATTTTAATTAAACCTTCAAAATATTCCCAAACCATCTTAAAGAAAAAATACCAAATAAACCCAAACCCTCACATAGTCGTTCCTCGGGGATTGAAAACCAGAGAAACCAAGCCAATACAAAAAAAAAAGTTCAAAACTCGGAAGGAAAACAGGGTGTTTCACAATTGCATAACTCATAAAATCCCATCCAATAGATTGTAATTCCTTGAAAGCATTATCTTCAACCTGTTTTGATATCTTTCGGTTCTACTCTTCAAGTCTTGGATCTCCTTTTCCACCTTTTGGGATTCCAAAATCAGAGCCTTCTCCCTTGCTAAAATAGCTTTTGAGACAGGAACAACCTTGGCAAGGATACCTTCACGATGTTAAGACGATGCCGCAACCAACTTATGTTGAACTCAAGGGATTCACAGGTAGACACCAATTTTTTCCCACTTTTCAATAGTTGATTCTGTGACATCGCTGATGGATGTGCCTTCCATTTCAATAATCATGGGTAAGATACAGTTCACTGTGGTAATCAAAGCAGACGAGCAATGCTTCACCATGTTCCTGGTGGCGATGTGGCCGTATCTTATCCATATTCTAGTGTACAGAGTCAGAAATTCCTTTCGCACTAGGAATTTACCAACGCTTCGATAGCTAGAAGATAAACAATTTATACGGACTTCGAATGACAAACCTGCATTGGATATTCATCACGAGAAATACCGAAATCAGGATTTCCCAGATCTGCGGTTGGTGTGATCGATTCGAAGAAAGAGGGGAGGTCAAGTCAACATCATCGACAACGGTCACACATGTTCCAGACGGATATCTCTACACAAAAAGGAACTCTTGTCTCATTCGCTGATTGTAACAAATAAATATCTATTGGTCAATAAAAACGTACCGGTATGATCTTCTTAACTCGTATGATCCAGACGGGAGAGTTGTCTTCTGAATCAGGATGCCCGTGTTTGACTGGAGAATTTAGCCGGCTCGAAGATGATTCACTGCTGCTCGACATGATGAGAAAGACAAAATGGAACCAGGGGAAGAAACACGAGACAATACCTGTAAAGAAGATGAATCAAAACTTTATGATGATATGTATGAGTGAAGGGTTCAATATCACCTCTTATATTCAGCAGAGAATCTTTTACCAGCGTGAATCAAGGCCTCACAGGCGCAATACCAGGTAGATTAGATATTTGTTTATACGGAGTAATTAGGGTTTGGTATCCAGGTCATTATGTAACTTAACCAGCGAAATCTTTCCACTTCAATCTAGCAGCGTCAACGGCCCCACGTCCTAGCCAACACCAACATATCGTATTCTCCCAAGCGCTAGCTTCTTTTCTCGATGGCCGATGTACCAACATCGCCATCTGCTACTCCAAGCTAGCCGCATCCATTCGCCACTCCAATCTAGCTGCTCCGTTGGCCTTCCAAGCAAGCTAGCGCTCCATTGGCCTTCCCAAGCCAGCGCTCAATTGGCCCTTCCGAAGCCAACACTCCATTGGCTTTCCAAGCTAGCCACGTTCATATGCCGCTCCAAGCTAGTTGCGCTAACCGCCATGACAAGCTAGCTGCGCCATCCTCTACTCCAAATCATCCGCACCAGGTATGTGCTAGAAGTCCGCGCTCAAGCTAGTAGCGCTATTCCGAACTAGACACACCATCGTCTTTCCAAGATAGTCGCGTTATTCGCCATTCCGCGGCATCATCTCTTCTCGGCCAATAGGGGAGGACGGCATGGTATGGCGCGGCAAGGAGGTTGGCATGTCATTGGCACATGTGGCATGGCATGCTTTGGCGCGGTTTGGCGTGGCCAAAACTAGGGTTTTAGGCCAAAGGTTACCATACATTGTTTGGCGACCTTGGACGGCTAGGATTTGCATCTAGGATTTAAGGGTGACCATTGATCGTCGCATGCCTTCGTTTTGGTAGCCTCAATAGGGAAGGCTGACATGGTGGGGCCAAGGTAAAATGGCGCAGATATTTTGGCATAATGGGGACAAGGGTTCGGCACAGATGGCTTGGCATGGTGGGGCCAAGGCAAGGTGCTGTTGTCTTAGCATGGTGGGGCTAAGGGTTTGGCATGCCATTGGCGCATGGTGCGGCTAGCATGGTTGGGGCCAAGTCAAGGTACGGTTGGCATGGTGGTTCCAAGGGTTCGGCATGCTATTGGCGTATGGTGCATCTAGCATGGTTGGCAATGCCTTGGCGCGGTAGACGTAGCATGCTATTGGCGTATGGTGCAGCTAGCATGGTTGGCAATGCCTTGGCGCGGTAGACGTAGCTGGCATGGTTTTCCATTGATGCGGCTGGCATGGTTGGCATGCCTTTGTGCGGAGATGTGGATGGCATGGTTGGCATGCCTTGGCGCGGAGATGTGCTGGCGCGGAGATGTGCGGCTAGCATGGTTGGCATGCCTTGGCGCGGAGATGTAGCTGGCATGGTTTTCCATTGGCATAGTGATGCGGCTGGCATGGTTGGCATGCCTTGGAGTGGTAGCATGAGAATTAGGGTTTGACATAGATGATGTCAGTCGATGTAAAGGGTTCTTCCGTGGAACATGACCCATGTAAAATAAGGTACCCTGTTAATTCTTGCGTAGGCATGGTGATTGATTCAATAAATGTGCTAATGGTCATAGTGACGTCATATCAGTTGTATATTTTTACGATTTTAACCCTAAGCTAAAAACCACCATCAACATTAAGTCCCCTGCTTAGCTCGGAACATGAGCATTGTTGCGAGGTAAGCATAAGATGGTGATGGGCAAGGAAAAAAATCGAAATGACAAGTCGTGAAAATTTGGTCAGGAAGGTCCGGCTAACCTTTTTAGAGAGGTAAGGAGATTTCATGATCCCCATGTTTAGCGGCCTTGCATAGATTCTATTTGTGGTGTAGACCATGGAGTGGTGAGATGAAGATCGTCGGCTTAGTTTGGCTATGCATCACCTTGGATGGGTTAGGGAACATCATGACGCTGGATTGGCGAGTTGTTGGTGTTGGCGCGGAAATTCATGGCACTGACGGCTTGGCATGGTGGGCCCAAGGCAATGACGTGGTTTGGTAAGTCAAAGCATGCACGGACGGCTTGGCCCAGTAGCGTCTTGTCTTTGCGGGCATGGTTATCTATTTTCCCTATGTGACTCACATAGGAAGTTCTTTCCTTATTCAAAACCCTGCAAGTGTTATGCCCATAGAAAGGGGCGTTATCCCTCCCACATGTCACCTTGTCGGTTTTGTTTTTTCCAAGTCTCGGTGCAAGTAGAAAAGAAGTAACGATGCGGGCAAGCGTGTCTTAAACATGTACTTCTACGTTTTCTCACCAAACCCTAATTTACCTCACGTGGCCAGGCATTCCCTTATGTTCGCTAGCAGAAAACGGTTTCATTAGAATCTGATATCACGCCTCAATCCGCGGCTAGTAGGAGGCTTTCCTTTTCGGGACCTCATCGCTCTGCTGGTTATAAGAGATGATCTTGGATCCTTCATTTTCACAGGTCGTTCTGAAATCATGTCTATCCTCTATGATTTCTATGGTTTTGTAGTGCATAATAGGACCTTCCAATGACAAACATGTCTCCAATTTTTCGGGTAGAAACTTTGGAATCGACGAAAACCCGTCTCTTTCTCATGGGGAGGCGTTGCATATAATTGAATCTCTGTTTTGTGAAGCTGGCGAAATCATTCGAGACATACTTTAGAGGAAGAACGGGGAGGCGGTGAAGCATTCCAGTGCATTGGGAGGATTTGGTGCAACAAAACTTCTTCACGGCTGTTGATGGTGGATTTTCATTTAAAGGTTAAAATTGTAAAAGCCAAAAATTATGTGCTAACATCTTGTAAAAGATAAAGCCATTAATAAGTGTTGAATACTTCTTAACTTTACCAATTCACCTATAATGGAGCATGTGGAAACAATCTCATTCTGTGAATTAAATACATGAAATTCATCCAGGTTGGAGCATGTAGCAACAATCCCATAAACCCTATGAATTTACAGCATTATTAATTAATGCGCAACCAGCCTTGTATTTCCTGTACTCATTATCAGTGCGACATGACGACTGAGTGTTGCTCTCAGCAGAGCAACACGAATCTCCAAGCATTATAATGAAAACATGTACGAAATACCCGTATAGGCTGAAACTCTCAGTGTGCTATACTAGCCCAATTGAGTAACTCTCGGTGTGTTATACTAGCCCGATTGAGTATCCGTACTGTCAGTATCAGTCTGGAAATGATCACGACCATCCAACTCCACCAGCATGATTGGATGGCCCAGATCAATTCCATAACCCCCGGGCATGTATGAAATATCCACTACCGAACCAACGCGGGCCCCGCATGGTCGGTCTCCCCAAAAGATTGGTGTATCTTGCCAAAACGTCCAAGCCAGAGCAGTAAGGACGAAAAACCCTAAATTAGGGTTTGCGGCACATGTAATGTGCCGCAAAACATTCTCAACCATCCATCTTCACAGGTATAGATGGAGGGTGTGGATGTAGATTCAAAGGGCCCAAAGCATGTCAACACGATCACCGTGGGCCCGCCTACATACCTGACCGATCGGTCAGGACCAACCATGTTCGGTCATCCCAATTCGTGCGCACGAACGGAGCATGACGCACGGCCGTGAAACTCAAAATTAGGGTTTTGAACATCACGAGCGTCCATTTTCTCCGTCACGAATGAAGGGTCCGAGATTAGATTAAGCAGGTCCGGTCATACCAACATGACCACCGTGGACCCATATATCCCCTCACATGATCGGCCAAGGCATACCATGTCTGGTTATCCCAAAATGCACGCCCAAACTAGCATGGTCACACTTCCCAAATTGCAAACTAATCTCGACCACTCAATTTCGCCGGACAATTTGAGTGTCTTAGATCACGTTTTCATGGGACAGTCAGGTATAGGCATAAACACCAGCTTACCACCTACACGCTAGGACATTCGGCCAAGACCGACCAAGATTGGTCGTCTTGGAACGTGCGCCTGAAGTTGGCACGATGTGTGGCTTTTGCGGCACCAGTTTTTTGTCGCAAATTGATCTCTACCACTCAACTTCGCCAGACGAATTTAGTGGCCCAGATCACACTTTCGTGAGACAATGGGGTATGGGCGCCTACACTGTCATAACATCTACATGCATGTATGATCGGCCAGCCAAAATTCGTATCCCAAGCTTGGATTCGATCAGGCTGAAGAGTGGTGCTTGTGCGCCTACTCCAAAACCCTAATTTCACCAACGGTCGCAAGTGAGTGTCTCAGAGACCATCTCGTCCGTCCAACTTCACCGGCTTGGTTATACAACCCTGGTCAGGAGTTAATTGGTCAGTGAGGCGTCATGATGATCACCATCCGTTACTCTACCACACCATGTGGTCGGCCAAGGAAGGATTTGCTTGCGTAGCCTCCAAACCATCACATAATGTAGGCTGGACATGAATTTATTTTGAGATGCTCAAACAGCGATGCTTTATACATGCTGAATATACTCGATACAATACCTGCATAGTATACACACGATACTTCACAAGTATCGACTTCCTGAATAATGCAGTTATTCAATCTAGCATTACATGCTATTTTTTGTGGGTCCCACAATCCACGCACTCGAGACATCAATCATGTCACAAACTGGGGGATACATACTGGGGTATTGGTCTGGTGGTTTACAGCGTGCAGCGTACAACGCGCCATCACAAGAACGTGTTAGGAAGTCATGGAAGGTTAGTGATGATGGGAGAAGTGGGCAAGCCTGGTCGTGTGACACTAGCACATTACTCCACTACTCCCTCACTCCACTTTCTCCACTTCCCACGAGATACGAGGGTTAGGATAAAAGACTTGTATAAATAGGTTCTCCATCCTATTTTTCAAACAAGACAACAAAGGCAAGTGTTGATACAATCGTGTTCAAACATCGGAACTGATAGCTTACATCCTGCAAGACAGTTCAGCTTTCTGATACAAGTCATACTTATCGAACACCTTCACAATATCAACACCTTCTTCGCTTCCCTCCCTAAGATCAACCCCATCTCCTTCACTTTGTGACCGAAACAAGTCTGGAACGGCCATTTCTTGGTTTAGGCCAGACTTGTACAGATTGATTTTCTGAATATATAAGCAATCACTGCGCAGTGCATTTGTTTATGGTTTAGATTCATTCCTCATCCACACACCCCAAATAACCAAAACCGGCAGGAGTAGTTTTCACCCATAAACAATTGGCGACCACAGTGGGAGGTTGATCTCTCGGTTTTTAAGTCAATTTCTTCGAAATCCAATTCAATTTTATCAAAAGGTAGATATTAGAACCAATTCAATCAGCAATTCATTTCAAGATTGTGGAACTCAGGTCTGGATCAGCAATCAATTATGAGGGAGCTAGTGTAGATAACACTCCCGGTATCGATGTACTTGTCAGTGGAGCTACCGTGGTCAATACATCTCGTAGAGCCGTCACTTCTATTACCAACGCTAGAGGAGCAGGAGACATTCCAGTAGGTATAACGCCTCTCATCACCAGAGCCAGAGAAGCCGTGAATCTCGACATCTCCTCAAGTGTAACGCCTCCGGTGGTCACCAGAGTAACAACTTTCACTCCTTCATTAGGGTGAGGAGCCGGAGGGACGATAGGAGGACCATTGCCCATTACCATTGCATACTTGATGGAGAAGAAGGAAGTCTTGGTTAAGACTCAAACGGATATGGCCGCAACTCAAAAAGAGGTACTCACTTTCCTCAAAACTTTGACTGAACAATTACCACAAGATTCACGATAACCCGGGGGAAATGTTTCCGTCATGGCCCACACGGATGAAGAAACTCGCGTTTCTCCTGAACGCCTAAGAGATAGGAACCAACCGTCTAACTTCATCACACGCGAGGACCTAGAACGACTTCTACAAAACCGAGGCAAAGGAGACCGAACAGATGTACACCAGCATCAGCCGCGGTACCCCCAAGATGTGAAATGAATTCCTCTTCCAAGAGGTTACGCCTCTCCCCATTTCTCCCTCTACGATGGTACTGGTAATGCTCGTGAACACGTCTCTTGATTATTGGAATCCTTGGGGGAACATGAATATAATCATGTTCTCCGCCTAAAAGAATTCTCAAAGTCACTTACGGGAAGGGCGTACACCTGGTACAACAACATCGCACCTAACAACATATCCAAATGGAATGAGATGGTTAGTGCCTTCTAAAGAAAGTAATTCTTCATGTATGAATAGATCACCTTTTCGGATCTGGGGAGAATTCTTCGGCGGAACAACGAGCATCCCAACGACTTCGTTAAGAGGTTCAGAACCCAAGCACTAGATTGTCACGACCCGAACGTCACCGAACGATAATTGGTGGAGTTGTGCATCAATGGGATGATACCCATATACCGCGCTCTATTAGAGAATCTGGGATTTCAAACGTTCTCTAAACTCCATGAAGCTGCCAAACATTCATCCACAACTGCACCAACATTCCTAGAAAGAACCAGAGTTGTTCGGAGAAAAGATTCGCGTGAAAGTCTAGGAAGCAGGCGTCTCACGAAAAAGCAATACAACACTGGTCCTTCTGTGAGTGTAGTAGGTGGAGGAGAAAAAAAAGGAAAGCATCAGCAATGGAACAACAAACCAAGAGGGCATCCCCGGCACACACGACTTCGTCTCGGAAAGGAGCGGACAAAACTCCTGCACAAGACACTGAAGATACATGATTTCCTTTCCCAATGAATAAAGTAATAGAACTCTTGGAAGCATGGATCCAAGACGATTCCATCAAGCTGCCTCCTATCAAACGTCCACCAACTGAGAAAGACATGGCGGATCCCAAGTACTGTAGCTATCATAGGTTCGTTCACCATCCAACCAAAGACTATAACAGGTTGAAACAAATCTTCAGGGAAAAGATAGAGACATGTGAACTCCAACTTGGAAACGAAGGTGTTCATAGAGATCCTCTTCCTATCAGGAACTGCATGATTTTTGGGAATTCTGTTCGCAAGACTGTACAATCTATGATGGAGTATTTGTGTGAAATCTTGTATTTCTCCAAGGGACAGCGTTAAGACATATTTACAGCCCTCAGCCGCATTGTATCAGGCAGGCGTTTGTATCCAGAAGCAGTCTAGAAACCCCAGTCTTTCCTGGAAGATGTGAGAAAGAGAAATTGGGGACTCCTAACCATCACTCGTTTGAGAGACGTTGAGTTCGTTAGCGCATTGATTGATACAGCATCCGAATTTAACATCATTACTGTCGAGACCTTGAGAGCAGCAAAGATTTCGAAGTAGGAGGCTACTCATCACCCAGCTGTGGTTAAGGATCCAGAAGGAGAACTCAGAGATGCATACAGATACATTGATCTTGAAGTCAAATTAGGGAAATTCCTCGACACAAGAAAAGTTCTACATAGTCAAAGATCATCCCAACTATGACATGATCCTAGGACACCCTTGGATGCACGATAACAAGGCAATGCTAGGAGTCTGTCCTCTACCGGCTTCGATATCTGAAAGAATCTCCAACATGCCTTCTGGACCTGATGACTGTCTGTTGCTGCACCAGAAATTTACCAATGTGACACAACTTCCCGGATAAAGCATGTCAGCATATATTAAAAGGTTCTGAGCTCAAGTAAGTCTCGTCACACAACTCTCTTTACAACCAACCGTCCTTCACTCTGATAAGTCCTGGGGACTGGCTCTAGCCGAAAAACCAATCCTGGCTAAGAGATGCGAATGGGAGGCCGGACCCTTCAAACGGTTTATTAGGAGTCTAGAAGCTATCTCGATCAAAGACGACAAGACCAAGACCCCGATGTCTACGCGCCCAAACCCGTTTGGAATTGGAGATCTAGTAACGAAGACAACCGCATTCAAGGTTCGAAGCATTACGGTGAAAATGGATACCCCACCCGATTCACCCACCGAGAAGGAGGATGAACCATACCTGGTAGCAGATGTCATCCTAGGAGGCTACTGCAAACTCATTAACGCTGACAAGCTAGAAGGCGTAACAATTCACTCGCGGTTGCTCAAACCCTACCGTACTTAAGACGCTGTGCTACCCCTTTCCAGCATCCTACACACTTTAAGACGCTGTGCTACTTCCTCCAACATGTTTCCCTTTACAATTTCACGTCATATTTGTAATTCCTCTAGAAAGTGATTGCAATACTTTCATTCATAATTAGGGTTTCAATTTTTAAATTAATTAAAGTATTATTTCCATCTGATAGCCTCTTTACCCCTAAAGACACAAAGTCCATCCTAAACCAACCCAGGTCAGGAAAGAAACCCTAAGCAAAAAAAAAAAATATCCTGAAAAGAGTCGAGAGAAAAGATATGCATGGAAGAAGCTTTGAGCCACTCACCCCAACAAGTCCGGGAAGATCTTGCATCAGGAACACATGTCCGTAGGTATTCCACTATGGCATTATTTTTTTATCACAAAAAATTACATGTGAAGGCGCACCCTTGCGCCTGAGAAGATTCAGTTGCAGTCTTGACAAAGGATTATAAAGTAAAAACCTTTATTCAAATAATCAAATACTAGAAGAAAATTTTGAACTCGGCTGCCACTGAGTACAAGGAAGATGTTCACAAATTACGGAATATACTTGGAAAAAGGAAAAAAGAGAAAAGAAGTTTTAGTCGTTAAGAGAGTTGACCACGTCTGCACCACCGTTAGGTTTTGCTTCAACGCCATCACCTGTTGATGCTCCTCCATTTGGATCTGCCTTAGCTTCTGTATCAAACGTTTCCGCAATAATGCACTCCGTCCCAACATCATCAACATGAGCATCAGAGGCCACATCAACATTAAGAGTCGTGCTGATTGCTTTCAAATGCTCAGGTTCGTATGTGTCGGAATCAAGAATTATCACGCCGCCCTAGATTGGGTAATCGCACTTATCTTTATTTGGAGGTCGTTTATGCTCAACCCTCTGCCTCTTCAACCGCGCTGCAAATCTCTATGCTCTTGTGCTTACTGGTGCTTGCAACGCTTCCTCGCGCCTCCACCGCTCCTCCATGTCAATCGCAGCTGAAAGGGCACAAATGCGCCCCCTGGAAATACGCAGGTGCAAAATAAACATCCCCTGTATAACACGGCCGACTTCGCGAAGTGGAAGATCGATCTTAGCCATTACTTCTTCGTGCGCATGGGTTTCAGGCTTGTCAACTTCGAAGCTTCTTTCTGGAGAGGTGACAGGATGGTCGTCCACCGCTTCCATGATAAACTCCAAAGAATAAGAAGTTATGAACACAAAAAAAAAATCAATCAATCAGTCAATCGGAAGATCAGATAAGTGTGGATAAGTACCTGAGATATAGAAGGAATGACTACGTGAGATAATTCTTTATAATCTCGCAAGTCGACAGAATCCCAGGAGAAAAGAAGTCTTTACTTTCCACCTATAAAGGCTACTATTTCGGGATAACAATCAACGATGCTTATCAGATACATCTGAGTAAAGCTTCTATATGACGAAAGGAAGTACATCTGACCCAAGGCAGGGACCAAGCTCTGTCCAGATATGTACAAAGGAAACCAAAGCAACTCACCGGATCAAGTCCTGCTTCCTTCACAACCCTAATCAGGACTCCAAGGGAAACGCCTGACGATGTCGACCTATCCGTTGGATTTCAGTGTACAAATTTGTTACCATCTCATGCCTACCCCACAATAGTGTAACCATTATGTGCTAGGCAGGGGACTTAATGTTGATGGTGGATTTTCATTTAAAGGTTAAAATTGTAAAAGCCAAAAATTATACGCTAACATCTTGTAAAAAATAAAGCCATTAATAAGTGTTGAATACTTCTTCACTTTACCAATTCACCTAGAATGGAGCATGTGGAAAAAATCCCATTCTGTGAATTAAATACACGAAATTCATCCAGGTTGGAGCATGTAGCAACAATCCCATATACCCTGTGACTTTATAACATTATTAATTAATGCGCAACCAGCCTTGTATTTCCTGTTCTCATTATCAGTGCGGCACGACGACTGAGTGTTGCTCTCAGCAGAGCAACACGAATCTCCAAGCATTATAATGAAAGCATGTACGAAATACCCGTATAGGATGAAACTGTCGGTGTGTTGTACTAGCCAGATTGAGAAACTCTCGGTGTGTTATACTAGCCCGATTGAGTATCCGGACTGTCCGTATCAGTCTGGAAATGATCACGACCATCCAACTCCACCAGCATGATTGGATGGCCCATATCGATTCCATAACCCCCGAGCAGGTATGGGATATCCACTACTGAACCAACGCGGGCCCCGCATGATCGGTCACCCAAAAAGATTGGCATAGCTTGCCAAAACGTCCAAGCCAGAGCATTATGGACGGAAAACCCTAAATTAGGGTTTGTGGCACATTACATGTGTCGCAAAACAGTCTCAACCATCCATCTTCACAGGTATAGATGGAGGGTGTAGATGTAGATTCAAAGGTCCCAGAGCATGTCAACACGATCACCGTGGGCCCGCCTATATACCTGACCGATCGGTCAGGACCAACCATGTTCGGTCATCCCAATTTGTGCGCACGAACGGAGCATGACGCACGGCCGTGAAACTCAAAATTAGGGTT
Organism: Papaver bracteatum; assembly: GCA_023529315.1. NCBI lineage: Eukaryota > Viridiplantae > Streptophyta > Magnoliopsida > Ranunculales > Papaveraceae > Papaver > Papaver bracteatum. The sequence continues at coordinate 509,458 of JAJJWX010000782.1, read as the reverse complement.
TTGAACATCACGAGCGTCCATTTTATCCGGCACGAATGAAGGGTCAGAGATTAGATTAAGCAGGTCCGGTCATACCAACATGACCACCGTGGGCCTATTTATCCCCTTACATGATCGTCCAAGGCGTACCATGCCTGGTTATCCCAAAATGCACGCCCAAACTAGCGTGGTCACACTTCCAAAATTGCAAACTAATCTCGACCACTCAATTTTGCCGGAAAATTTGAGTGGCTTAAATCACGTTTTCATGGGACACTCAGGTATAGGCGTAAACACCAGCCTACCACCTACACGCCAGGCCAATCGGCCAAGATCTACCAAGATTGGTCGTCTTGGAACGCGCGCCTGAAGTTGGCACGATGTGCGGCTTTTGTGACACCAGTTTTCTGTCGCAAATTGATCTCGACCACTCAACTTCGCCAGACGAATTTAGTGGCCCAGATCACACTTTCGTGAGACAAGCACTTACGTGGAAGCCGCTTTGTCAGGGCTTTGGGAAAGACTAGCACTTCTTTCTGTGTCGAAACCATATCTGTCTGGGTTCTAGCGAGAACCTCCTGCTCTTCAATCAAATCAGCGATGGTGATATAGGGTCGTCTTCCTCTAGTTATTCCTATTTCTCATCCCGTTGGTGGGGAAATTGGAGGCGCCATGCTTGACGAAATGTTAGGAGCAGTAGTGGCAGCTTTGGCCCTGGTGACTGGTGGCGTAGCGCCTGAAGGAGCACTTTCATTACTTCCAGGATTAGCAAGTTGTGCAAGGACATTAGAGGCGGATGCGGCTCTGGCCCAGGTGATCGGCGGTGTTACACCTGAAAGAGTGCTTTCGGTGTTACTGGGGTCAGTAGGTGGCGTAGTAATATTGTTGGAAGTAGCATTAACACCAGGGACAGATTATGTGTTGGTGTTCTCAGCAGCTGATCCGGATCTAAGTTCCACCATGTTGGAGTGGTAAGTGAAAGGTGATATCGGAAATTTGGAAATCGATATTGCAACCGAGAGATTGACCTCCCACTGTGGTCGCCAATTATTTGAGGGTGAAAACGGTTTTTACTGATTTCGGTAATTTCGGGTGTGTGGGTGAGAAACGAATTTAAACCCTAAACAATGTACTGCAAGGGAGTAATTTAGATTCGAGAGATCAATCTGTACAAAATGACCGTTCCAGACTTGCTTCGGTCACAAAGTGAAGGAGAAGGGTTGGTTTTGGGGAGGAAAGTGAAGAAAGTGTTGAGACCAAAATAGTTGATTCTGGAAGAGTAGTTTTTTTATGACTTGTATCAGAAAGTGGAAAGCTAACAGATGGAGAGCTAGAAAATGTTTTTTGAGTGTTATATGCTCCTGACCTGAACTTGTTGTTCGGTGGAAATAGATAATGCCTATTCATACAAGTTAAAGTGAAACGTACTCTGGTCTCATTAAGAAATGGAAAACGGATGAATAAATGGGAGGAGGTGGTTACCGGTAACGCCTGGAATTGATGTTCCATAAAAGAAAGTGTTTCACCATTAATCCTTGTATTTACTAACTTCCTCATCCTTATAACGGGTGTAGTGTACGCCGCTCGCTGTAAACCTTCGAACCAATACCCAATGAGCAGCCCCCAGTTTGTGACATGCGTTGATGTCTCAAGTGTTTTCGTGGAAAATATGTAGAACGTTGTTGTTGTCTGGCAAGTTTATCTTGGGAGACTTACCGGATCAGTAGTGACCTTCGACCATCGAGATTTTGCATCTTAAGAGGAAAGGTAGTCGTTGATTATTGCAACCCTTCATTTGGTAACCAGTGGAATGAAAGCATGATCAGTATGGCTTTAATATGGCCTAGTTTAGGCGCGACCAAAAGTTAGGGTTTTGGCTTTGTTTAGGCGCGACTAAACTAGGGCCAAAGGTTTCCATGCGTTGGGTGGTAACCTTGGATGGCTAATATCTGCACCTTAGATGAAAAAGTGGTCGTTGATTGTTGCAGGCCTTTGGTAGCCGCATAGGGAAGGCCGGTATGGCTTGGCACGGCAAGGTGGTTGGCATGCCATTGGCGCATGTGGTATGCTTTTCCTTGGAGCGGTTTGGCGTGTCCAAAACTAGAGTTTTGGTCCAAAGGTTACCATGCGTTGTTTGGAAACCTTGGTCGGCTAGGATTCACATCTAGGATAGAAGGGTGACCGTTGATCGTCGCACGCCTTCGTTTTGGTAGCCGCAATAGGGGAGACCAGCATGGTATGGCGTGGCAAGGAGGTTGGCATGACATTGACACATGTGGCATGGCATGCTTTGGCGCGGTTTGGCGTGGCTAAAACTAGGTTTTTGGGACGAAAGTTACCATGCGCTGTTTGGAGACCTTGGACGGCTAGGATTTGCATCTAGGATTAAAGGGTGACCATTGATCGTCGCACGCCTTCGTTTTGGTATCCGCAATAGGGAAAGCCGGCATGGTGGGGCAAAGGCAAAATGGCGCGGATGGCTTGGCATAGTGGGGCCAAGGGTTTGGCATGGACGGCTTAGCATGGTGGGTCCAAGGCAAGGTGCGATTGGCATGGTGGGGCCAAGGGTTTGGCATGCCATTGGCGTATGGTGCGGCTAGCATGGTTGGAAATGCCTTGGCGCGGTAGACGTGGCTGGCATGGTTTGCAATTGGTGAAGCTGGCATGGTTGGCATGCCTTGGCGCGTGGTGCGGCTGGCATGGTTGGCATGCCTTGGTACGGAGATGTGGCTGGCATGGTTTGTCATTGGCATAGTGGTGCGGCTGGCATGGTTTTCCATTGGCACGGTGGTGCGGCTGGCATGGTTGGCATGCCTTGGCACAAAGATATGGATGGCATGGTTTTCCATTGGCACAGTGGTAGCATGAAAATTAGGGTTTGGCATAGATGATGTCATTCAATGTTAAGGGTTCTGCTGTGGAATATGACCCATGTAAAAAAAGGTACCCCAATAATTCTTGCGTAAGCATGCTGATTGATTCAATAAATGTGCTAATGGTCATAGTGACGTCATGTCAGTTGTACAGTTTTATAATTTTAACCCTAAGCTAAAAACCATCATCAACACTAGTCACCTCGCCTCTCGGCCAGGCATGGGGACTTGGTCCGACTATCAACCCGGATGTCATTAGGAGATGTGAATGGGACGTTGGGCCTTTCAAATGCTTTGTCAAAAACTTGGAAGTCATTGCAGCCGAAGATGATGAGCTCAAAAATCAAGTGGTGGCAAAACGCTCGAACCCGTTTCAAATTGGAGATGTGGTAGTCAAGATGACCTCGTTTCAAGTTGGAGATATAACAGTAAAGATAGCCGCTCGACCCGGTCCACCCAAAGAAAAGGAAGAGAGCCATATCTGGTGACCGATGTTATCTTGGGTATTTACTAAAAACTCATCAATACCGACAAATTGGAAGGTGTAACGATTCACTCGCGATGGCTCAAACCCATCAATACCTAGAATGCTGTGCTACCTTCACCTCCAACGTTATCCTTTCAGCATTTTCCCCCTTTTCACGCAATGTTTGTAACTTCTCTAAAATGGTTTCACCACTTTCATTCATAAGTAAAGTTTTCAATTTCAATTAAAAGAACATCTTTCCTTCAAAAGTTTCCCAAACCATCTTAAAGAAAAAATACCAAATAAACCCAAACCCTCACATAGTCGTTACCCGGCGATTGAAAACCAGAGAAACCAAACCAATAAAAAAAAAAAGTTCAAAACTCGGAAGGAAAACAGGGTGTTTCACAATTTCATAACTCATAAAATCCCATCCAATAGATTGTAATTCCTTGAAATCATAATCTTCAACCCGTTTTGATATCTTTCGGTCCTACTCTTCAAGTCCTGCATCGCATTTTCCACCTTTTGGGATTCCAAAATCAGAGCCTTCTCCCCTGCTAAAATAGATTTTGAGGCAGGAACAACGTTGGAAAGGATACCTTCTCTATCAACCTTCACGATGTTAAGACGATGCCGCAACCAACTTATGTTGAACTCAAGGGATTCACATGTAGACACCAATTTTTTCCCACTTTTTAATAGTTAATTCTGTGACATCGCGGATGGATGTGCCTTCCATTTCAACAATCATGGGTAGAAGACAGTTCACTGTGGTAACCAAAGCAGACGAGCAATGCTTAACCACGTTCCTGGTGGCGATGTGGCCGTATCTTCTCCATATTCTAGTGTACAGAGTCACGAATTCCTTTCGCACTAGGAATTTACCAACGCTTCGATAGATAGAAGATAAACACTTCATACGGACATCGAATGACAAACCTGCATTGGATATTCATCACGAGAAATACCAAAATCAGCATTTCTCAGATCTGCAACGGTTGGTGTGCTCGGATTCGAAGAAAGAGGGGAGGTCAAGTCATCATCATCGACAACGGTCACACATGTTCCAGACGGATATCTCTACACAAAAAGGAACTCTTGTCTCATTCGATGATGGTAACAAATAAATGTCTATCGGTCAATAAAAATGTACCAGTATGATCTTCTTAACTCGGATGATCCAGACGGGAGAGTTGTCGTCACAATCAGGCCGCCCGTGTTTGACTGAAGAATCTAGTCGGCTCGAAGATGATTCACTGCTGCTCGACATGATGAGAAAGACAAAATGGAACCAGGGGAAGAAACACGAGATAGTACCTGTAAAGGAAATGAATGCAAACTTTATGATGATCTGTATGAGTGAAGGGTTCAAGATAACCTCTTATATTCAGCAGAAAATCTTTTACCAGCGTGAATCAAGGCTTCACATGCGCAATACCAGCTGGATTTGATATTTGTTTATATGGAGTAATTAGTTTTTGGTATCCAAGTCATTATGTAACTTAACCAGCGTAATCTTTCCACTCCGATCCAGCAGCGTCAACGGCCCCACGTCCTAGCCAACACCAACATCCCGTATTCTCCCAAGCGCTAGATTCTTTGCTCGATGGCCGATGTACCAACAACACCATCCGCTACTCCAAGCTAGCAGCATCCATTCGCCACTCCAAGCTAGCTGCTCTGTCGGACTTCCAAGCAAGCCAGCGCTCCATTGGCTATCCCAAGCCAGTGCTCCATTGGCCCTTCCGAAGCCAACACTCCATTGGCTTTCCAAGCTAGCCATGTTCATCTTCCGCTCCAAGCTAGTTGCGCCAACCGCCATGACAAGATAGCTGCGACATCCGCTACTACAAATCAGCCGCACCAGGCCGATTCCAGAAGTCCGCGCTCAAGCTAGTAGCGCTATTCCGAAATAGACGCACCATCGGCTTTTCTAAGCTAGTCGCGTTATTCATCATTCCGCGGCATCATCTCCGCGCGACCAAGATTGAAGCACCATCTTCGCCGTTCAAGATAACGCAATCTCCACCATTTAAAGGCGCACACCCTCCATTCCCAAGATGGAAGCTCCATCTTCACCACCCCATGTCCCAAATTGGCACCAATGTTCCAGGAAGCAAGACTTTATGTCGGAATCCCCTGGTCGAGCCGGAAATGCACCAAGTCGTCAATACAAAGATCACGGATTCCTCATGCTTTCCGCTAAAGGTTAGTTGAATTTCCCTAGAAAACTCTTCACATTTTTCCCCTCTTCGATTTTTCTCTTGTCCGTCACCATCTCATGCTTACCCCGCAACAACGCCACTGTTACATGCTAAGAAGGGGACTTAATGTTGATGGTGGTTTTTAGCTTAGGGTCAAAATCGTAAAACCTTGCATCTGGTGTGACGTCACTCTGTAAGGAAACAGAGCTACCTGTGCTAACCTCTCCACTGGAAAATTTATTGAGCCACTCAATATACTTACATGAAATTTATCCATACTGGCGAATCCCAAATGTTATGTAAATTTAGGCGCCTCAAGCATATTCACTTAATATAAGTTCCTCTGAACGCCTTCTATGCTATGTCATCCGACTGAACTCTTAATGTTGATATGGCATGATGACTCGGGTTTACTCGCAGCAGAGTGGCACGAATCTCCAAGTATCAAGAATAAGATCTTTTGCATAAGGTATTAAATCAGAAAAGCATGCTGCTATCTGGCAATGGACTTTAAAGAACTCTGTGTCAACACATAAAATTCAATCAACCTTACTAACTTGCATAATTTAGGGTTTCATGCCTCGTGCAGCATACTAGACCTTGCTTGTCAAAGTTAAGCCTAGGAAAACTACGTAATTAATCCGCCATGGATTAGCAGGTGCAAAACCTCTCCCAGAATCAGAAAAACAGGTAGCCGCAGCATCAAAGGGAGGCGTGGCCATGCATTTAGGCCAGATGCCGCCACTTTCCATTGGCCACGCCCCACCCTAAACCGTCCCTATTTCCCTCTACCAATCATGTCGCTTTAAATCTGTCGCAGTGCACTGGAAGTGTGGCCATTCCCTAGCTTTCCGGCCCCAGTTCCCATCGACCAATCAGGTCGTCCTAAATGCGCCACATGCATTCCGAATAAAGCCGGCCTCATGTTGCTTGTCGGCCCCCAATTCTTCCAAGGGTAATTCTTCCAAGGAGAATTCTTCCAAGGGTAGTTCTTCCAAGACGCCTTGGCCACGCCAAGCCCCAATTCTTCCAAGGGGTATTCTTCCATGACGCCTTGGCCTTGCCAAGCCCCAATTCTTCCAAGACGCCTTGACCACGCCAAACCCCAATTCTTCCAAGGAGAATTCTTCCAACGGCGCCAAGACTTGGCCACGCCAAATTCTTCCAAGGCGCCAAGATTTGGCCATGCCAAAATCTTTCTAAACGACGCCAAACCCTAATTTTGGCTGCGGAGCCAGTTTTTAGATTTGGTCATGCCGCAACGTCTTCGGCATACCACTATGCCGCGGCTACGCCACCGGCATGCTATTTGCATGTGGCCGACGCCACTTCACTATACAACAAGATGTGGCCATAATCAATGGCCATCCTTCTTCATGAGATGCAGATCTCAACCGTATAAGTTTGCCACCAAACTTGAGGAAACTTTTGGTCACGACGCCAACTTGGCTACGGTGCCAACACTTCGTCCACACGCCAATCCTTAATTTTGGTCGTGGCCAAACTATACCAAAATCCTAACTTGGCCGCACCTAAAAGCATGCCAAGGCCATGCCGACCACCTCTCCATGCCACTGGCTACCAAGCGGAAGGTTGCAATAATCAACGGCTACCTTTTCTCTCAGGATGCAGAATCTCGACCGTCGAAGGTCACCACTGAGCCAGAAATCTTCCCAAGCTTAACTTGCCAAGCAATAGCAAAACGCTACACAGAAACACTCGAGACATCAAAACATGTCACAAACTGGGGGATGCTCATCGGGGTATTGGTCTGGCGGTTTAAAACGTACGACGTGCAATACGCCCGTTACAAGAAAGTATCATAAATATGAGGCAATTAGTAATGCCAAGAAATAATGGTGAAACGTATCTTTCAATATGGAAACATCAATTCCAGGCGTTACCCGTTACCATTCTCCTCCATTACTCAATCCGTTCCCACTTTTACGAGACCAGGGTACGTTTCATTACGACTTGTATAAATAGGTCTCACCTATTTCCACCAAAGACAAGTTTTGGTCAGCAATACACAATATCTAGAAATCACATGGTAGCTTTCCATCCGGCTCACTAGTTCTACTTTCTGATACAAGTCACAAAATGCCCACACTTTCAGAATCAACTATTCTGGTGTCAACACTTTCTTCTCTTCCCTCCCTAAGACCAACCCTTCTCACTCACTTTGTGACCGAAGCAAACCTGGAAAGACCATTTCTTAGTTTAGGTCAGGATTGTACGGATTGATACCTCGAATCAAAAGTACTCCCGTGCAGTACATTGTTTAGGGTTTAGATTCATTTCTCGCCCACACACACCTGAAATTACCAAAATCGGCAAAAATGGTTTTCACCCTCAAACAACCCACAACTAAGACTTGATACGACCCAAAGTCGAAGACTTTAATAAACCAATCTGTATCACACAAAAAAGTCTACGGTAATAGATAAATCCGGCTCCCACGAATATACATACGAGTTTTGTTCCGTCTTTTGATAAATCAAGGTGAACATGAACCAATTGATAAAACCAGACTTATATTCCCGAAGAACAGCTCAGCTTTATCAATCACCTCATAATAGTCTTAATCGATGCAGCGAAAAAAGATATTGTGGAATCACAAACGATGAGACTAAGATGTTTGTGACTACTTTTATATCTTACCTATCGGAGATAGAAATCTCAAGCCAATTATTATAATTGTACTCGTACGATAGAAACAGCGAGATCAGATCACACAACTATGATAAAAGTAGTATTGGTCTGGCTTCACAATCCCAATGAAATCTTTAAGTCGTTAACCTAGTTTAGAAGAAGAAACCAAAGGTTAAAGGAGAATCGACTCTAGCTTAGCACAATTGGTATCACACATAATATGTGGGGATTAGGTTTCCCAGTTGCTAGAGTTCTCCCTTATATAGTATTTCAAATCAGGGTTTGAAATCAATGTTAGCTTAGTAACAAAGCATTCAATATTCATCGTTATATGAAAACCTGATTAGATTCAAGCTAGTATTTATCAACCGTTAGATCGAAAACATAGCTTGTTATACACACATGAAATGCACGTTTGTAGGCTTGTGAAAACCGTACCCAAACTTGTACATTAGTTGGTTCAACAATAGTTAACCAAATGGTTAGCCATATGATAACTTTCATATAAACCATATTCTTCTTCACCATAACTAGTTCAAATGACTCAAATGAACTAGTTAGAGAGTTGTTCAATTGCTTAGATATTTATGTACTACATAAGACACAATTGAAACAAAAACGGTTTGATTCACTCGAATCGGTTCATGAACTATATATCCACGGTTTGCAATAGGATTCCTTAGTTTATAGAGATGAGTTCACAAATATCATTTTTAGACATAATGATGAGTGCCAAATATTGCATATTCATACACCTTTTCATTGGCACTTAACTCATCTTTCGCGCTTCAAAGTCATATATTATCCCAAATTCTGCATTTTTACCATCTTCAAGAATAAATATTTGTATTAATTAATTTTGTGTTTTTAAGTACTAAATAAAGCTTGGAAGAATTGAGAAGACAAAAGAGAAGAAAGTTGGAAGTGTTGCAACCCGTTCGCGCATTTAGTGGTAACCTGTTTACAATACATGGGATTAAACTACCCATAATCCAAAACCCATGATCCAAAACCCAAGACCCAAATCCATTTCCACCTCACCACCATTGGATTCCAAAACATCCACCTCACCCCATTGGATTCCAAAACATCCACCTCACCCCATTGGATTCCAAAACATCCACCTCACCACCATTGGATTCCAAAACATCCACCTCAACCCATTGTATTCCAAAACATCCATCAAGTGAGAAAACATGTTTTGTTGAGTAAATAATTGCCAAAATTCGAATCCAAGTGAGAGAGAATTTTTGTGTATAAATAGAGAGGGTTGTTGTGTTGAAAACTCATACAAGAATAGCTTGTTCATGTTAGTTTATCAAATTTAAGTTTTGTTGTAATGTTCTTCATGTTCTAGTTTCATTTACTAGGGTTTAGATGAAGCCCTAATCTCATTGGTATGTATTCATATCTTGTATCTTGTTCTTGAAAGTTTAGAATTGTTTAAAGATATAATTTAATCCAAGTTTTTCAACATCTTGCTCTCACAATGTATGCCATGTATCCATTGTAGTTAGAATATCTCTATGTTGATTATGCTACAACTCATGCTTAACCAAATATTGATCTTTAGATTAGTTGTGCTTAATTAGACAATTAATGCTTTGGAGAAATACTTTAGTTGTGATTAAATTATCCATTGGAGAAACACCTTAGTTATACGGTAGACTTGAATCTACTATAAGGACAAGAATAATATTACAAGTTGAATGCATATCATAGGTTATTGGTGGATTTGAATACCCTAGTATCCATATTATCATTGTTTACATATCTTGTTATTTGCATCTTTTATTATTTCAGTCACTTGAAAATCATATCGTCGATCGACAAAATCAAACCCCTTTTGGTTACTCTCTCAATCAGATTTAGAATCAACTTCTACACTCTCCAAGTCTCTGTGGTTCGACTGTGCTTGCCCTGTGTTGCTTGTCGACACTTTGTGCACTTGCAAGATACACAATAGTAGGTATCTTTCCGAGCCTACCAAGTTTTTGGCGCCGTTTCCGGGATTTGGTAGAAGTGTAGTTCAAGTTTCTGTCTCCTGTCACTTGTTCATAAATTGTCTCCTGGAACTGTAGCATTTTATCAGTAGATAAAACGCTGTACAAAAGTCGTTTATCTTGTAGCGTATTCAGGAACACCAAAAAAAAAAAACGCCCGCCCGCCATACGATAATCGCAAAAACGTCGCACTTCAACAACAGATTATTCACATGTGTCACCTGTTAAACAACGACAGATTATTCTCTGTGTCGTTTTTGTGTTCTTCAAACGACGATTCTGGCGTCTTTTTTGTGTTCTTCATCACGATCATCGCATTGTAGCAACGATAGTTCATCATTATCAGAGCAATGCAACTATTCACAGTCAATTTTACACTTTTTTTTTTTTTTTTTTTTTGCTTTTGCTTTTGCTTTAAAACTTCGAAACCCTAACTACCTCTTTTGAGCTCAACAGGTGCCTGAGTAGCTGTTGTAAAGGCGAAGGAAAGGAAGCGAAAGAAAGCGGAAGAAGTTTTTATTTTAATAAAAAAAAAAAAAAGAGTTTATTTTATTTATTTTTAGTTTGTATTAGGATTCCTTTACTCTTGTAATTTTCTTTTTCTTTTGCACTTTATTTTGGACTTTGGACTTGGACATTCTATTTTTATTTTTATTTTTAAACCCTACGGAAGGGTATTATTAAATATCAACTGTTTGCAGAGAAGGACGGTGATTACAATATCACCTCGGCCCCTCGGGTTCGTTCATGACATAGGAGTCGTGGCCCGAGTCGACAACAACGGTTCATCCCCCGTCTGGAACGGGAGGTAAGTTTGTCGAAACACTCGCGAATCCCTTGTTAGCGAGTTACTGTATTCCTTCGTTTGCATATATGTTGAGGAATTGAATACGGCTGCTTTATTTTCCTAGTAAAGGGCAAGGACTGGCCATACAAGATAAGGGTTCGGATTTCATCACCGTTCTCTTCTTGCCCGCCTTAGGAAAACGATACATACGCGAACCTAAGCTTTAAAATTTTGAATAGAACAAGACCTATAAGGTAACGAGCTTAGTAGGAAAGTCATTTGAAAAATATTGGTTACTCTTTAAGCATACTTCGAAGTTCATGACGGTTTCTGTAAATTGAATGCGTGACTGCGCCGCCTTGTAATACGGTGAGGCCTTGGGAATCAAAGCTCTAGCAGCTTCCCTCGCCTCTATTCAATTTACTTAAACTCGGATTGATTCCAGAGGGGTTTGCTCAGATTGTAACGAATTCCCTTTCGAAGGATTATAAGCTGGTCTAGAAAACAATCTAAGTGGAGCCATCATGCTTTTTGTTTGCTAGAAATCAGTAGGTTTACTGTGGTGGAGTCATCCTTGTTTGTGATTGCATAGAACTTGCATTCTAGGTGAATGGTTAACATGCTTGATGTGCTAGCTAGGCTATGATTGTGTCTTTTAGAGACCATACACGCCGACTAGTTAGAATCAGTCAAGAAGAGTTAATTGAAATACATAGTTCTGAGGCAGACAGTCCAAACCCATCCGAAACAATGGGAGAAACAGTAAACCCAGTCCGTAGTCTAAAGGACTACATGTACCCAACGAGGACAACCCAGTCCTCGTGCATTGTCTTACCAGCTATTGATGGACAATTTTAGCTAAAGGCAAGTATCCTCAATATGTTGCCTAAATTTAAAGGGGTTGAAGCTGAAAATCCCTACCACCATGTGAGAGAGTTCGAGGAAATTTGTGGGACTCTTCGGATCAACCAAATGACGGATGAGCACCTCAAAATGAAACTTTTTCCTTTTTCTTTGATAGACAAAGCCAAGACTTGGCTGTGTGCTCAACAACCACAGTCATTTCATACATGGGATGCTCTTACGAAAGAGTTCTTCAAAAAGTTCTTCCCAAACCATAAGACTACGACAATTCGTCAAAGTCTGAATAGTTTTGTGCAATTAGAGGAGGAAACTTTGGCAAAATATTTGGAGAGATTCAATGAATTATTGCTCCAATGTCCTCACCATGGTTTTGAAAAATGGAGACTTGTGCAAATTTTGTATGAAGGTTTAGATGTCAAGAACCGAACTACAATTGAGACCATGTGCAATGGTCAATTTATTGAAAAAAGCTGCTGATGAGTCTTGGGATTTCTTAATCGAAGTCGCTGAAAAGACTCAAGAGTGGGAATCCCCCGTGAACCAAATAGGATTACCCTTGCATCCAATGTTCATAGAATTGACTCTGACTTCGAAGGAAGTGCAAAGATGGCATCCTTGGCCAGGAGAATAGAAAAGCTAGAGCTAGAAAAGAATGGAAAAACTAATATCCCTACTCTCCGTAGTCAAATTGAAATGGCCACTTGTGCCGCATGCCATAGTTCAGACCATCTAGTGGACACTTGTCCAGACCTCCATGCATTTCAAGAGTCTAAAACCGAGGAAGCCAATGTATTGTACCAAAGGCAAGAGAACAACCCATATTCTCAGACCTACAACCCAGGGTGGAGAAATCACCCTAAATTTTCATGGTCTAAGGGGCATGTGCAAGGGGGAACATCAAATAATAACCAAGGATACCCTTATCCTAGAAACCCCCAAGTGCAACCACATTCTCAGTACCTTGCAGAGAAAAATCCTAGCTTCGAAGAAAGTTTCGGTTTGTTGACCCAAAATTTGGTACAACTTCAAAAGACCACATACCAACGTTTTTCAAGTCTAGAACTTAAAATGGGTCAAATTTGTGAAGCATTGAATGAAAGAGACAAAGGCAAACTTCCTAGTCAACCCCAACAAAATCCAAAAACTGTATATCAGGCAGAAAATTCAACTCGAAATGAGGCCTCCAATAATCAAGTAAATGCTGTCACCACTCTTCGTAGTGGTAAAGTTTTTGAAAACAATGTAGGTGTACCACAGTCGAGTGAGTCTACATCAGACTCACCAGTGCATAAAATACCACAGAAAACACCTATTGTTGAAAAAAAATCTGAGCAACATAAGAATTCCCATAATTCTAATGTCTCTACACCATCTCATGTACCTGTTGCTCCATTCCCACAAATATTGGTGCAACAAAAAGAGAGTACACAGTACAACGAGATTTTAGAAATGTTCAAACGAGTTAACATCAACATCCCATTTCTTGATGCAATCAAGCAAGTCCCTGCTTATGCTAAATTCCTTAAGGATCTATGCACACAAAAGCGAAAGCTTCATGTGCATAAGCGTGCTTTTCTCACTGAGCAAGTGAGTGCAATCATTCAAAGCAACACACCACCTAAGTTTAAAGACCCATGTAGTCCAACTATCACATGCAAAATAGGTGACCATACGGTTAAGAAGGCGTTGCTAGACTTAGGGGCAAGTGTGAATTTACTTCCATATTCAAGATATGTGCGGTTAGGTCTTGGAGAGTTGAAGGCAACACCTATAACTCGCAATTGGCGGACAGATCCGTCAAAGTGCCAAGTGGTGTGGTAGAAGATGTTTTGATTAAGGTTGATAAATTTTACTTTCCTGTGGACTTCATCGTTTTAGATACTCAACCTGTGCAAAACCCTGACAGTCACATTCCTGTCATTTTGGGACGTCCTTTCTTAGCGACGTCCAATGCAATCATTAACTGCCGTAATGGAGTGCTGAAGTTGTCATTTGGTAATATGACTGTGGAGTTGAATGTTTTCAATGCTAGCCAACAACATTTAGATCTTGATGATGATAATGATGTGCATGAAATCAACATGATTGAAAGTTTGATTCAGGAGTCGCTACCTAGTAGCATGTCTGTTGACCCTTTGGATGCTTGTTTGAATAATTTCAACCTGGATCTGTTTGATGATGAATACATAAGTGAAGTGAATACTTTGCTTGAATCCACACCACTCATGGACACGTCTAAGTGGAAAGCTAGAGTGGAACCACTTCCACTCTTGGAATCCAAGTCTGTTCCATCTCTTGTTGAGCCACCAAAGCTCGAACTGAAACCATTGCCTGATACTCTTAAATATGTTTTTTTGGGACCTTCTAATACTTTGCCCGTAATCATTTCATCTGCCTTAGATACAAAACAGGAAAGAAAACTTTTAGAAGTGCTTAAGGAGCATAAAGAAGCATTAGGATGGACCATCTCGGACCTTAAAGGCATAAGCCCCACTGATTGCATGCACCATATAAACCTTGAGGACAATGCAAAACCATCTAGGGAGATGCAAAGGCATCTCAATCCTAACATGAAAGAGGTTGTTAAGAGTGAGATCATAAAGCTTCTTGATGCGGGTATTATATACCCAGTTCCTGATAGCAAGTGGGTCAGTCCCATTCAAGTGGTACCCAAGAAGTCTGGCATTACTGTAGTTCAAAATGAGAAGAATGAGCTTGTCCCCACCCGTGTAACTACAGGGTGGCGAGTTTGTATTGACTATAGGAAATTGAACACAGTAACTAAGAAAGACCATTTTCCGCTGCCCTTCATTGATCAAATGCTAGAAAAGTTGTCGGGACATAGGTACTATTGTTTCTTAGATGGCTATTCAGGCTACAACCAAATTCACATAGCACCCGAAGATCAGCATAAGACCACATTTACTTGTCCGTATGGAACATTTTCTTATCGTCGTATGCCTTTTGGGTTGTGTAATGCACCTGCTACTTTTCAAAGATGTATGATGAGCATATTTTCAGACATGATAGATGAGTTTCTTGAAATCTTCATGGATGATTTTTCTGTCTTTGGCTCTTCTTTTGATGAATGTTTGCATCATCTTACTCGTGTGCTTATTCGGTGTAAAGAAAAGAATTTGATCTTGAATTGGGAAAAATGTCATTTCATGGTTGACTCAGGCATTGTTCTAGGGCATATCATCTCAGAAAAAGGCATAGAAGTAGATAAAGCCAAGGTTGATATCATTCAACACTTGCCTCAACCTCGCTCTGTGAGGGAGGTTAGATCATTTTTAGGCCATGCTGGTTTCTACCGTAGATTCATCAAAGATTTCAGTAAGATCTCAAGGCTATTGTGTAATCTACTCAGTAAAGATATTGCATTTGTGTTTGATGATGCTTGTGTGCATGCTTGGGAGGAGCTCAAAACTCTTTTAACTTCGGCCCCTATAGTCCGACCTCCTGATTGGAAATTGCCTTTTGAAATCATGTGTGACGCATCTGATTTTGTCTGTTGAGCTGTCTTAGGTCAGCGAGTTGACAAACAACCCTATGTGATCTACTATGCTAGTAAGACACTGAATGAGGCACAAATGAATTATTCAACAACCGAAAAAGAGATGCTAGCTGTTGTGTTTGCATTAGATAAGTTTAGATCTTATTTGATAGGATCTAAAATCATCATATATTCTGACCATGCCGCATTGAGATATCTTTTATCTAAAAAGATGCCAAGGCTCGTCTAATTCGATGGATACTCTTGTTACAAGAGTTCCACCTCGAAATTCGAGATAAAAAGGGTCGAGAATGTTGTTGCTTGATCACTTATCTAGATTGAATGTCGAGTCTACTGATGAATCGTAGATTATTAGAGATTCTTTCCCGATGAACAACTGATGCTAGTTTCTGAAATGCCATGGTTTGCCGACATCGTGAACTACCTTGCTACAGGTAGGATGCCACTTCATTGGTCTAAACAAGACCGGTCTAAGTTCTTGGCCGAAGTGAAACATTTCCTATGGGATGACCCATATCTGTTCAAATAATGCCCTGACCAAATCATTAGGAAATGTGTCCCCAACTCTGAACAAAGGGATGTCATCTCTTTTTGTCATGATCAAGCATGTGGAGGCCACTTTAGTGCAAAGAAAACTGCTGCAAAGATCTTGCAGAGTGGTTTTTACTGGCCAACATTGTTTAAGGATAGCCATGAATTATGTATTTCTTGTGACCGGTGCCAGAAATTGGGAAGTATATCAAAACGAAACATGATGCCCTTACAACCCATTTTTATTGTTGAGCTATTTGATGTATGGGGCATTGATTTCATGGGTCCATTTCCTAGCTCTGAAGGAAAGTTGTACATTCTTGTTGCTGTTGACTATGTTTCTAAGTGGGTAGAAGCAATTGCAACCAAAACTAATGACCACAAGGTGGTACTTTCTTTCTTAAAGGAAAACATATTTTCTCGATTTGGCACCCCTAGAGCTATAATCAGTGACGGTGGTTCACATTTCTGCAATGGGCCTTTTGAGTCCTTAGTCCATAAGTATGGCATAACTCATAAAGTTGCAACCCCATATCATCCACAGACAGTGTGGCCGTAGAGGTTTCAAATAGGGAGATTAAGCACATTCTAGAAAAGACGGTTAACCCGTCTAGAAAAGATTGGTCTTTAAGATTGAATGATGCTTTATGGGCCTATAGAACTTCATACAAGACCCCCATTGGTATGTCCCCTTACAGACTTGTGTACGGTAAAGCTTGTCATCTCCCTGTAGAGTTAGAACATCATGCATATTGGGCTGTAAAGAAACTGAAATTTGATCTAGATAAAGCTGGCACCCAAAGGAAGCTTCAACTCAATGAGTTGGAAGAGTTAAGAAATGATGCATATGATAATGCAAAAATGTACAAACAAAGAATGAAGGTGTTCCATGACAAACGCATTTTGCGCAAGTCATTCACTCCAGGCCGAAAGTTCTATTGTATAACTCACGACCGCACCTTTTTCCAGGAAAATTACGTTCTAAATGGACAGGCCCGTTCGTGGTGCGAACAATTTTCCCCATGGGGCTCAGAACTAGAAGATGTAACAACCAAGAATGTCTTCAAGGTCAATGGGCAGAGACTGAAGCCGTTCCTTGAACCAATTCCACCCGAGATTGAAACAACTCATCTTGATGATCCGATCTATGTGGACCGAAAAGTTCACCCTTGTACATACCACGGATATCTTCCCTGCTTGGTTGCTTTAGACATACTCCACTTGTCTTTGGTTTGGCATCTGGTAATCTCTTTCCTTTGAATCTGTTTTGTTCTCATGGTTTGTTGTTGTTTCTATCATATTTTGAAACATTGAGGGCAATGTTAGATTTAGGTTTGGGGAGTATTTGCATATGGCATTGTGAGTCTTTTCTATGACCACCAGTGTGTAGCGGGTCTTGCATTTTTTTGTTTTTGTTATCTTCTATGACCAGCTGTGTAGCGGGTCTTTTGTAGGATCCTTTGTAGTCTTTTGCATTCTTCTATGACCAGCTGTGGAGCGGGTCTTTTGTAGGATCCTTTGTAGTCTTTTGCATTTTTGTGTTGTTGTTTTCTATGACCAGCTGTGTAGCGGGTCTCTAAAAAATAAAAATAAAAAATGATGACCAGCTGTGGAGCGGGTCTTTTGTAGGATCCTTTGTAGTCTTTTGCATTTTTGTGTTGTTGTTTTCTATGACCAGCTGTGTAGCGGGTCTCTAAAAAAAAAAAAAATGATGACCAGCTGTGTAGCGGGTCCCTAAAAAATTATTTTGTCTCGGATCTTGTGTTTGGTATCTGATGATCACTGTAGCGGTCACCAAAAAAAAATATTAATTAAAAAAAAAAATGATGATCAGCTGTGTAGCGGGTCTTAAAAAAAAAAAAAAAAAAAAAAAAAAAAAAAAAAAATGGTCACAAATTATCAAGGTTCTACGAAATTCCGAAGTTCATCATCTACAGTTGAAGACCGAAGACGAAGGAATTTCTATGGATGCTCTGAATTTGGAGAAGGTTTTGTGGGTACATCTTTGGTAGGCCCTCACGAGACTACAACTCGTCCACTAGGGACACCTAGGGGTTTAAAGGCTTGATGCATACGCTAAATGCATTCGAGAAACCAGCGACAGTGGTATAGTTAGGATTTATGGATTTCTGTTTCACTTGAGGACAAGTAAAATTCAGGTTTGGGGGTATTTGATGAGTGCCAAATATTGCATATTCATACACCTTTTCATTGGCACTTAACTCATCTTTCGCGCTTCAAAGTCATATATTATCCCAAATTCTGCATTTTTTACCATCTTCAAGAATAAATATTTGTATTAATTAATTTTGTGTTTTTAAGTACTAAATAAAGCTTGGAAGAATTGAGAAGACAAAAGAGAAGAAAGTTGGAAGTGTTGCAACCCGTTCGCGCATTAGTGGTAACCTGTTTACAATACATGGGATTAAACTACCCATAATCCAAAACCCATGATCCAAAACCCAAGACCCAAATCCATTTCCACCTCACCACCATTGGATTCCAAAACATCCACCTCACCCCATTGGATTCCAAAACATCCACCTCACCCCATTGGATTCCAAAACATCCACCTCACCACCATTGGATTCCAAAACATCCACCTCAACCCATTGTATTCCAAAACATCCAAGTGAGAAAACATGTTTTGTTGAGTAAATAATTGCCAAAATTCGAATCCAAGTGAGAGAGAATTTTTGTGTATAAATAGAGAGGGTTGTTGTGTTGAAAACTCATACAAGAATAGCTTGTTCATGTTAGTTTATCAAATTTAAGTTTTGTTGTAATGTTCTTCATGTTCTAGTTTCATTTACTAGGGTTTAGATGAAGCCCTAATCTCATTGGTATGTATTCATATCTTGTATCTTGTTCTTGAAAGTTTAGAATTGTTTAAAGATATAATTTAATCCAAGTTTTTCAACATCTTGCTCTCACAATGTATTCCATGTATCCATTGTAGTTAGAATATCTCTATGTTGATTATGCTACAACTCATGCTTAACCAAATATTGATCTTTAGATTAGTTGTGCTTAATTAGACAATTAATGCTTTGGAGAAATACTTTAGTTGTGATTAAATTATCCATTGGAGAAACACCTTAGTTATACGGTAGACTTGAATCTACTATAAGGACAAGAATAATATTACAAGTTGAATGCATATCATAGGTTATTGGTGGATTTGAATACCCTAGTATCCATATTATCATTGTTTACATATCTTGTTATTTGCATCTTTTACTTTTATTATTTCAGTCACTTGAAAATCATATCGTCGTATCGACAAAATCAAACCCCTTTTGGTTACTCTCTGAATCAGGATTTAGAATCAACTTCTACACTCTCCAAGTCTCTATGGTTCGACCTGTGCTTGCCCTGTGTTGCTTGTCGACACTGTGCACTTGCAGTATACACAATAGTAGGTATCTTTCCGAGCCTACCACATAACCTACTCAAGTTCGCAGACTTAAGTTCCCCGATGGAGTTCACAAACTCCAGTAGAAATTCTCGGGTTTAAGAACTTCCCCAGTTCACGGACTGGGTTCGCAGACTGAAGCTCACGCACTTCTCCGGTTCTCTTGATTAACAAAGTTCGCAAACTTTGGTTCAAGAAATTAAATAAGGACATATACACATATGTGTTTCCACAACAATGCTTATATTATCCATTGGTTATATTGTCTAAACTCTCATTTCAATCATTGAAACATTCTCAGAGGACGTTATATAGTTGTTATTCACAAACCATTTTTCGTCAGAGCAATTTTCAAAGTGATTGAAACTTAACATGACTTTCGTCACAAGGTAAAGATGAACTTGGATAAAGCGAAATCTTTACCAAAACATATTTCGAGAAATAGATAGGCAAAGTATATTCGGCTCGAAATACCACATGTGTATAATCTTGGTCTATATAGTAAAATGACTTTTGTCTCAAGATAGGAGATATAATAGATAGACTTTTGAGTGATAGATAAGTTCAAGTGTCCACATACCTTTTAGTCGATGAAGATCCACCAGTTCCTTGAGTAGTCCTTTGTCTTGTATGATGATCTCCATGGAGTTCTTGAGCTCAACTACACTTTCTATCCTAGTCCGAGACCTTAGATATCGTAGACTAGAAATCAATACTTATAGTTTTGATCACTAACATTGACAAACATGCTTGAGATAGCAACGCATGTGAGTTCGACCGAGCAATGCTCTAAAAATCTCCTCCTTTGTCAATTTTAGTGAAAAAACTATCAATACATATGGAATACAAAAATTATATAAAAAAACTTTGTAGCTCCTATTCCACATGTCTAATCTTCAACATTACTCGAAATATTCGTCACTTCCAAGTACTCCAATGATCCCAAAGGTTGTAAGTTTAGCATCATCGTTGTTGAAAATCCATAGCTATAACAACGAGAAAACAAGAGTTCTCAATCATTGTTATAAAGTGTCATAATATCATTACACATCGTCAAAGTCCAATTGCATCACAACTTCAACAATAATACTATGGTGACATGTCACTCCTCCTTAGTCAATACTCCGTCTCACATGGAAACCACCCCCCTTACATAATGATCAGAAAAGCATATGTATTTGTAGTGTGAACTACATATTAATTCTCCCCATTTTTGTCAATAAAATTGGCAAAGGCACAAGAACGGGATCCTAATGAAATTTCCGCAAGAGACGTTTCATGACCAAAGGTAAATGTATATATCATCTTATTTAGATGCAATCATAAATCTGAAGCTAAATGCATTCATCAAGGAGTGTATGAAGATACAAGATGACCCCTATAATATTCCACATGCGCACTCCCCACAAATATTTTTCAATTAAGCACAAGTTGAATAAAGAACTCTCCCCCATAATATGTCATTCCCTAAGGAACAACAAGAGCGACCTTAATTTCAAAAGAAAAGAAGGATTTCTTTGGACAACAAATCACATACAAGTATGAATTTGAATTCCAAAAATATCCAATTACAAAGGCAACCTAATATGCTCAACACAAGTAAACTTATGGAGACTTATAAACTAAATTAGATTAATCACAAGGGAACCCATAATTAATCTAATCGGAATACACAATTAAAATAATCACAAAAGTAATCAATTTAATCGTTTATTATACTCACATAAGAAAATCTATGGAGCAATGACTAAGTTAATCATGAAAATAATCAACCTAGTCAAAAACGTTCAAACATAAGAAAAACTTACGGAGTCATAACTAAATAACCACACAAGATGATTAATTTAGTTCAATATGCTCGTCATAAAGTACCTTACGGAACACAACTAAGCTAATCACAATAATCAACTTGGTTGTCTAGTGCTCGACATAAGACACAATACGGAGCCTCACAGTAATACATGGATCACGAAAGATCAATTACTGCGGAATACATAAGGATTCATTCTATGTTTCCATCACCATTTGCACAATGACATACAATAGACATAATCCTTGAATTATAAAAGATTTTAACCCATCTTCCATCAAAAATTGACATAATAGGCTTAACTTTTGTATTTGTCAAAAGTTCATTCATTCTTTCATCAATACTTTCATATCAACTCATGAACGACTTTACTTTTGACAGAGTATGGGACAATCAAGTTCACGGACGTAAACATACATATCCCATAACAAAATTGCAATATACGAAATCGTAAAGATTAATACTGCAAAAATCATCTTCCAAACAAATTTAGAATTTGAGCCAATAAATCTAAAAACATGAAGATGAAAACATTGGACATAGCTCTGTGTAATCACAATAATGGCTATTCAAAACTCTAGTTATTCTTCTAAACAAAAAAAGAAACATAGAAGATTTACTAGGCAATAAGACCTTTGAAAAATTCTTTATCGTCCCCGAACTCCTTGTCGTCAACATCCATTGGAACATAAGGTTTATTAAGGTAGGAGTTCATATCAATAAACCTTCTTAGTTGTTGTTGTCGAACCAGGGCCTTCTGAATCTCATGAGTTTTATACACAAAAGCCTTTATTTGTTGAATCTCCTTTCGCATCTCCTTCAACCCATCAAGAACATCAGAAAACTTCTGAGAATTTGAAGGAACGGCTTTGGGGTTCCTCACATTCCTCCTTTTTCTTTTCAAAGTTGGAGCAGGAAGATATTTTTCTTTTTCCTTCATGATTGATGGATTAACAATCAAATTAACATCCTTTCCATCAGAAGACATCATGCTTGGAGTATCCATAAACGTATGTGTTTGTGAGAGGAAATCAAAAATTGCTTAACAAGTAGTCTTGAGATATAAGGAGGTTATATAGAAGGAAAAAAAGAATGTAGGGTTTCGAAACCTTTAAACAGGTTCGTTCATGACCAACTCTCAATCCCTATGAATTGTCGAATTGTCGATAGTACCCTTTCCTTTGTTTGATAAACAAGAAGAAGGAAAAACAATAAAAAAAACTTTTCCTAAAGCCTGAAGGATACAAAATCATTGTCTCATTTGATCAGGCACATGAGACAAGATTTCAAAAACAACACAGTCAAGTTGCGTTGTGGTGAACAATAATTTGTCCACCATTTTCCTCTTGAGAGGAATCTACAGACCTTTGTCTATCAAAACGACTTGACCATACTTTATTTTCAATTGGTCTAGTCATATCCTTGGAAACTAACTTCTTAGACGAAGATAAAATCCTACATACCTCAGCGGTCTTCTGAGCAAGTTTAAGCTTCCTTGCTAAATGATTTTCTCTTCGTTGAAGTTTGTTGAAGTGTCTTTGTTTGTGTTTGAACTTGTAACACTTTGAAAGTTCATGAACCTTTAATGAACAATATGAACACGCCAAACTTGCATAAAAACCAGGCTTCTGAGATGTGCAGGCAGCTAAGCACATAGTGGGACCTGAAAAATTATGAACAAGGTTTCCAAAGGATGGGTTAACTTTATCTTCCAGAATAGTTGGATTATCTTCTAAAAGAATATCAAGATTGATGTATGTATTGCTACAATTATCAAAATTAATATTTTCACCAAGAAGTGCAACACTTGATTTCTCATCTTCATTAGAATCATAGTTGTCAGACATTTCATCAAGAGTTGCAGCAAGACCTCTGTTCCCAGTGTATTTTCTCCGATTTGGACACTCGTTTGCAAAATGACCAAATCCCTTACACTTAAAGCACTGATGCATATCCTCATCATCAGTTTTATCAATATCCCTATTTTTAGGAGGAACACGATTATGAGGTTTGACTGATGCCTTAGGCTTATCTCTGGAGAACCGTTTACTTCTCTTCAGTAGAAGATCCCTAAACTGTCTTGTGATCATCGAGACTGATTTGTCAAGATCTTCATCTGATGAATCTGTCTCAGAGTAATCATCTTCAGATATATAAACTTTTTTTACTTTTATCAAGTAATTTAGTATCCTTCAGTACTTTGAACGCAACATCCTTAGATTTGGACGAGTGTCCATGATCAAAGATCTTAAGCTTTCCAACCATCGTATTTCTGGAGAGAGTATCAAGGTTATTTCCCTCAACGATGGCATGCTTCTTAGAATCGTAACTAGATGGCAGCGATCTGACAATTTTCATCACAATGTCCTTTTCAGGAATAGTCTTACCCAATGCAAAGGATGCATTAACAATTTCAGACACTTTGTGATTAAACTCATCAAATGTTTCTTCATCTTCCATACGAAGGTTTTCCTAATCGGAATTAAGGTTTTGAATCTTAGCTTCCTTCTCACTGGTATTACCTTCAAACACGGTTTCTAAGATATCCCAAGATTCTTGCAACTTAGTGCAATTAGACACATGGTGCTGAAGATTTGGGGTAATGGCATGTATGATGGCATTCAAACTGTCAGAGTTTTGCTTTGCAGCAAGTATCTAGGAAGGGGTATATTCACCAATATTCTTGGGAACGTTTACATCTCCAACTTCCACAACGGGAGAATCATAGTCATTAACAACATATACCCATGATTGAAAATCAAGCGCTTGAAGAAAAGCTCGCATAGCAATTTTCCACCATAAGTAATTAGAGCCACCGAAGACTGGTGGTACGTTAATAGAGATATCACCTCTTTCCATAGAGTCAGATCGCTACAAACACAGACCTATAAGGTCTTGAACGTGTTTTCCTGCTCTGATACCAATTGAAAAAATGGGGGTCTAACAACCACACCCAATATTTCGCTTAGCAAACTGTATGGACAAACTCCAATATACTTTATAAAGAATTAACTAGACAGTTAGACTCAATCAATAGAAAAGTATATCATAGAGTTTATATCTCTATCTCTCGATTTAAATCTTACTCAAGTAAACTGCGAGTCTCGATTAAATACAAGATAGTTAAACATGGATGGTACCAAAGACCAATATCCAAGTTTCAATCAATTTAAATCAAAAACCAAAAGGTCGGATATTCTAATTGATTGAACAACAACGCACAACCTGTATTATTTCAATTATAAAGATAAACAATATAATGTGGAAAATGAAATAACACAGACACCAGAATTTTGTTAATAAGGAAACCACAAATGCAAAAAAACCCCGGGACCTAGTCCATAATAAACATACGCTGTATTAAGCCGTTACAGACACTAGCCTACTCCAAGCTAACTTCGGTCTGGACTGTAGTTGAACCCAAATCAATCTCACACTGATCTAAGGTACAGTTATGCTCCTACGCCTATGATCCCAGCAGGATACTACGTACTTGATTCCCTTAGCGGATCTCACCCACAACTAAGAGTTGCTATGACCCAAAGTCGAAGACTTTAATAAACCAATCTGTATCACACATAAAAGTCTACGGTAATAGATAAATCCGTCTCCCACGAATATACCTACGAGTTTTGTTCCGTTTTTTGATAAATCAAGGTGAACATGAACCAATTGATAAAACCAGACTTGTATCCCCGAAGAACAGCTCAGCTTTATCAATCACCTCATAATAGTCTAAATCGACGCAACGAAAAAAGATATTGTGGAATCACAAACGATGAGACGAAGATGTTTGTGACTACTTTTATATCTTACCTATCGGAGATAAAAATCTCAAGATAATTATTATAATTGTACTCGTAGGATAGAAACAGCGAGATCAGATCACACAACTACGATAAAAGTAGTATCGGTCTGGCTTCATAATCCCAATGAAGACTTTAAGTCATTAACCTGGTTTAGAAGAAGATACCAAAGGTTAAAAGAGAATCGACTCTAGCTTAGCACAACTAGTATCACACAGAATGTGTGGGGATTAGGTTTCCCAGTTGCTAGAGTTCTCCCTTTTATAGTCTTTCAAATCAGGGTTTGCAATCAATGTTAGCTTAGTAACAAAGCATTCAATATTCACCGTTATATGAAAACCTGATTAGATTCAAGCTAATATTTATCAACCGTTAGATCGAAAACATAGCTTGTTATACACACATGAAATGCACGTTTGTAGGCTTGTGAAAACCGTACCCAAACTTGTACATTAGTTGGTTCAACAATAGTTAACCAAATGGTTAGCCATATGATAACTTTCATATCAACCATATTCTTCTTCACCATAACTAGTTCAAATGACTCAAATAAACTAGTTAGAGATTTGTTAAATTGCTTAGATCTTTATGTACTACACAAGACACAATTGAAGCAAAAAAAATTTGATTCACTCGAATCGGTTCATGAACTATATAGCCACAATTTGCAATAGCATTCCTTAGTTTATAGATATGAGTTCACAAACATCGTTTTTAAACATAACCTACTCAAGTTCGCGAACTGGGTTCACGGACTTAAGTTCCCGGATGGAGTTCACAAACTCCACCAGAAATTCTCGGGTTTGAGAACTTCACCAGTTCGCGGAATGAAGCTCACGCACTTCTTCGGTTCTCTTGATCAACAAAGTTCGCAAACTTTGGTTCAAGGAATAAGGATTTATACACATATGTGTTTCCACAACAATGCTTATATCCTCCATTGGTTATATTGCCTAAACTCTCATTTTAATCATTGAAACATTCTCAGAGGACGTTATATAGTTGTTATTCACAAACTATTTTTCGTCAGAGCAATTTTCAAAGTGATTGAAACTTAACATGATTTTTGTCACTAGGTAAAGATGAACTTGGCTAAAGAGAAAGCTTTACCAACATATTTCGAGAAATAGATAGGCAAAGTATACTCTACTCGAAATACCACATGTGTATAATCTTAGTCTCTATAGTAAAACGACTTTTGTTTCAAGATAGGAGATATAATAGATAGAATTTTGAGTGATAGATAAGTTCAAGTCTCCACATACCTTTTAGTCAATGAAGATCCACCAGTTCCTTGGGTAGTCAGTCATCTTGTATAATGGTTTCCATGGAGTTCTTGAGCTCAACTACACTTTCTATGCTAGTCTGAGACTTTAGCTATAGTAAACTAGAAATCAAGACTTATAGTTTTGATCACTAACAGTGATAAACATGCTTAAGATAGCAAGGCATACGAGTTCGACCGAGCAATGCTCTAACATAAATAGATCTTAGAGAGGAAAGGCCAGAGTAAACCAAACCCAGTAAAATCCAAATAATAATAATAAAAGAGAGATCAGAGAAAAAAAAATACTGTAACAGATCCAAGATGAAAAGGAGAAGAGAAAGCAGAAAAGAAGTAGGAAACCGATCCATTAGAACGACAAAGAAGAGAAATAAGAAAAAAACGACGAGGAAGAGAAGAAGAAAAAGAGACTAGATCTAGAAAAATAAAAGAGAAAGACACAACAGACTATCAAAAATCTAATAAAATCATCGTAATTGTAGCCAAACCCCCAATCTTATCCCCTAACTTATGATCCTACTTTCCCCCAAGCTTATCCTAAGAAAGATTACTCCATTAACGGAGAGAGAGAAGAGAATGCGAAAAAATGTTTGAACCTTCATGAACATAAATGAAAGAAGCAGAAAATAAAATAAAAAACAAGAATTGAAAAGCGAGAAATTGCATCAACAAGCTCATATAAAATATTTTATCCGATTTTTTTCCCAGGAGTTTTCATGTAAATTCCTTGTTTGGACTTCTTCTTCGTAAAACACGTTGAAAACTATCCGATAGAGGAGAAAGAGTGTCTTCAATCACCATGTTCTCTAGACTCGACGATGATGAAAATATTGGATAATTATCACATTCCTTATCATATGTATACATGGTTAGTGTTGGTGCAAAATTAATCACCCCAACAATCTTAGAGATTTGTATGTGTTGATCGTATCTCCACCGTTGCTTTACTTCTCCAGAATTGTAGATGAAAGATGAGGGGGGTACCTGCAAAGACACTCTGATGCATAATTCAGAGAGAGATCTAGACAGTTTTTTTAGAGGAGAAAAGTAATTGTGATTGTGTACCTTTTGAGTTGGATTTTGGCCTCTATTTATAGGCATAAACCCTAATCTGGTTCCATAATAACCTAGATTTGTAGTCATCCAAAATAACCACATGGATTTGTACTTATCCTTTAATATTTGTGTCTATCCTTGAAGATCCATGTCTATCTTGAGAGATCTTTGTATATTTTCACATGATTTGATTTCATCTTAAAAGATCCTTGTTTATCTTCCAAGATTTGAATATATCTTGGAAGATCCATATCATCTTCACAAGATTTACAATTATCTTGGAAGATCCTTGTCTATCTTCCAAGATTTGTGACTATCACCTAATGACTTCCAGTTATCTGGGCTTCCTTATTTAGCCATGCGGGTTTTATAAACCCGAGTCTGGTTTATTTAATAAACCTCCAGACTCAGTCCGGATACAGCTCTGATGAGCCCCGTGGGTCACCTTGATAACCCACGGTCTGGTTTTAATAAACCTCCGGACTCAGTCCGGATTCATCTCTGATGAGCCCCGTGGGTCACCTTGATAACCCACAGTCAGGTTTTAATAAACCTCCGGACTCAGTCCGGATCCAGCTCTGATGAGCCCCGTGGGTCACCTTGATAACCCACAGTCAGGTTTTAATAAACCTCCGGACTCAGTCCGGATCTAGCTCTGATGAGCCCCGTGGGTCACCTTGATAACCCACAGTCAGGTTTTAATAAACCTCCGGACTCAGTCCGGATCCATCTCTGATGAGCCCCGTGGGTCACCTTGATAACCACAGTCAGATTTTAATAAACCTCCGGAGTTAAGAAGAGTAAGGCTTCATGTGACGGCGGTAGGAACATAACACGTACAAACGTATCCTGAAATTCTGTAGTGCACACCCGGAAATATTTCTCCTGCAAAAACATGCTCATATTAACTTATAATTCTTAAGTAAACTCATACCAGAAATTTCTTTTCCTCATCTTGTCAGACTATTTGATGACGTAACTCGCCCCCAAGTGTGTAGCTTCAGACGTGTAGATCTTCTTGGTTGGACTTTTTATCTAGTAGGCCACTCGTCTTAGCCTTATAACAGCCGCGTTGTGGAGACTCCCTTGGCGTTAGTATGTTCTTGAACCCTAGTCTCCCCCATTACTTGGGGTAATATTGAAAAGGATGTCCCTTATTGTTCGACCTCTGAAACATGCTGATTTTTCTTGCATGCTAGGCGACACTTTAGCCACCCCCATGATCTGCAGAGTTATTTCCAAATGCCAAAGACGCCCCCTAGTGTAGCGGGGAATGGACCTATATCCAATACTCACTTGCTAAATGGACATGGGCTCATCATCGAGTATAACTCGTCTGATGGTCTGTTTATAAGAGGGCCAAGAAGCTGGCAGGCTATGCATTTCTTTGTATATTTAATTACATCATTCTGCACATAAGTCCAGGATTTTCTTCCTCCAGAATGATATCTGCAACAGCCTTCACGTGGCTCAGCGAGCAATTTCTTTCTTCTCTCTTGAGCCACACAACTCATGTACGGTTCCATTGAAAACAATTTTTTTTTATTAGAGTTGAACCTCGATCAGGATATGTTTACCCACAATTCTTGATTATTTTCGGCCTAGCATTCTTCGCTTGGAAGTCCTTTTTCTACGAATGATGAATGTACAACAATCTGTATATAGATTGACCGTCTCTGACTAGTTGTGGTACATTTGCTTTATTCCTCCCATCTTTTGTAAAAAGTATCTTCAGTTCTGACTAGAACTAATGGTGTGGTTAAGTTACGATGTTCCTCCTTTGCACCCAAAGTTTAAATTCCTTGGGTAGCGGGTAAGCTTTGCTTAAACCTGTTCATCCTTCCTCGTGTTGTTTTGTCCTTCAACAGAGGTCTTAAGATGATTGTACGCTCTTAGATCGTTTCTTAACGGAAGATTGATCACTGTATTTGTAGTTAAACTCCACCGATTCTTCATTGACCTTGTAACTTCTGATTCAAAGGCATTTGTTATTTGCACAACAAGACAGTGTAAGCAGTGAGTTTGTAGGTGTAACTTTGATGTAGGCCGATGGATGAGAGTAGAACTCGTTTCTTTTCTATATCAACTTGTTTCCGTCATTGAATTTTGATATTGCTCCCATATCCCTATTTGTATTATTCATGATTTGTGAGTTAACTGATCCAAGATGGTATAAACTATTATGGATTGGTTGTCTCCAACGAACAGACTGATCCGAGTTGATTAATCGTTATTGGAGTGATTGAATCTGACCCAGAAGTTGACTTTACTTGAGTAATCTTGTTCGAGGTAATTTGCTACGGAGTAACGGACTTTTCCAAAATAATTGAACCCAAGATGCTGGTACAAATTGGCTGATCCCGAAGCTAGTTGACCTATATTCATTAAAAGATGTACTTATTTCGATCCAGTGGTTGCAAAAGCTATATGATCGGAGTTAGTTCCATTGACGAATTTCTTATAGAAGAAAATCGTTGTTGCGTAACTCTTCTATTGATGGTAATCTTCATGATTATAAAAATTTATTCCAATTGGTCAGTTGTGAATAATGATCACAAAACTTCTCCTTGAACGCGCGCTGTTATAGCGCATGAAAATCATCTTTCTCTGCCCAGGGATTCTCGTTTACAGGCTTGTGAGGTGCACACCTTTCTGCGAGTCGAGTTCACACTTTAAGGTGGATTAAGCTGAGGTGTGCACCTTGTGATGGTGCTTTAGACAAGCATGTTTACTGTATCTCACTGGTGGCTTGGGTCCATCCCTTTAATCCCATCGTCATGTGGTCTGGGATTTTATTACCGTGATTATTTGGCATTGTGAGGACTGCTACTTCTGCCCCTTATCGGTACAGTTGTGAAATGTAGCTTCTTTCAATGCTTTGGCGCAATCTGACAACCTGCGGCTTATGATCAGAGTGAGTAATAGTTGTAAATAACTAATGGTAATTAGCCTTTCCAATTGAATAGTTGTACATGCCTTGGTCAGATGTGACTTTAATACTACAACGGTTTCACTACTAAAAAGATTAACTAATGCCTTTAATCGAGTTGCCATTGTAGCATTTTTTAGTGGAGCATAGCAATATGCATTTACTGAATATAATTAAGTGGGTTTCAAAATGATGCTTCGTCGATGACTGAATGTAATTCAATTCTACAAAAACATGTATTACTTCAAATGCTTCCACTATCTCCAATAATGGGAACCAAAAATATGGAATTTATTCATTGAAACTACAGTTTCTATATACTTAAAAATGCATTGAAAAGGGCATGATGAGTTGAGATAGATATATATTGCAAACTTCCAGGAATTCCCATTAACAGAAAACTAATATAAAGGAGACATTCGATCGAGTTTCTACTATATAGACATGGTATCAAAGGACTTTACATATTTCTCCCTAAGCATTGTAGCGAGATGTCATTTTAGGTGAGTGACTCACGCAACGCCATGGTACAAATAACAGCTCATATCCTATAATATTTCCCATGGGTAATGTACCAAATCATGCTCATCAATTTATATTTCATGGATACGGACATATATGAGTTAAGAGGCATCGAGAATTGCACACAATTCTTAGATTATATCATTTTTTTAGAAGGCTTGAGTTTTGAAACTAAAAGGTACCATGCATTAAGTAAGGTCTGCAAAAGCTTAGATACTCTCTATAAATTGTTCGAATGATATTTTTAGAATGCGTGATACTTATCTCGCTTCGCCATATGAATATAGACTGCTGGGTTTTTGGAGTCAGAATTCGGAAATTCAATGCTCTACTCCTCATCTTGATAGATTTATGATGTCTAGTCATATGACACGATCTGGAGCCTCCTGAGCAGTACCGTCTTGAGCTTTTCTTCTTGTCGGCAAGGCTGTTTTGGCACAAATATTTGCTGCAACTTTGGTTTAATTCGTGTCCTGCACTCGAATTTTCCATAAATTCACTGTCCCACTGTCTCTCCGGGAACAGATAAACGTGAGCATAGAATTTCCGAGAGGATCCGTGAACGTGCAAACCAAAATTCACCACTAATTGACATTCCGCTTCATATTGTTTATCAGTCTTGAAACAACATTTACATGGGATCTTTACATTACTTTACATTGCTTTGAAGTCACAAGAATTTGTCTTGTAAACAGAGGGATGCACGTAAGACCCTCACGCTTTTCATGTAACATTTTACGTTCTTCTTCAGGAAAACAAGAGGCCGAGTTCTCCATGAGACTCTACTTTGATTAGAGAATTCGCATATGTTCCATCACTTGCATTGGTTGAAATTTTTTGATTCACAATGAACAGTATGATTTGAGATGATTAATTTATGCTGACTTGGTCGGACTAGTTTTCCTTATGCACGTAAATCCATCTGTCCGAGTCGGAATCTCCGAGATAGTTACATCCAAACGAACGAACTGGATTGCTAAGAAGTTATTGCTCGAGTTAGTACACAGTAGCTGCATCTTGATCTTGCTTTTTCCTGTTGTTAGGCGACGAATGTCGAGTGTTGACGAGCTACTCCAACGTCAAATTGAGTCATCTTGAATTATCACTTTAGGAGTTTAAGTTCATCTAATAATGTGGGACTTTCTTCATTGTAGTTGGGTTTCTCTGTGAAGTCCAGCTTTGACGTGATGGGGGTACACAATAAGTATTTTACTGGTCTGGATAATACTGTATTTGATCTCCATGCAGCTGGCTACTCAGAGCATGACTTAGTTCAGTGGTAAAGCGAGAGAATATTAACCACGCTCCCCTTAGTCAGCACCAAAAGATGTTGGTGCAAAATTAATCATCCCAACAATCTTCGAGATTTGTATGTGTTGATCGAATCTCCACCGTTGCTTTACTTTTCCAGAATTGTAGATGAAAGATGAGGGGTACCTGGAAAGACACTCCTATGCTTAAGTTAGAGAGAGCTCTAGGCAGTTTTTTTTAGAGGAGAAAAATAATTGTGATTGTGTACCTTTTGAGTTGGATTTTGGCCTCTATTTATAGGCATAAACCCTAATCTGGTTCCATAATAACCTAGATTTGTAGTCATCCAAAATAACCACATGGATTTGTACTTATCCTTTAATATTTGTGTCTATCCTTGAAGATCCATGTCTATCTTGAGAGATCTTTGTATATCTTCACATGATTTGATTTTATCTTGAAAGATCTTTGTTTATCTTCCAAGATTTGAATATATCCTGGAAGATCCATATCATCTTCACAAGATTTACAATTATCTTGGAAGATCCTTGTCTATCTTCCAAGATTTTTTGACTATCACCAAATGACTTCCAGTCATCTGGGCTTCCTTATTTATCCATGCGGGTTTTATAAACCCGAGTCTGGTTTCTTTAATAAACCTCCGGACTCAGTCCGGATCCATCTCTGATGAGCCCCGTGGGTCACCTTGATAACCCACGGTATGGTTTTAATAAACCTCCAGACTCAGTCCGGATCCATCTCTAATGAGCCCTGTGGGTCACCTTGATAACCCACACTCAGGTTTTAATAAACATCCGGACTCAGTCCGGATCCAGCTCTGATGAGCCCCGTGGGTCAGCTTGATAACCCACAGTCAGGTTTTAATAAACCTCCGGACCCAGTCCGGATCCAGCTCTGATGAGCCCCGTGGGTCACCTTGATAACCCAAAGTCAGGTTTTAATAAACCCCGGACTCAGTCCGGATCCATATCTGATGAGTCCCATGGGTCACATTGATAACCCACGGTCTGCCGTTATTAAACATCTTGTGCAGTATGCACGTACTCTATTTAAATAGGGTACAAACATCGCCCCTCTTAACTGTTCAACTTGTTGAGGAGTTAAGAATAGTAAGACTTCATGTGACGGCGGTAGGTACATAACACGTACAAACGTATCCTGACATTCAGTAGTGCACACCCGGCAAGATTTTTCCTGCAAAAACATGCTCATATTAACTTATTATTCTTAAGTAAAATCATACCTAAAATTTATTTTTCTCATCTCGTCAGACTATTTGATGACGTAACTCTCCCCCAAGCGTGTAGCTTCAGACGTGTAGATCTTCTTGGTTGGAATTTTTATCTAGTACGCCACTCTTCTTAGCCTTATAACATCCGCGTTGTGGAGACCTTCTTGTCCCACCATCAGCATCAGGAGCTCCCTTGGCGTTAGTATGTTCTTGAACCCTAGTCTCCCCCATTACTTGGGGTAATATTGAAAAGGATGTTCCTTATTGTTCGACCTATGAAACATGCTGATTTTTCTTGCATGCTAGGCGACACTTTAGCCGCCCCCATGATCTGCAGAGTTATTTCCAAATTCCAAAGTCTCCCCCTAGTGTAGGGGGGAATGGACCTATATCCAATACTCACTTGCTAAATGGACATGGGCTCATCATCGAATATAACTCGTCTGCGGGTCTGTATATAAGAGGGCCAAAAAGCTGACATGCTATGCATTTCTTTGTATATTCAATTACATCATTCTGCACATAAGTCCAGGATTTTCTTCCTCCAGAATGATTTCTGCAACAACCTTCACGTGCCTCAGCGAACAATTGATTTATTATCTCTTGAGCCACACAACTCATGTACGGTTCCATTGAAAACAAAAA
Source organism: Papaver bracteatum (assembly GCA_023529315.1). NCBI lineage: Eukaryota > Viridiplantae > Streptophyta > Magnoliopsida > Ranunculales > Papaveraceae > Papaver > Papaver bracteatum. Next base: position 475,608 of record JAJJWX010000782.1, on the reverse strand, counting down.
TTGTTTATTAAAGTTGTACCTCGATCGGGATATGTTTACCCACGATTCTTGATTATTTTTGGCCTAGCATTCTTCACTTGGAAGCCCTTTTTATACGAATGATGAATGTACAACAATCTGTATATAGATTGACCGTCTCTGACTAGTTGTGGTACATTTTCTTTATTCCGCCCATCTTTTGTAAAAAGTATCTTCAGTTCTGACTATAACTAAAAGTGTGGTTAAGATACGATGTTAAACCTTTGCACCCAAAGCTTCAATTCCTTGGGTAGCGGGTACGCTTTGCTTAAACCTGTTCATCCTTCCTCGTGTTGTTTTGTCCTTCAACAGAGGTCTTAATATGATTGTACGCACTTAGATCGTTTCTTAACGGAAGATTGATCACTGTATTTGTAGTTAAACTCCACCGATCCTTCATTGACCTTGTAACTTCTGATTCAAAGGCATTTGTCATTTGCACAACAAGACAGTATAAGCAGTGAGTTTGCAGGTGTAACTTTTATGTAGGCCGCTGGATGAGAGTAGAACTCGTTTCTTTTCTACATCAACTTGTTTCCGTCATTGAATTTTGATATTGCTCTCATATCCCTATTTGTGTTGTTCATGATTTGTGAGTTAACTGATCCAAGATGGTATAAACTGTTATGGATTGGTTGTCTCCAATGAACATACTGATCCGAGTTGATTAATCGTTGTTGGAGTGATTGAATCTGGCACAGAAGTTGACTTGACTTGAGTAATCTTGTCCGAGGTAATTTGATACGGAGTAACGGACTTTTCCAAAATAATTGAACCCAAAATGCTGGTACAAATTGGCTGCTCCCGAAGCTAGTTGACCTATATTCATTAAAAGATGTACTTATTTCGATCCAGTGGTTGCAAAAGCTATATGATCGGAGTGAGTTCCATTGACGAATTTCTTATAGAAGAAAATCGTTGCTGCGTAACTCTTCTATTGATGGTGAACTTCATGATTATAGAAATTTATTCCCATTGGTCAGTTGTGAATAATGATCACAAAACTGCTCCTTGAACGCACGCTGTTATAGCGCATGAAAATCATCTTTCTCTGCCCAGGGATTCTCGTTTACAGGCTTGTAAAGTGCACACCTTTCTGCGAGTTGAGTTCACACTTTAAGGCGGATTAAGCTGAGGTGTGCACCTTGTGACGGTGCTTTAGAAAAGCATGTTTACTGTATCTCACTGGTGTCTTGGGTCCATCCCTTTAATCCCATCGTCATGTGGTCTGGGATTTTATCACCGTGATGATTTGGCATTGTGAGGAATGCTACTTCTGCCCCTTGTCGGTACAGTTGTAGTTGCAGGAAATCCCACAACTACACCCCCATGAGAATCCATTAAAATGATTCCTAAATCTAATTAATTTTGATATGAAACTAATAATTTAAGTACTAAAATTGTAAAAGAGACACAAGAATTTTTACATGGTTCGATCATTGTGATCTACATCCATGGTTCTTCACTAGTGATTGTATGTAATTACATAATCTTACAATTGAGACTCCATTAAAGAATATTTGGAGCTCTAGCTTTTTGGGGAAGAAGATGATAAAGAAAATAAATCTCTCCTAATTTTTCTCTCTCCTCCTAAAATTATCCTCTCTCTCAAAATGTGTCTCTCCTTTCCTCTCATGCCTAAATGGCTATTTATATGATTTTACAAAATGTTAACAACTAATCTGTCCTTCAACTTCGGACTTGATAACTATCCTGCGAACCTTCGCAACTTCACTTCGCAAACCTCTTTTGATAATTATTCGCAAGTGAATATTGTTGCGATATTCCGCTCCTACATTTTGCCTCTTTTTTCTTGAATATTGCTTGAAGATCGATCTTTAAGAAAAAATCCGTTGTTGTAGTAGTCTTTGATCTTGTTGATGAAAGAACGAGCGAAAGAATACTTGTCTTGAAAAGTACGTACTTGCCTCTATTATTTCGTGAAGTTCTTGAATGTTGCGAATTAAAAAATATCAATCCTTAAAGAAGTATAAGAAGTACGAAGTATCCTTGAAGAAGTATAAGAAGTACTTAATCCTTGAAATATATAAGAAGTATGAAGTATCCTTAAGAAGTACTTAATCCTCTAAATGTAAGAAATATTGCGAACCCATCATGCGAAACTCTCACTCCATGTTCTTTGCCTCATGCTATGCTGTAATGCAAATAAAAATTTAGATTAGTATTCAACATTTCTTTTATCAAAATATTCATTTAATTGCAAGTTCAAATCGTTTTTCTTTGTTTTGATTTCCTTTGTATGATTTATTTCATCTCATTTGACAAATATTTTTCCATGGAAATGATCCTAATAGGTACCCCCTCATATGACGCACTGAGGTTCTTTGCCTCTTGCGAATGTTGTTTCGCGAGTGTACGCCATAAAGGTTTGCCAGCTACTACTATCCATGTTGAATATCACATCATTTGAAATAAAGTAAATTTTTCAAGAGAAATATATAAATTGATTTGTGCGAGATATTTTTCTCGGTTTCTTTTGTAATTGTGAAATCTTTGTAATTCTGCGATTGTATCGCGCTTTGTAAATCAAATCAAAAATCTTTTATTTTTTGTAAGTAAAATGTTTAAGGAAAGAGGTACTTAGCTTTCATGTGAGTCGTTGTTGTCTCTTGCAAAGTATATGATTTGCTTGCGAAGATAGCATCGTCTTGCATGTTCTCACAGCATACCAATTATTCTAGCCTACTCTTGCGAAATAAAATTCTGCTGCTTTGCGGACTTTTGCGAAGTAAACATTTTCGCGAAGTAAACGAACATTTGCGAAGTATTCATGCTGCGAATATTCGCAAGTTAAACATTTGCGAAGGAAATGTTTACGATGTAATGTTTTTGAAGTGTTGGTGCTGCGAACGTTCGCAAGGTAAACACTTGCGAGGAACAAATCTTCAAATCAGAGGAGAAATAGAAATCTCGCAAAAATTGATGTTAGTTCGCAGGAGGACGGTTTGGCTGAAGCTATTGACGTTGATATTTTACTATTGTTTTCTTCCTTCAAGTGAACCTCTCAGGACTTCTCCCTCCTTCTTCCTTATCTGAGGCTATTGACATTGCCTACTTCGTTAATCTATGTTTCTTTTTCTTCGTTAGTAAAGGCTTCATTCTACTGTGGTGGTTCGTTTCTTTGATAATTATTCGTAAAACCCCCCTTCTGATCGTTTTACTCGTGCCCTTCTGAATGTAATCCTTCAAGATACTTTGATGAGTATGATCCGTTTTATTCTTTGAGGAGGCTTCAGGTGGATTGCTGGCTCGACGAAGTAAAATTCACGTAGTAGTTTGTTGTTGATCTCAATACATACTTCGCATAGAAAATACCTGGTACGATCTACCATGTTTGTGACGAAGTAATTTCTTCCAAATACTTCATCGATATTTATTGATCTGAAGTGAGCTTGACTATTGCCTCCTTTTACTTCGTCTGTTTGGAGGGGTGCTGAATTTTCGTGACCACTGCTCTGGATTGGCGGCTTCGGCTAATTGTACTAAGTTGACGAAGATATGTAATCCTACGAAATAGGTTTGACATGATTTAATCATTGGTTTTATTGCATTCCCTCCTTGTGAAATCTTGTCTCCAAGCTGACGAGATTTAGTTGCTTCCTCCTTCACTTTGGGTGATTTTCTCCCATAAAAATTTCCATTTCTACTTCGCTGCTTACGTTTTGGTTTAAAATTTTCTAGATCTGAATCTTAGAAAAACACAAGATAAGAAGAATGATGAAGAGATTTGTTCCTTTTCGAGAAGTTTGTTGACATTAAGTCATTCCAGATTCAATTTCTTCTTCTCTATTACATGACCCCTCTAAACTTCTGATAATGTTCGTTGTACAGTAAATGAAACTTTGGTGAAACTTCCATACTTGCTCTCGTAACTCAGAGATCCAGAAAAGCAAATTGTATATAGCAGCAAACTTCTCCAAATTTATTTTGATTTCTCTTTTCTTGGACCAACAAGTTACGGGAAGGATAAATCCATTACTCTCTCCCTGTTTCTAGCGCCAATAATGTAGTTGCAGGAAATCCCACAACTACACCCCCATGAGAATCCATTAAAATGATTCCTAAATCTAATTAATCTTGATATGAAACTAAGAATTTAAGTACTAAAATTGTAAAAGAGACACAAGAATTTTTACATGGTTCGATCATTGTGATCTACATCCATGGTTCTTCACTAGTGATTGTATGTAATTACATAATCTTACAATTGAGACTTCATTAAAGAATATTTGGAGCCCTAGATTTTTGGGGAAGAAGATGATAAAGAAAATAAATCTCTCCTAAAATTTTCTCTCTCCTCCTAAAATTATCCTCTCTCTCAAAATGTGTCTCTCCTTTCCTCTCATGCCTAAATGGCTATTTATATGATTTTACAAAATGTTAACAACTAATCTGTCCTTCAATTTCGGACTTGAAAACTATCCTGCGAACCTTCGCAACTTCACTTCGCAAACCTCTTTTGATAATTATTCGCAAGTGAATATTGTTGCGATATTCCGCTCCTACAACAGTTGTGAAATGTAGCTTCTTTCAATGCTTTGGCGCAATCTGACAACCTGCTGCTTATGATCAGAGTGAGTAATAGTGGTAAATAACTAATGGTAATTAGCATTTCCAATTGAATAGTTGTACATGCCTTGGTCAGATGTGACTTTAATACTACAACGGTTTCACTACTAAAAAGATTAACTAATGCATTTAATCGAGTTGCCATTGTAGCATTTTTTAGTGGAGCATATCAATAGGCATTTACTGAATATAATTAAGTGGGATTCAAAACGATGCTTCGTCGATGACTGAATGTAATTCAATTCTACAAAAACATGTATTACTTTAAATGCTTCCACTATCTCCAATAATGGGTACCAAAAATATGGAATTTATTCATTGAAACTACAGATTCTATATACTTAAAAATGCATTGAAAAGGGCATGATGAGTTGAGATAGATATATATTGCAAACTTCTACGAATTCCCTCTAACAGAAAACTAATATAAAGGAGACATCCGATCGAGTTTCTACTATATAGACATGGTTTCAAAGGACTTTACATTCTCCCTAAGCATTGCAGCGAGATGTCATTTTAGGGGAATAACTCACGCAACGCCATGGTACAAATAACAGCTCATATCCGATAATATTTCCCATGGGTAATGTACCAAATCATGCTCATCAATTTATAATTCATGGATACAGACATATATGAGTTAAGAGGCATCGAGAATTGCACACAATTCTTAGATTATATCATTTTTTTAGAAGGCTTGAGTTTGGAAACTAAAGGGTACCATTAAGTAAGGTCTGCAAAAGCTTAGATACTCTCTATAAATTGTTCGAATGATATTTTTAGAATGCGTGATACTTATCTCGCTTTGCCATATGAATATAGACTGCTGGGTTTTTGGAGTCAGAATTCGGCAATAGCTCTACTCCTCATCTTGATAGATTTATGATGTCTAGTCATATGACCCGATCTGGAGCCTCCTGAGCAGTACCGTCTTGAGCTTTTCTTCTTGTCGGCAAGGCTGTTTTGGCACAAATATTTGCTGCAACTTTGGTGTAATTCGTGTCCTGCACTCGAATTTTCCATAAATTCACTGTCCCACTGTCTCTTCGGGAACAGATAAACGTGAGCATAGAATTTCTGAGAGGATCCGTGAACGTGCAAACCAAAATTCACCACTAATTGACATTCCGCTTCATATTGTTTATCAGTCTTTAAACAAAATTTACATGGGATCTTTACATTACTTTACATTGCTTTGAAGTCACAATCATTTGTCTTGTAAACAGAGGGATGCACGTAAGACCCTCACGCTTTTCATCAAACATTTTACGTTCTTCTTCAGGAAAACAAGAGGCCGGGTTCTCCATGAGACTCTACTTTGATTAGAGAATTCACATATCTTCCATCATTTGCATTGGTTGAAACTTTTTGATTCGCAATGAACAACATGATTTGAGATGATTAATTTATGCTGACTTGGTCGGACTAGTTTTCCTTATGCACATAAATCCATCTGTCCGAGTCGAAGTCTCCGAGATAGTTACATCCAAACGAACGAACTGGATTGCTACGAGGTTATTGCTCAAGTTAGTTCACAGTAGCTGCATCTTGATCTTGCTTTTTCCTGTTGTTAGGCGACGAATGTCGAGTGTTGACGAGATACTCCAACGTCAAATTGATTCTTCTTGAATTATCGCTTTATGAGTTTAAGTTCATCTAATACTGGGACTTTCTTCATTGTAGTTGGGTTTCTCTGTGAAGTCCGGCTTTGACGTGATGGGGGTACACAGTAAGTATTTTACTGGTCTGGATAATACTGTATTTGATCTCCATGCAGCTGGCTACTCAGAGCATGACTTAGTTCAGTGGTAAAGCGAGAGAATATTAACCACGCTCCCCTTAGTCGGCGCCAAAAAATGTTGGTGCAAAATTAATCACCCCAACAATCTTCGAGATTTGTATGTGTTGATTGAATCTCCACCGTTGCTTTACTTTTCCAGAATTGTAGATGAAAAATGAGGGGGTACCTGCAAAGACACTCCGATGCTTAAGTCAGAGAGCTCTAGGCATTTTTTTTAGAGGAGAAAAGTAATTGTGATTGTGTACCTTTTGAGTTGGATTTTGGCCTCTATTTATAGGCATAAACCCTAATCTGGTTCCATAATAACCTAGATTTGTAGTCATCCAAAATAACCACATGGATTTGTACTTATCCTTTAATATTTGTGTCTATCCTTGAAGATCCATATCTATCTTGAGAGATCTTTGTATATCTTCACATGATTTGATTTTATCTTGAAAGATCCTTGTTTATCTTCCAAGATTTGAATATATCCTGGAAGATCCATATCATCTTCACAAGATTTACAATTATCTTGGAAGATCCTTGTCTATCTTCCAAGATTTTTTGACTATCACCAAATGACTTCCAGTCACCTGGGCTTCCTTATTTAGCCATGCGGGTTTTATAAACCCGAGTCTGGTTTCTTTAATAAACCTCCGGACTCAGTCCGGATCCAGCTCTGATGAGCCCCGTGGGTCACCTTGATAACCCACAGTCTGGTTTTAATAAACCTCCGGACTCAGTCCGGATCCAGCTATGATGAGCCCCGTGGGTCACCTTGATAACCCACAGTCAGGTTTTAATAAACCTCCGGACTCGGTCCCGGATCCACTCCCACGATGAGCCCCGTGAGTCACCTTGATAACCCACACGGGTTTTACCTTGATAATCCGATGTTCCCCGTGGGTCACCTTGATAACCCACAGTCATGTTTTAATAAATCTCCCGACTTAGTCCGAATCCAGCTCTGATGAGCCCCGTGGGTCACCTTGATAACCCACGGTCTGCCGTTATTAAACAGCTTGTGCAGTACACACGTACTCTATTTAAATAGGGTACAAACAGTAAGTATATATTAAATTTATTATTATCTGCATTGGCAACCATGTTCATCTTTTGGGAGGAAAACCATCATATATTTCTTTCTCTTTATGAATAAAGCTCAGTCTGCCCAACGAGTTCATTTTATAGAAAAGGGAGTCACAGTACTAATTACGTTACTAACGTGACTAGCAATAATTGGAGATCTTTCGTTGGCAACCTTTGTTGTGAATTCTTCAATGGCATGATTAGCTGCTTGAAGTGCTATTTGCTCAACAAATGCAAGTTGAGCACTACTGACATTAAGTGCACCCACTTTAACTGTAGTTCCACTCCTCAGAAAATTCATAGCTTTAGTCTCTACCTCAACGGAAACATCACATGCAATCTCTGTGTTAACCACATGCGCCTATCAGTCACTTTATTGTTTGTGTCATCTCGTCTCGGATTGATGGGAGTATCAGAAACTAGTGTGAAAGCTTTACCATCACTACCAGATCCGCTCATCACCGATGCTTGCATTTGTAGTTCTTACCTGCACTATATTGCCGATAGGATCTCACCCAACAGGCTTAACACCTGTAGACGGTAGGTCTTTGGGTACGTACATTTGTTTCCCATTCAGATCAGTTATCTTGGTAGGAGCCTATTAAGCATTATTTCTCATTATCTTTTTATATTTTTCCATTCACTACACCAAAACCAGGATTTTGTAACAGTGCAACTTGTCACAGTTTATTTTTCAGTCATAGATACATCTGTGATAAGTCCTGCAACAGTTATAACTGTTATTAAGTTTTGTACTCGTGATAATAATTAGGAATATTAAATTCTTTTTATTAGTCACAATAATATTTGTTGACAATTTTACAGACAATCACAATTATAATTCAAAGTGATGATTCCACCCAAATATTTCACCACATCTAAAACAACCCGAAAATTATAACACTTTGAATTTTACTTGTCACTAATTTTCTCACATTTGTACAAACTAACAATTATATTTCATTTCTATAAATCAAAATACATTTTTCTTTTTCTTTTTAATTTTTCTTAATATTAGAAAACAGAATCAAGACCAAGTCAACAAGTCATGACTTTATTGAAATTTGACTTTGACATATCTTCTTTTTCCGAAGATGATGAAAATTACCAGACTATCCTTATCGGAATAAGTGCAGTAAAAATTCCGAAGATTGTGAAAATTACCAGACTACCCTTATCGGAAATAAGTAAAGTAAATATTACATAATGTTAAAAAGATCATATTACCCTTAATGGAAAAATGCAACAAAATACTATGCAGAATGTGAAAATGACCAGACTACCCTTATCAGAAATAAGTGAAGTAAATATTACAGACTATGAAAATGACCATATTACCCTTAATGGAAATTAGTGCAATAAATATTATGGAAAATATGAAAATGACCAGATTACCCTTATCGGAAATAAGTAAAGTAAATATTTCATACCGTGAAAATAACCATACAACCCTTATCAGAAATAAGTAAAGTAAATATTACAGACTGTGTGTGATTGATCACAAGAGATTCAAGTAGTTGTGTACATGTGTTTATTGAAGATTTAAGAAGATTTGAAGACAAAGAAGATATTGAAGATTACAATCTTTGGTGTGCACAATACTTGTTTGGGAAAAAGAGGATCCGACTATAGTTGATTTATCCTTTTGGGTATTTTGATAGAATAGTTGAGGAAGATCGGCATCAACACATATCACTTGGTTGAAGATTGTTGTTGGCTTAATCTTAACGATTGCCTTTAGGTAATTGAGCATAAGATAGATCTTGGAACCTGGCAAAGGAGTTTATGTTAAGATAAACAAGGGAACCTTTGCGCAACTCATATCACTTGGTTGAAGAGAGTTGATACCAAACAGATTTGTTGTTCCTTTACTATTTGGAATACGAACCAAAGGATTTGGTCCAAGTACGTGACTTGTTTACAGGTTGGAGGCGTGGGAATACAGAAGGAACTAGGTGAACTATAGGTTTAGTTTCTTGGTCTCAACTATACGAAGTTGTCTTATTTTGAATAGCGGCTTAATCCTGAGAGGATTTTAATTCTGGACTAGGTCCCAGTTTTTTTTTGCATTTGCGGTTTCCTCGTTAACAAAATCTTGCTGTGTCATTTACTTTATATTTCCGCATTATAATTGTTTTATTATAATTAAAGTAAATTGCACAAACGTTAATTCCTATTTACTTGATACGTGAATCCTATTGAGTTTGGTTAAGTCCGAACCTTTGTATCAAGTAAACACACTTTGTTGTTGTATTATCTCGATCTAGTATCCATAGAAGATCACAAAAAGTGTGAACCGATTTGTTGTATTGTCTCTACTCAGTCCATAGACAATCACTTTCGGGGAAAGGACTTATAGGAAGGAAAAGTAATAGCTTGAGGTATATTTGGGGTACCCTCACCTTTTCAATTGGTATCAGAGCAGGCAAACACGAAAACATCTAACAATCTTTGTTCGTTGCGATCCATCCTATAAGAAATGAATCTCTTACATGATTCAGTTAACGTACCGCCAAGATTTGATGGGACTAACTATCCGTTATGGAAATCTGCTATGAAATCCTTTCTTCAATCCCGAGATTTTAATATTTGGTTATTAATCGATGACGGATATCAACAACCGATGGATTATTAGGAAATAGAGTTTAAACGCTTAGCGGATTACACTCATGAAGAAAGAATTCATGCAATGCATAATTATGTTGGTTTGAACGTTATCATAGATGCAGTTAGCCATGAACTTTTACATCATGTGATGGCTTGTAGGACTTCTAAAGAAGCATGGGATACTCTTGAGACTGTATTCGAAGGAGATGATTCTGAAAAGGAAGTTAGACTTCTTTCCCTTTCAACTGAATGGGAACATCTCAAGATGGATGATAACGACACCTTTGAGGAGTTTAACTCTAAACTTTCTGAGATTGTTAATGCATCTTTTTTCCTTGGAAAGGTTATACCTGAAAAATAAATAATATGCAAAATTCTCAGATCGTTAACATCCAAATACGAGTCTAAGAAACATGCTATAATAGAAGGAAATGATCTTTCTACACTTTCTCAAAGCTCTCTTATGGGAAAATTAAAGATCTTTGATAAAGAAATTCTGCTGAAGAATCAAACTGAGAAACATTGCCAGTAGGACAAGGTCCATGTTGAAAAAGAGCTTGACTCAACTATTGTGCTTCTAGCACAACGAATTAAGAACATGTTCCAGATACAATATCGTTTTGCCATAAAAATGACAACAATGAAGTATAATGCTTCAAGTGCCGAGGATTCGGACATATGGCAAAACATTGTCCCAGCAAAAGAACTCATAAGTGCAACAAGGCATCTGTATCCACCCTTGATGATATTCCGGAGGGAGAATCTAATGAAGAAATATCTAATTGTAATGCACTTCCTGCCAACTCTAATGAGGATGAATTTTGTGAGTCTAAATAACTCTTAGAAAAACGTGAGTTGGAAATTAAGAAGAATAAAAGGTTAAGCTTAGTTCTTTAAAACCTTTTTAAATATCTTTCAGACAAAGCCAGTATGGTGAAATCTGAACAAGAGAAATCAGATGAAAAGCCGAAAGAATCAGAAACTAAGTTTTCTGATAATATGATAAGATCTTCATGTAGAAGAAATAATCATACTAAAACTCTCCTTGGAAATAAATTTATCAAGGCTCTTTGCAAAGGGATAAATATTTTGAAGACTGATAAGTTTATAAGATCTCAAAAGGAGATTGCAAACTCTTGCAATCACAAGAGTACGAAGGAACAAAGGGAAACACAATCTATTGTGTTCATAAGTCATCCTAAGGATGTTTTTGTTCAATATGGTGGGAATAATTCTCACCACAACACACACTGATTGTGTTGAAATATGCATCCTCGCTTGTTGCCCAATATTCTGTGTGTGAGGAAGCATAAATCCGGGCAAGAGATTTTGTCTGTATAAAATAATAAATATATTTCTATTTTTGGTAAATATAGTTTCGGTTTTCTTAAACCAAAATTATTTATTGATATTCTCCGATCCCTCATATCATCTTCTTGTCCGAAAGAAGACTTTGAATTTCAATGGAGAATTCGACTGAAGATAAGACATCTCTTGATGACTTAGCACTCTGTGCATCTGTTATGACTGAAACTCATGATGTTTCTCCTCATGATATTTCTCAAGATTCTCTAAGAAACAGATTCTATCTGTTAAAGGTTGCATTAGATACCATAAGTTGATGATAAAGGATTCAAAAGAAGTACTAGCTAATCTTCATTCCCAACTGTTCGAAATAAAGAAATCATCTACTGAAAATGGGAGTGCTCATAAGAATTTGAATCTAGTTTTTGAAAGCAATCGTCATGAGAATTGAGAAAGGAAAAATAGACATCAATTTTTGATTTTTTTTCATTGATTGTATAAGTCTATTGAATAAAACTATTATGAATAAAGTTATTTGATTTATAATTTTTTTGTGATAGGTTTGATTTACATAGCCTGAACTTTAATGCTTAATTTATTTGCTATGTATGTGTATGAGATGTTTGATTTCGGTTTTATTAACCTTGATATTCGATCTCATAATATGTTGTGTACCCTTATGGTTTGGGTGACTTTTTGATTTAGCAGGATTAAGTTCTAGCCCAAGTTGGTAGGCTTTATCAAAGGATCATGAGGGTTTCTTGTAGAAACAATATGTGAAAAGGTCACAATATGTTGAATCGGTTTTGTTTTAGCATAAAAGAATATGTGTTTCGACGGTTTTCAACTTTTGCTTGCAATTGTTAAAACCGATTTTCAACCTTTCTCTGGTAAAGGTTGGTTGTTGTTATTCTTTTGTTTTTGGCATGAAAATGTTAACATAATGGTATTTCGATATCAATTATCCCGGAAGAAGAAAACGATGCGATCATATTTGGAGAAGTTGGATGCGAAATTGAGGTAACAATCTTGTTAGTTAATTATTTTCCTATTTTAAGAAAAGCCTATTTTAAACAAAATAGTTGGTACAATTGATTTGTTTATTCCATTATGTATGTGTGGATGTTTGTGTGATTCAATTGTTTCCGGTTAAGTAAAAAATTTGTTATCTTACTTTGTTGTGTGATATCAATAGTTTAGACTTACGAAATTTGGTGCAATTGCGGTGCTTTAATGTCTATGTTAATTCAATTGCTTTTAGTTAAGTAAAACAATTGTTATTTTGCTTTATTTTGTAGTATCAATTGTTTAAGGTTACAAAATTTCGGTGCAATAGTGAAACTTTGATTTATGTGTGTTGTTTCAATTATATCCGGTTGAGGTGAATAATTATGCAAGTTGATTTATTGGTTTGTATGAATTATTTATGGCTTAACGAATGAATATGTTGACGGGACGAGTTGTTTAGTCCAATTTGATTCCGGATAAGATAAACTAAGTTAATTTTGATCTTAGTTAGACTTATCAAAGTGGAGGTTTCGGTTATTCAAGTCTAGCAGAAAGCCTAAACAAGGAAATGCTAGTTAACTAACCAAGTATTTGGCTTGTTTGAAATATAAAAGTCTAAGTTATATGGATAATTAGAACCTGATGAGAAAAATGGAGTTTATCTTTGTTTTGGTCTTATCGAATGAAGCGGTTGTATTTATACAATCGGTTTAGCAAAGGAACTAAGTTGCTTAGTTGATCTTTGGTTTGCTAAACTAGTTGGGAAAATTGCTTCGGGCAATTATTTCCATGATGAAATATCAAAACGTAATTACTCTGTAGTTTCAGTTTTGGTATTGGTTATCAAAAAAATTGTGTAAAACCCTCGTGCTTGACTCAACAGGTTGCAAGTCTATTTTGAGATTTGTAAGATCCTTTTCGTGTTTTCCTTTATTTGTTCGCTTCTTTGTCATTTTTTTGACAAAAAAGGGGAGAAATATATGGAGTAAACAAGTGATGCTGGTATCAATCTTATGGTTGGTTGGTGTCACTAGGGAAGAGGACAATGGTGCTTGAAACGTTTATCTAACGAATGAGGAAAAGCACAGACTAAGGGGGAGTAACATATCATATGATTGGGATAACAAAGACGTGCGGATTGAAAATCTACCTATCTCACCTTTAGGGGGAGTATGAGCTTTGTTGTTATGATGCAGCTGCTGCATTTTAAGGATTGAATTAATGCAGGTTATGTGTTGTTGGATTCGGGAATCAAGCATATGTGTAATGAATTATTGTAATTTGTTTATCCATATGATTGTAAGAGTTTTGTCACTAAAATTGACAAAGGGGAGATTATTAGAGCATTGCTCGGTTGAACCCACCAAGCATTGGTATGTCAAGTTTGGTTGTCATATTTTAGTGAGCCAAAACTCATTTAAGAAGTCGCTTGATTTAAATGTATTAGAGTCAACTTCGTATAGGTTAGCTTGAAAGTATTAGGGTGAGACATTACAAGTATTGCGAAGACTTGAAGAAGTGAAGAAGTACGGAGCTACAATGACAACATCATCCTTCCACTTGAGGTTAGTGATATTTGACTTGAACAATTTCATTCCCTAACGTATCTTTCAAGTCGTGCATATTGAAAACATAAAACTGCGAAGCATGGACACTCTAGATAGACATAGTATTAAGGAATACAATATGAAGTTTCTTGCTTAACCATTAAAATTTGTATATAAGTGTTGATGGTGGTTTTTATCCTAGGGTTAAAATCATAAAACCCTAAACCCTAGTAGACAGTGACGTCACAACATTTAAGTAATAAGCATTTACTAGGCCCATTTATTGAAATCCTTAATGTGTCTGTAAATAATTACCGGGGTATCTTTTTCAATTAGGGTTACGACAAGCCAAACCCTAATCCCACGTGTGCCAATGGAAAACCACGCCAGCCACAACAACCGCGCCAAAGCATGCCAACCATGTTGGCCGCACCTCTGTGCCAATGGCAAATCATGTCAGCCACACCAACCGCGCCAAAGCATGCCAACCATGAAATCCGCACATCTGTGCCAATGGAAAATCATGCCAGACACACCAACCGCGCGAAATCATGCCAACCATGCTAGGCGCATCTCTGTGCCAATGGAAAATCATGCCAGCCACACCAACCGCGCCAAATCATGCCAACCATGCTAGCCGCACCTCTGTGCCAATGGAAAATTATGCCAGCCATACCAAGCACGCCAAAGCATGCCAACCATGCTAGACGCACCTCTGTTCTAATGGCAAAATCATGCCAGCCACACCAACCACGCCAAAGCATGCCAACCATGCTAGCCGCACCTCTGTGCCAATGGAAAAATCATGTCATCCACACCAACCACGCCAAAGCATACCAACCATGCTAGTCGCACCTCTGTGCCAATGGAAAACTATGCCAGCCACACTAGCCGTGCCATGCCAAACATACCTCTCCATGGCCCCATACCAACTTAGCTGCGCCACCATGCTGGCCTTCCCTACGCGGCTACCAAAACAAAAGCGTGCAATAATCAACAGTTTCCCTTTAATCCCAGGAGCAAATCCTAGCCGTCTAAGGTTATCAAACGACCTTTGGCCCAAAACCCTAGCTTGGTCACGCACCTAGACAAAGCTAGCCATGCCATGCGCCTATGGAAAACCCTTGGCCCCACATGCCAAGCCAAAACCGCACCTATCCAAAGCTAGCCACGCCATGCGCCTATGGAAAACCCTTGGCCCCACATGCCAAGCAAAAACCGCACCTATCCAAAGCTATCCACGTCATGCACCCATGGAAAACCCTTGGCCCCACATGCCAAGCCAAACCACGCCAAGGCATTCCTAGCCGCGCCACCATGTTGGCCTTCCCTACGCGGCTACCAAAAAGAAGGTGTGCAACATTCAACGGTTGCCCTTCAACCCCAGTAGCAAATCCTAGCCATCCAAGGTTACCAGACAACGCGTGGTAACCTGTGGCCCAAAAACCTAAGTTTGGCCACGCCAAACCATGCCATGCCTAGCCGCGCCACCATGATGGCCTTCCCTACGCGTCTACCAAAACGAAGGCGTGCAATAATCAATAGTTTCCCTTCAACCCCAGGAGCAAATCCTAGCCATCCAAGGTTACCAGACAACGCGTGGTAACCTGTGGCCCGAAACCTAAGTTTGGACACGCCAAACCATGCTATGCCAATGGCATGAAATCTTAGTCACGCCACCATGCTGGCCTTCCCTATGCGGCCACCAACGAACGAAAGCGTGTGACGATCAACGGCTACCTTCCTCTTAATATGCAAGATCCCGACCGTCGAAGGTCACCAAGCTACCAAGTCTCCCAAGCTCAACTTGCCATACAATAACGACGTGCCATATGTTTTTCCACAAAAACATTCGAGACATCAAACACATATCACAAACTGGGGGATCCTATTTGGGTATTGGTTTGGCGGTTTACAGCGTGCGGCGTACACTACGCCTGTAATAAGGAGGTGTCATAAGGTTCAGGCAGTTAGTTAATATAGGGAGTTAATGGTGAAACTCCCGACAATCAATTATATGCGTTAACCATTTTATGGAACATCAATTACATACGTTAACGCTTTTATGAAACATCAATTCCATGCATGCGGTTATCACCTCCTCCCATTTACTTACCCATTTATCCATCCCTTAATGAGACCAGAGTACGTTTCACTTCGACTTGTATAAATAGGTCTTACCTATTTCCACAGAACAACAAGTTCATTCGGGAATATACAATACTCAGAAAGTACTTGCTTGCTAGCTTACCTTGTTAGCCTTCCCACTTTTCTGATACAAGTCGTAGTAACACAACTACTCTTCCAGAATCAACTATTCTGGTCTCATCACCTTCCTTGCTTCCCTCCCCAAAACTAACCCATTCTCCTCCGTTTTGTGACCAAAGCAAGTCTGGAATAACCATTTTTTGGTTTAGGCCGGACTTGTACAGATTGATCTCTCAAATCTAAAGTACTCCCTTGCAGTATATTTTTTAGGGTTTAATTGTTTCTCACCTTCACACCCGAGATTACTGAAATCAGTAGAAACCATTTTCACCTACAAACGATTGGCGACTACAGCGGGAGGTTTGATCTTTCGGTTACAATGTCAATTTTTGACCGTCGATCTCGTTCTTAGACCCAGACGTCAAGGTGGTAGAGGAAGATGATCCACTCTGACTCAGTTACCCGACGACTCGATTATCAGTCATGACACGACAATGGATGACTGGGGACTTCCTATAGGTTAGAAGCAAAACGATCCGCCTAGGGATCAACAACTCGGTTATCATATGGCTTAGTAACGACTGGGGACTTCCCACGGTCGTGTTTCTCGTAAAGCTTGGTCCTACATCCGGAAGGTTTACTTTTCATCAGAAGACCTAAGAAACCGAGTAAGTCTTACCTAGAAATAATACATGGTTTTCTTTTTCAAGTTTCACAAGAATGATAAAACCGATAGCCATGTTATGTTTCATCCCATGTCTACCAACACACGGTTCCATGGTTTTCCTGGGATGTTTGCATCACTTTCAATCATAACCAATATAATCAACTCCTATACAATTCGTTCCAAAAATAATAACCCAAAACCGTCAAGGTAACATTTATCTATCAGCCCAAGAAATCCAGGAAATCAAAAACCATAAACCAGGCGCTTTGTTTGCCTTTCAAAAAAAAAACAGTCACCTACCCGTACTTGCCTACTTTGCACAACAATGATTACCTGTCACTATTAGCAGACGTTACTATGGTGACATTCGAAGAATTTTTTATGATGAAGTATTTCCACAAGTTTATGAAAGGCATACCCATGGCTAGTGTTTACACCAATTTAGAAGAAACATATTTCTACAGATTTATGGAAGGCATGCCTATGGCTATGGTTTGCACCAGCATAAGAAAACAAGAAAACAAATTGAAAGAGAAACACTTGATTACATAGCTGGAATATGCTTACCTACTTTATCACTACCGCTAACACCAGGACGTAATAACAAAGATACGAGGTAAAAAGGGGAGCCAACCCATTTCATAAGCATAACACTTTTTGGAATGTGAACAAGGAAAGGATTTCCTGTTTGAGCTACGTATGGTAAGAGGCAACTGGGCCCGCAAGAACAAGTCCGCGCCACGCCAAGCCAGCGCCTATTCCAAGCCGATCCAGCGCTAACCATACGTGCATGCTAGACGTGCTTCCCAGACGCGCATGCTAGACGTGCTTCCTAGATGCGCTTACCAGATGCATTTTCCAGACGCGCTTACCAGATGCGCCTACCAGACACGCTTGCCAGACGCGCATGCTAGAATTTCTTCCCAGATGAGCTTACCAGACACACTTGCCAGATGCGCTTGCTAGACACGCTTACCAGGCGCGCTTCCCAGACGTGCCTACCAGGCACACATGCCACACACGTATGCCAGCCGCAATACCACACCCTACGCTAACGGCTTGTATCCTTCCAGCGCTAACATCTTGTACCCTTCCAGCGCCATCTTACCCACTCCACAACCAACCAAAGCAGCACCATCCTCACCCTTAGAAACAACGCCATGGCTTCAGCACTTCGTGATCAAAAACCGTGCCATCTATGTACGATGCACTTACGATCACCAGAACCAGAGCCGCTTCCGCCACCCCAACGGTTCTTCAAGCATGGAAGCTCCAACCGTCACCAGAGACGCTACTCCACATCAGGGAAAGATACTAAAAGATCTGGAAGAAGTCGACCTCCTTTTACCACTGTTGATTTGATGAAAAGACAAAAGTCACTTCATTAGGACGTGCGTTTATAGATGAAGAGGCTCGCGTTGCTCTTGAACGCCCAGTAGAAGGGGATAAGCAATCCAATTTCATCACATGTAAAGATCAATAATGACTTCTCCAAAATCTAAAGCAAAAGAAATCAGCAACCCTCCTGAGTTCACAGAGACCCTCTTCTCGTCAGGACCTGCACGATGGGAACTTGGCCCACAAAGTCATACAACCTATGATGAAACAGTTATGTGAGATTCTTTATTTCTCCAAGGCATCACTTCAAGACATGTTTTCACCCCTCAACTACACTGCATTAGGGAAAGCATTCATTTCCAGCCAGGGAAGCCATTCCCAAACTCCAACCTCTCTTGGAAAGCACGATCGATAGATGAAACAGGGGACTCCTAACCTCTGTACACTTGAGGGATGTCGATTTTGACAGAACGTGATGTAGCCTCCGACTTTAAAATGGTAACCTTCAACACTCTGAGAGATACAAGGCATCGTTTCAACGTTCTCTTCAGAAGTGGCTCCGCTTCAATTTTCTCCAGCAGCGGCTCCGCTTCAACGTTCGCTTCAACACCACTCCTTCCTGCAAAGGGTCATGCCACCATGCTCCCCATGTCAAGGATCATGATCGCAGCCAGCCAATTTTCGTAGTCATTGCCACGCTCTGATCCATCCCGCCAAGGCTCGTGATCATGGACAGATTGCTCGCTTACGCATCCAGCCAATTCTTTTACTTTCACGAAAGCCCATACAATTCCATCCAACCTACTTTGTTACCATGACAATGTAGTCTCTCCTGATTACATCTCCTACCAAGAACTGTTGTCGCTCATTCGTTGATACCAGCCAGAGATTTACCGCAGAAACAATTACTACAAATATGGAAACATGTAAACCATACTTGAGGACTGAGGATATACATGGGATCCCTTCACTGTCAAAGATCAGAAGACACAGTCAACCAAAAATCCGTACCCACAACAAGGTCATTTACTCTTCAAGGGTGCAGCGCAAGAATATCATCACCTCTCTGTCTAGAAGATTCCTTCAACACTTTATGAGGCCGCGGAGGATCCCAAGCCTACACTATCCAGGATATTTCATCATGAAATTTCTGAGCATCCCAGTGTCACATCCAGAAGAGTGCGATAGGCTTATATCAAATCATGGGGACGGGGATTCAAGGCTATATAATGAAAATAGGTTACGCATGGGGACTACCAGCATGAGACGCTTTCACTCCCCTCAACCAGGTTATTACTGATTTTAATATCATCACTGTCGAGGTTTTACGAGCCGCGGAACTTTCTCAACATGAAGCCGTACATGTGCATCGAAGACTCCAAAAGCACACCAGAAGGTTACATTCACATATTCATCCATGCCATCATATCAAACCGAAGTATAACTGGGGACTTCTCACCGCATCCCATTCCATACCATAGTCCAATATTCAGAAGATGGTTTGAAGGATGTAACTTGGAACAAAGTCCTGGAAGACTTGATAGCAGCGCGTCGGCAATGGAACGTCTCCCTATTTCATCCAGGGGTGTCAGAAGTTTTCGTCCATGCAAGCATTCACAACACATCATCATCACGATTATAAGGTCCACTGAAAAACCTAAAATCGAGAATGGACCGACGACGTAACAACTATCTCCAAGATTATCCCTGATGTGATCGTTTCCGAGCATATCATCCGTCCCAAGAATACAACGGAGTTTTGGTAAATTTTTGGAATCCACTAGAGAGACACTGCATACGAAAAAATGGATCTAGACGAACAACATAAAAGCAGAAGAGGGTCGATACCTCTTTTCATGCGGACGGAGTTTTTAGAGCTTGAGCAGAATGAACATTCCTTCTTTCTCCATGAACGGAATAGGTGACTGGCGCGCGACTATGCTACCCCGGGCCCACAACATCCCTCCTGACTTTTTCCTGATTTTCACTGTCGGGCCGTTTTCACCACCTAAACGAGTTCGAAACCTAAATGTTCTCTCATAAATAGATACAGATTTCTGTTCGTGTCCGATGAAGGGGCGGACCGTCAAAATCCGAGTCCATACCCGGATTCTACAACGATTCTAGTAAAGTGCGCTAATTAGGGTTTCGGCGTGTCAAACCCTAAACCGCAAGCGCTTCCCTTACTAGCGTCATGCCTTGCAAAGTGCTTTACAAAGCGGCCCACACCCGTTCCATGCCCGTCAGTAATAATGGGTCCCCTTCATGCCAAGTCCATGCTAGCATCTTCACCTCGCGTTCCAAAGCCTAGCCCTGAAGACACCCAATCATACCGGGATTTGCGCAAAGCTACCAGATTAAAGGATCGCGGATGCTACCTACCTCTGAAAAAATATTTTTTAATAAGGAAAGAATTCCATGTTAAAGCCACGCATGAAGAAAGGAAATGGGTCCCACAAGAGCAAGCCTTGCCACTCCCAAGACATTCGTGCTTTCCTTGCCAGTGCCAGTCTTGCCAGTGCTCCACGTTCAGTTTTTGCAACAATCCGCACCTTTCATGCTAATGCCAGCGAACGCCAATGCTCCGCACCAGCTAGGACAATCAGCGCTTTCCATGCCAACGCCTTGCCAGTGGACCCTGTCAGAGCCATGCCAGCAACCTGCGTTTTCCATTGTCGCTCTTCCATTACCGAAGCCATGCTTTGCCAAGTGGCCCACGCCCATTCCAATCCCATTGGTGCTGACAAATCCCTTTCATGCCAAGTCTATGCTAGCAGCTCTGCTTTGCGTTCCAAAGCATGGCCCCAAAGACACCTAGTCATACTGGGATTTGTGTAAAGTTACCGGATGCAAGGATTGCGGATTCTACTTACATCTCGAAAAAGGTCAGAAAAATCTCCTCGGCCCCCTTTCATGACTTACTGTCTCAGTTCTATCCTCGTCTGTCACCTTTTTCTACCCCCTGGACCCACGAGCCAAGCCGTCCGCTTGCTTTACCTTCCAAGACCGTGCCCACTTTGCCTCGGTGATTTACGGCCAGACCAAGCCAGCAATATTCGTCTCATCACTCCACGGTTTGCATCCCCAGCATAAATTATGCAAGTCTGCCAACATGGGAGGAAAAAAATCTCTTCACCTCTCGAAAAAGGTTAGTCAGATCTTCCTGAACATCTTTGCAATAATTTACGCCTCGATTCCGTCCTTTTCTGTCACTATCATATGCTGACCTCGCAACAAGGCACCTGTTTCGAGCTAAGCAGGGGACTTAATGTTGATGGTGGTTTTTAGCCTAGGGTTAAAATCGGAAAACCCTAAACCCTAGTAGACAATGACGTCACAACATTTAAGTAATAAGCATTTACTAGGCGCATTTATTGAAATCCTTAATGTGTCTATAAATAATTACCGGGGTATCTTTTCCAATTAGGGTTACGACAAGCCAAACCCTAATTCCCATGTGTGCCAATGGCAAACCATGCCAGCCACACCAACCGCACCAAAGCATGCCAACCATGCTAGCCGCACCTCTTTGTCAATGGCAAATCATGCCAGCCACACCAACCGCACCAAAGCATGCCAACCATGCTAGCCGCATATTTGTGCCAATGGAAAATCATGCTAGCCATACCAACCACGCCAAAGCATGCCAACTATGCTAGCCGCACCTCTATGCCAATGGAAAATCATGCCAGCCACACCAATCGCGCCAAAGCATGCCAACCATGCTATCCGCACCTTTGTGCTAATGGAAAATCATGCCAGCCACACCAACCATGCCAAATCATGCCAACCATGCTAGCCACACCTCTGTGCCAATGCCAAAATCATGACAGCCACACCAACCACTCCAAAGCATGCTAACCATGCTAGCCGCACCTCTGTGCCAATGGAAAACCATGCCAGCCACACTAACCGCTCCATGCCAAACGCACCTCACCATGGTCCCATACCAACTTAGCCGCGTCACCATTTTGGCCTTCCTTACGCGGCTACCAAAACGAAGGCGTGCAACAATCAACGGTTGCCCTTTAATCCAAGGAGCAAATCATGGCCATCTAAGGTTACCAAACGAACTTTAGCCCAAAACCCTAGCTTTGTCACGCACCTAGCCAAAGCTAGCCATGACATGAGCCTATGGAAATCCCTTGGCCCCACATGCCAAGACGAAACTGCACCTAGCCAAAGCTATCCACGCCATGCGCCTATGACAAACCCTTGGCCCCATATGCCAAGACAAAACCGCACCTAGCCAAAGCTATCCACACCATGCGCCTATGACAAACCCTTGGCCCCACATGTCAAGACAAAACCGCACCTAGACAAAGCTATCCACGCCATGCGCCTATGGCAAACACTTGGCCCCACATGCCAAGACAAAACCTCACCTAGCCAAAGCTAGCCACGCCATGCACCCATGGAAAACCCTTGGCCCCACATGCCAAGCCAAACCATGCCAACCTAATTGTGACAAGGAATGCCTAGACGCGCCACCATGCTGGCCTTCCCTACGCGGCTACCAAAACGAAGGTGTGGAATAATCAATGGTTGCCCTTCAACCCCAGTAGAAAATCCTAGCTATCCAAGGTTACCAGAAAACGCGTGGTAACCTGTGACCCGAAAACCTAAGTTTGTCCATGCCAAACCATGCCATGCCAAGGCATGCCTAGCCGCGCCACCATGCTGGCCTTCCCTACGCGGCTACCAAAACGAAGGCGTGCAATAATCAACGGTTGCCCTTCAACCCCATGAGCAAATCCTAGCCATACAAGGTTACCAGAGAACGCGTGGTAACCTGTGGCCCGAAACCTAAGTTTGGCCACGCCAAACCATGCCATGCCAACAGCATGCCATCTTAGCCGCGCCACCATGCTGGCCTTCCCTATGCGGCCACCAACGAACGAAAGCGTGCGACGATCAACGGCTACCTTCCTCTTAAGATGCAAGATCCCGACCGTCGAAGGTCACCAAGCTACCAAGTCTCCCAAGCTCGACTTTCCAGGCAACAACGACGTGCCATATGTTTTTTCACAAAAACATTCGAGACATCAAACACATATCACAAACTGGGGGATCCTCTTTGGGTATTGGTTTGGAGGTTTACATCGTGCGGCGTACACTACGCCCGTCATAAGGAGGTGTCATAAGGGTGAGGTGGTTGGTAAATATAAAGAGTTAATGGTGAAACTCCCGACAATCAATTTTATGCATTAACCACTTTATGGAACATCAATTCCATACGTTAACGGTTTTATGGAACATCAATTCCATGCATGTGGTTATCACCTCCTCCCATTTACTTACCCATTTATACATCCCTTAATGAGACCAGAGTACATTTCACTTCGACTTGTATAAATAGGCCTTACATATTTCCAAAGAACGACAAGTTCATTCGGTAATATACAACACTCAGAAAATACTTGCTTGCTAGATTACGTTGTTAGCCTTCCAACTTTTCTGATACAATTCGAAGTAACACAACTACTCTTCCAGAATCAATTATTCTTGTCTCATCACCTTCCTTGCTTCCCTCCCCAAAACCAACCCATTCTCCTCCGCTTTGTGACCGAAGCAAGTCTGGAACGACCATTTCTTGGTTTAGGCCGGACTTGATCTCTCGAATCTAAAGTACTCCCTTGAAGTACATTGTTTAGGATTTAAATTGTTTCTCACCTTCACACCCGAAATTACCGAAATCATCAGAAACCATTTTCACCTACAAATAATAAGACATCGACATAATCGTATGAATGCTATTGTGATTATATATGGGTATGAGGTGAGGATTTCATCCTAAGGAACAATGTTTACATGTGCTCTAAGGAAGTAATTTCATGATATGTGTTTTGAACCGAAAAGGAAATCACCAGGCGTTATTGGGGCTGTTCTTCATTTTATATCTTATGAACGACCAATATGTGTGATTAGTATAACCGCTCATGACTTTTTTGTGTTCTTGGTAAAACTATTCACATGAGGCCTGACTTATGCATTGGTATGACTTTTATTAGTGAAACCGATCTTAAGTAATCACCTGGGGTATGATCGGGTAGTGTATGAACTTATTACTAGGAGAAGGGGAACCGATCCTAGTAAGAGGTGCAATGCATCACAAGGGAAACCGATCCTTGTATGAGGTGCAACAAGGTTTATGGAAGAAAGGGGAACCGATCCTATGAACATGTGCAACACGTTTTTGGGAAGGGGGAACCGATCATATGGACATGTGCAGTGCATACAAGTTAGATACCAAATATATGTGGGGAACCAATCCTAGTACCTAGTTAGCTGTATCTTTGGTAAGCTAGTGTAACTATGCAGTGTAATCACATGGAGGTAGAACCGAAACTTGTTTTGGTAGAACCGTAAACCCTTGAGTTGTGATTGAGCGGTACTTAATCAATCACATAGTTCTTGAAAGTCAGATGAACCAATTCTAAACTTGTTTGGAAGTGTGGTAAATCGGTTTCAAGTGAGCAAGCATGGAAAAGACTTGCAAGAGTAAGATGTCGTCACTCTTTGAACACGATGCATTAATGCTTATTCTTTATTATTCAAAGATATTCCTTAAAGGCTAAGAAGGAAGTAAATCCCAAGATCGAATTAAATAAGTTAAGAATCTATTTAATTAAGGGTTTTTAATTTTATATGGAAAATAAGAATTAGTAATGTGCATTTGCTAATTAAAGATTTTCCAAGGAGATTTCGATAATTATTTTTGGACAGTGCATTCACAGGAATTATGAAAATCGAATTTGGAGGAGTAATGAAAAATATCTTGAGAATATTTTTGGTTTTGGAAATTCCTTGGTGTCCAAACTTCCTTGTCTATAAATACTTTGAGTTTGCATTTTTAGCAAACTAATCCTGCGTGACATAGACTTCCTATTTTGTCTTTGTTATTGGTGAAGCCGCCTATCAGAGAGAAGAGTAATCTAATTAGGTGAAATCTCTTATGGCCGCTCAATTTAAAGTCTTCTTTGGGATTGAGAAGCTCTAGCACAACCCGTTGGGTTGGAAACTAGATATTGCGGTTTATCTTAGTTTTCGTATTGATTTGATTGAATAACGGTGGTTGAACTTTGATTGCACCTAGTTTTTTTATGCTTGAGAATGTTCTCTTCTGATATAAGATTCACTCAAACTAGTTCAAGGTTTCGACATGGATCTTTAGGCTTAGTCTTATGGGAGAGATATTTAGCTGCTAGATTGGCCATCCACATCAGATTGAGAAACCTCCTAAGCCCTATGGGATGGCCAATCTAGCAGCTAATTAGCAGTCCACATCATCTGTGAGCGCCGAACCGTTCGGCATTTTTGATTACTTTTTGAGCGCCGAACCGTTCGACATTTTTGGTTACTTTTTGAGCGCTGAACTGTTCGGCGTTTAATTCTCAGCCGTTAGATGTTTGTGATTTTTGTAAGCGCCGAACCATTCAGCGTTT
Source organism: Papaver bracteatum (assembly GCA_023529315.1). NCBI lineage: Eukaryota > Viridiplantae > Streptophyta > Magnoliopsida > Ranunculales > Papaveraceae > Papaver > Papaver bracteatum. The sequence continues at coordinate 450,003 of JAJJWX010000782.1, read as the reverse complement.
TGGTCACTTTTTGAGCGCCGAACCATTCAGCGTTTCAATCTCGCCGATAGTGCGACTGCGAGCAAATGCTAGGAGAGAGAAGTAGCCAGATTGAGTGTTAACTTTTTTCTCACACTTATTTCATGATTTGCAACACTTTTTGGCCAATCTAGCACTCCAAACTCTCCCATAGGACTTAGCCTTAGACTGTTGTTAGATCTAAAGACGATCTTGTGACAATCCATTGTTACCAGCCTCCGTTCTGTGTGTGATTGATCACAAGAGATTCAAGTAGTTGTGTGCAGGTGTTTATTGAAGATATTGAAGATTTCTGACTTGTTTTTTACAATCTTTGGTGTGCACAATACATGTATTGGAAAAAGAGGATCCGACTATAATTGATTTATCCTTTTGGGTATTATGATAGAATAGTTGAGGAAGATCGGCATCAACACATATCACTTGGTTGAAGAGTGTTGTTGGCTTAATCTTAACTATTGCCTTTGGGTAATTGAACATAAGATAGATCTTGGAACATGGCAAAGGATTTTATGTTAAGATAAACAAGGTAACCTTTGCGCAACTCATATCACTTGGTTGAAGAGAGTTGATACCAAACATATTTGTTGTTCCTTTACTGTTTGGAATACGAACCAAAGGAATTGGTCCAAGTACGTGACTTGTTTACAGGTTGGAGGTGTAGCGCCCCCTAAGTTAGCAACTGACTAATCCAAGAAATTAGCTAAAAACAGAGGCACTAAGAATCCAAATTAAACACTTAAACTTTCAATTAAGAAATCTGATACAAAAACTTAACCCAAAGCTAACCCCGCTCAGAAATATATATACAAGAACTCCTCTCCAATGATACATATAAAATAATCATTTGGTTTACAAATAGAATATACAACATAACAAACATATCAAAATATAATCAACTAACGAAGTTAACTTCTCGGAGCTTTCGCTGCGCAACTCTGATCTGTCACTGAAACTGAAAGTGGGAATGGGTGAGCACATCATCCCTAAAATGGGTGCCCAGCAGGAATAAAATTTAACTTTAAAGAAATCACGAGCAAGATTTGGAAAACAATTCATGTTTTCCTAAGCATCCACAAGTGACCAAGCCACTTGACACAAACATGTATATGGAAAAACTCCTTCTTCAAACAATGTATAATATTGATGCCGGGTTGTTCCACACCGAATAGCTATTGATATCACCCTTTAATGATGACCAAATTTAAGCATAAAAGCTGAATTCATATAGGTATAAATGTGAAGGAGCGTATCCTATATACCAGAAGTGGAAATTCTTATTTCCCATAACAATTCATAATGACATACATTACAAGTCCTTTCCAATTCATGGAAAGATTCAAAGAATCAACAGAATAATCATAATACAAACTAAACAATGCATGAAAAGCACAGACAGACAATGCATAAGTTTGTTAAACATAAACTTTTGTAAAAGAAACAACTTTCAAAAGAGTTAAAAGTATTCCCACCTCTTTTGATTACAAGCCACGCCTACCTCGATATCCACGATCCAGTGGTTCGTCCTTTGAATCGGTCGTTATTAATAGACTAACTGTTAATCATACAAGCACTCTAAGAATCTAGCCAAAATGGGTTACACAAGAATCATTTAAGTCTGTCTAATTGCTCTAAGCCCAAGTCCACTAAACCATCCCGTTAACTAAGGTCCGGTCAATCTGAGTCACTAACAGTCTCTAACGGTCAAAGGTCAAGTAACAGTCAACATCAAACAGAAGGTCAAAGTCAAAGTCTCGGGTCAATGGTCAAATAAGTCAAACAGGAATCGGTCAACGATCCAACTCAAGTCAAGATAGGGAAACTCAGTGAGTTAACTCAGTCTACAAGACTGATTCAGGTTATACAAATCAAGGCCCTTGCACAGGCCAAACACTCTGCTAAATGAACTTCACAGGCCTAAGTACAATACATTCATTCCAAAAACAATTTCATAACTCAATCTCAAATACAACTTCAGCTTACCTTTAGGTAGCAGACGCAAGCTAATCTACAAAAATCCATTTCAGCGACATCACAACCAACCCCAGGAACTGCAACATCACAGCCAACCCCAGGAACTGCAACATTAACACCACTATAAGTTCAATCCCATTTCTATCTTTTATCATAATTCTCCAACACAGTTACACGACCACCATTCTCAACTCCACCTTTCATTCCATTCCATTATAACCAGAAGTTACAACTGATATCATCAACTCAAACAACACAACCACATTAGTTCACTAACTCCGAGTTTAACTCATATAACATTTGTCAGCTTTAACCACCACCAGTACATCTTCAAAACATCTAAACTTAGTTCACCTGCGAAAACACTACCACTGTATACTTCCCTACCATACCACTAATGCTATAATCTGCCACCACTTCAACCAACAACCACATCACTTGTAACCCCAACTCAATATCCCCTGCCACTTCAACATCATCAGAACAACTAGTAACTCAACTGTAATTCCCATTCATCTATCACCTACACATCCCATTTCAAAACTAGCACCACATTCAATCTTGTTATCACCATCACTTCTTATTCAATTACACCCATCTCAAATCTCATTCAAAATAGAACTCAGTCCCCATTTTATCTTGACCTATACCAATCTAACTTCATAACATCACCAATATCTACAACAATACCACTATGGAACTCCATTCCATTTGCAACAACAATTTATCTCCAATTCTAAACACATTCCATTCTCAATCACTACCTTCACTTCCAAATAACTCCACAACATCCAAATCCCAACACACATTTCAGTTCATGTGTGCACAACAAACTGAGCCTCTACTAGCTATGTTAACTTCAACTGCATATCAGAAAAGTATTACCATCTAAACAATTCATCTCCATCACATACCAACTACATAAAAAACACCAACAACATCCCATAGCTCATCTCAAACTCATATATAATCACATTATCTCAATAATTTGTAACATTCAAATCAAGATATTAAAATTGATACAATACAAAGGCTTACCCAAAATCTCGTACTCTCTGAATTTTTACTTCACCAACCACTTCAATTGAAACCCCAAAATTAGCTGTCTAGATAGGAAATCAATCACCAGCACCAAATTCATCACCCAAGATTAAGACCTCACCTGCAAATCCATTGTAATCCTCTCAATTATCGAAACCCATATTTTATCTCATCTGATTTCTCTATATCTTCAATCAGCCTACAAGCCCTAATTCTTAAATTTTGAGGAAGAACAGAACATAACCCTAAATGTCTTCAATCTCTAATTTAAAATAAACAACCTTACTTCTTAATTCGAGACAAACCCATCTTCAATCAGACTTCTAAACCTTCAATTTCATATTTAATTTCACACAATCCCTTAACCAACTCAAGAACCCTGGCTCTTAATTCAATCCTCAAAACAACTCCACAACTTTGATTAACCACAACCCTCTTAATATTTCATATTTATCAACTCAATATCATCATCAGTTACACCCAATCCTAAACTCAGAAATCCTAATTCCTCGTCCCATGATTCACGACAAAACCCTAACAATCCTTAATCTTCCTCTTCCTGAATCACATCGACATCACCTCCATCACCCTACGAATAGTTACATCAACCAATATTTCTCTAACCCGCTCGATTTCATCACTCGACACTTACAGAGGAAGAACGGAGAAGAAGAAAGAAGAAGAAAGAGAACGAATAAGAGAAAATGAATTTCTCTGTCCGGTTTGGTTAGATAAGGCCGACCAAAATTGCTAAAGGCACCCGCAAAAAATATAAAGGCACCCAAGGCGGCTAACTACAAAACTGATGATATCTTCTTCGTCCGATTATCGGCTAAATCGACACTTGACTAGTGTAATAGCGTTGACGAGCTTGAGGATAATTACAGGAGGCGTGGGAATACAGAAGGAACTAGGTGAACTATAGGTTTAGTTTCTTGGTCTCAGTTATACGAAGTTGTCTTATTTTGTATAACGGCTTAATCCTGAGAGTATTAAATTCTGGACTAGGTCTGGGAGGTTTTCTGCATTTGCGGTTTCCTCGTTAACAAAATTCTGGTGTCTGTGTTATTTCTTTTCCGCATTATATTATGCTTTCTTTGCGAGTTTTCATGTAAATTATGTATCTTATGTGTGAGTTTGAGTTATTAGGTACTTTGGAGTCATGCAGACGAAAATGAGAAGAAATAATCCAAAATTGAACAAGAAGGGCAAAGCTATCATTTTACAAGCAAGAACTATCTGGAGCCTAGTCAAGGTTAAGGGACAACTTTATTTGGAGGAGTACTAAATACAATCTAGCTGTGGTTAAGGGGTTGTCATTCAAAGTATCCCTTATCATTATGAGTGGGTGCAAATATCTTTGGGGTGTACCTATCCTACCATATACCCCAACCCTAATCTTCTCTCAATCATTTGCATCTCGTTCATTCCCACACCTGAGATCGAGAGAATCAGCAGCAGCTGCTGCCATTAAAGCTTAGAACTGAAATTGAGATTGCTGAGAACTGTGAATCGAGTGAGAAGCAAATTTTCTGTTGTTGATCTGTCTAAGAAATTTAGAAACCAATAACAGAGAGTGATTGAAATGGATTTGTGTCGAAATTAAGAGATTGATTCTTAGAAAGAGAAGACAAAATTGGGGTTTGAGTTATTTTGGTGGATTAAGATGAAGTTTAAAAGGGGATCTGTGAAATTGGAAGAAATCAAAAAGCAGATAGAAGAAATTGGTATTATAGCCACCAAAAGAGGATGAAACATGGGTTATTCTCGAAATCAGATAAAGCACTGAACTCAGTAGATGGAGAGATGGGTTCGAATATGAGAGCTGTAATGAAGTATAGAACTGATGAGCTACTGCTGTAATGGTAAAAGAAATCAAATGGGTTTGTGGTGGTCTGAGGTGTTGATGCCTCTGGCAATCGATTGAGCTGATGGATTTGAAGATATGGTGAAGACTTGGATTAACATGAAGTAGGAGATGCTGCTGAGAAAGAGATGGTGGTGTTGTTGCCATGAGTTGAATTAAGGAAGAACTTTTGCTGCAGTTGAGTTAATCGATGAATGGAAGAGAAGTGGGTTTGTCTCAAAAACTGTAGTTGTGGGTGTTGATGGTCAGGGTTGGTGTTGTTGCAGTATATGAATGGAGGAATAATTGAGTTGATATGGGTTACAATGGTGGAGCATTGTTGTAGTGAAAAATGCTTGAATTAGATGTATGTTTAGGATACATGTCTACAGGGATGAAGCACATGCTGTGGTAATATGGTGGTACTACTGATTCTAGTTGGCTTTGCAGAATAATGGTTCAGAGGGGTTGAGATGCTGGGGTTGGTTGTAGAAGGTTCAGAACAAGAATGAGATTATGGAGGAGATGATAAATCTCCTGGTGTTTGAGGTGCAGCCACAAGAAATGATGTTTTGCATTTGTGTTGGTGAATTACAAGGCTGCAGTTCTGGTAGTCAATGGGGTTGCAGTCTGATGGGTATGACTCACTTGAAGTCATGAACAGATGCAGGAGAAGTTGATTGTGGTTCCAAACTGGTGGTGTTGCTTATGGGGTTGTGTTGGTGGTTGAATATGGTGGAATCGAGTCTGTGGTTTTGACTGAGAAACATGGAAGAATGGTGGTGATAAATTAGGGTTTTGCAGAGCTGGTTTGGGGTTGTTTGAGAATACATTGGGTGAACTGGAATGTGTCACTGAAGTTTGGCCTGAGATGTGTAGTGTGTAACTGCAGTTGGACTTCAATCAAGATGAGCTTTGACTGGTGGAATTCATGGATAAAATGAGTTGTGATGCAGTTGCTTTTGAAGTTGCAGCTGTTATATGTTGTTGGCCTGTCAAAGAAGAGATTGAAGCCAAGTTTGCAATAAAGATGAATTGAGTTACAGATATATGAGTTGAGTTGCATATCCATCATGGATGGATGAGTTAATGGTGCTGCACAATGATGGTGCAACACAACACAAGTTCAAGATGTGCAAAGAATCGCTTATGCCTTGGACAGAATTAGACCTAGTCAGCTGAGTTAGCACTGACTCAGATCTGAGTGGGCTTATTAGAATCCTGAGTCCCTGACTCGGTATGACTCGGTGCTTGACCCGAGTTAACTCAGTTGACTTGATATTTGACCGGTGACCGGGTGGACTTTGCCGGTCACCTGAACTACTTCTCCGACAACTTTTCCTGCGAAAAGTCCAGTTTTTCGGCGACGGTTTCGTGACAGATTTTCTACATGGGTTTTCTCACACATGGGCTTGGTGGACCACTTGGAGATGGGTTTTGAGAATACCTAATATTGGAAGGAGTATCCTTTATGGAAATTGAAAAACTTATAAAAGAGAAGACTTTTCTCTAATATCATCTTATATTCTACTTTTTTTTTCTAGGGTTTGCAATATGATAGAATTTATTTTTCTTCTTGTTATGAACTCCTTGAGCATGAGTACTTAATTTTATTATTGGTTATGGAATAATTAGATTTCAGAAAATATGCTTTTTGATATGATAAATTAGTTTTGTCTCCATACTTTATCGTTTATGATTCATCGTTTATATTGTTATATGATTTTAATTCTTGTTTGGTCGAGTCTAAAATCGATTGAGTTTGTTTTCATCTCTATTGCTAGATTAGGGTTTGTTATACGTAAAAGTGATAGATTCCTGATTACAAGTAGCATGAATATGGTTATAGCTTGTAGTGATGCATCCTTATGATCATATGTGAACCATAACCTTTGTTAAATCGGATTAGTGCGTTTTCAACGTTCGATTGCTTTGATTGGCCTAATTTCATAGAACTTAATACATCTAGGGAATTGAACTTGATTAGTGCTTTTACACATTAGGTTGTTCTCTTAGATAGAATTCATACTCGCATCTTTTAATGTGTTTGTTGATGATAATATGGAATTAGCGGGATTTACTTGCGATCAAGGTATCCTAGGGCTTTTGATAAAAGTTGAGATTAAAATATCAATTCTAATTATTATGACAAGAATATGTTAGTGAATGAAGATGAATCCTTAACCAATATTTTTCCTTGCTTGATTTGTTTACTTTCTTTCTTTGCTTTTATTTTACTTTTACTTTATTAAAAATCAGAAAAATCCCACGTGTTATTTATAGGAAACCGAAACAACTTGACAACCTAGTCCTCTCTGTGGGAACGATCCTTTCTTGCCCTTGATATATTTTATATTTTGAGTAGTGAGAAAGTAAATTTATTTTTGACCCATACGACAACGATCAATAAACTCCAGCAGAATTTCTCGAGATGAGAACTTCCGTCAGTTCGCGGACTGCACCTGAGCTTCAACTTCAGTAGATATTCTCGGGTTCGAGAACTTACACCAGTTCGCGGATTGGGTTGTTGCTCACATTTCGGTTCTACTTGATCAACAAAGTTCGCAAACTTTGGTTCAAGTGTTAAGGACTTATACATATATGTGTTGCCACAACAATGTTTATTTCCCACAATGGTTATATAGTCTAAACTCTCATTTCAATCATTGAAACATTCTCAGAGGACTTCATATTGTTGTTATTCACGAACTAGTTTTCGTCAGAGCAATTTCCAAAGTGATTGAAACATAACATGACTTTCGTCACTAGGCAAAGATGAACTTGGCTAAAGAGAAAGCTTTACCAACACCCATTTCGAGAAATAGATAAGAGAGATATACTCAGCTCGAAATGTCACATGTGCATATTCTTAGTTTATATAGTAAAATGACTTTTGTCTCAATATAGGAAATAGAGTAGATAGACTTTTGAGTGATAGATAAGTTCAAGTCTCCACATACCTTTTAGTCGATGAAGATCCACTGGTTCCTTGAGTAATCCTTCGTATTGTATGATGATCGCCATGGAGTTCTTGAGGTCAACTACACTTTCTATCCTAGTCCGAGACCTTAGCTATAGTAGATTAGAAATGAAGACTATATAGTTTTGATCACTAAGATTGACAAACATGCCTGAGATAGCAATGCATGCGAGTTTGACCGAGAAGTGATCTAACAATCTCCCCCTTTGTCAATTTTAGTGGCATAACTATTAATACATATGGAATACAAAAATTATATAAATAAACTTTGTAGCTCCTATTCCACAAGCCTAATCTTCAACAATACTCGAAATCTTCGTCACTTCCAAGTAATCCAATGGTCCCAAAGGTTGTAAGTTTAGTATCATCGTTGTTGAAAATCCGTAGCTATAATAATGAGAAAAGCATTGGTTCTCAATCATTGTTATATAGTTTCATAGTATTATTACACATCGTCAAAATCCAATTGCATCACAACTTCAACAACAATACTATGGTGATACTTCACTCCCCCTTAGTCAATACTCCATCTTACATGGAAACCACTCCCGCTTACATAATGATCCGAAAACCATATGTATTTGTAGTGTGAACTACAATTAATTCTCCCTCTTTTTGTCAATAAAATTGGCAAAGGTACAAGAACGGGATCCTAATGAAATTTCCGTAAGAGATATTTCATGACCAAAGGTAAATGTTCTATCATCTTGTTTACATGCAATAATAAAGCCGAGGCTAAATGCATTCATCAAGGAGTTTATAAAGATACAAGATAACCCCTAAAAACTCCAAAGACGCACTCCCCACAAAGATTTGGAAATTAAGCGCAAGTTCAAAAGAACTCTCCCCCATAAGATGTCATTCCCTAAGGAACAACAAGAGCGACCTTAATTTCAAGAGAAAAGAAGGATTTCTTTAGACTCAACAAATTTCATACAAGTATGAATTTGGAATCCAAAATATTCAATCATATTAACAAAAGCGAACCAAGATTAATTTGACTAAATATGCTCAACAAAAGTAAACTTATGGAGACTTAATTCATCGATTAGATTATTCACAAGAGAACTCATAAATATTCTAACCGGATTACACAATTAAACTAATCACAAGGTAATCAATTCAATTGTCCACACTTGACATGAGAAAAATCTATGGAGTGCTAACTAAATTATCACACAAGATGATTTATTTAGTTCATTTGGGCTCAACATAAGAGATTATGGAACCCCGACTAAGATTATCATAGGAAATGACAACCTTAACCATACATGTACTCAACATGAGAGAACTCATGGAATACAAACTAAATAACCACACAAGTTGATTAATTTAGTTCTTAATGCTCAACATACAACATCTCATGGAACAACCAACCATGCCAATAAGAAATCGACTTAGTTGTATCGTGCTCAACATGAGATACACAATGGAACCTTCACGATAATACATAATAATATGGAACAGTTAAAATCTATACCGTGGATAACAAACAAGGACCTATTCTATTTTTCCATCACAAAGTGACATAATATACTTTATCCTTAAATCACAAAAGATTTTAACCTATCTTACATAAAAAATTGACAATATAGGCTTAACTTTTGTGTTTTTTCCAAAAGTCCATTCATTCCTTTATCAATATTTGCATACCAATACGTGAACGACTTTACTTTTGACAAAATATGGGACGGACGAACATACAAATCCCATCAAAATATTGCAGTATATAAAATCAAAAAGATTAATATTGTAACCATCATCTTCCAAACAACTTTAGAATTTAAACCAATAAATCTAAAAACAAGAAGATGAAATCATTGGATATAGCTATGTGTAATCACAATCATGGCTATTCCAAAACACTAGTTATTCTTCTAAATAAAACAGAAAACATAGAAGATTTACTAGACATGCTAAGCTCAATCATAAAGTAGAACCCGATCATAAACTAAAGTTCACGGTTGACAGTTTCATGGGTTTCAACATCTTTGAGCTTGTGATTCACATCAACTGCCTCTTCCAAGAAGATATCCTTGTTGAGAAGTTCTTTAACACGTGTCTTCATGAGACCAAGGTCAGCAGTAACCTTTTCCAACTCAGTTCTAACCATATCAAGATACTTCATTGTATCAACAAGTTGCAGTTTCACTTTCTCAAAGTATTTCAGAAAGTCATGAACCACTTCAGCAAACACCATATCCTCATTCTCAACATCTTGATGTGAGTAGGCATAGTAGCATGAGGCATTAGGTGCTTTATCTTCTACAAGAGTTCTTTTCTTTCTTCCTTTTGATTCAACACCAAATCCTTTCACAAGAAATCCCTTTGTAAAACCACCATTGAAAGATGAAGATGAGGACATTCTTGATAACTCGGAAAAACCTAGAGTATGCGTACGTGACATAGTAACTCAATAGGTCGGTTATTTAAAGGTTTTGTTTAGCAGAAGGGCTTTTAGGGTTTCCAGGTTGTAAACTCGAAACTGTAACCCGTGAACACATTCGAACACAGTGCACCCCAAGAAAAGAACACAAGACAATTAAACAGGAAAATACAATAAAAAACATTGCAAATACTTTTTAAGCAATATTGTGTGTTAGCACTAGTTTAACTATAAACGATAAGAGAAGATCTCAACTATGCAAAGAACACATTGCCAAAGTACACCTTACTTTTACACAACTTGCTCAGCAGGATTTTTATGAGAAAGTTCCTAACCTTGTGATTAATTAGCACAAGTATGAGCTCATCTAAGGAATTGTGTTTATGATCAAGTATCTTTTTCCTCCTGAATCGTGAGAGGGATTCCTTTTGATTTGAGAAATTATCATAAACTTACTTTCATCAAAATAAGAGACATAGTTTGAGTTCTTACCAGAAGAGTCTTGACTTGAGGAGGATGACACCCTGTCGACAATTTTTTTGTAACTTTGAATCATATTTATCAGGTTATTCCTCACATCATCAACTTTTCTTATTTCTTCTAGGATTTTCTTCAAATCATGGGAAGCTTTATTCTCAGAGAAAACAACTTGGTCTTTCTTTAAACGATTCATGTCAAGACTTTTGTTCTGCTTCCTAATATTTGAGGAACTCATTGAACTGATCTTCCTGGTAGCATTCACAGGATTCATATGAAAACCAATAGGTTTCAACATACGAATATCAGTTACACTTTTGAGAATTAAGTCTAAGGTGCGTTGAAGTTGAACAAAAGAATTTTTATTCAACTTAGAGTTTCCCTTTCGTTTAGCAGAACCTTTTGCTACACAAAAGTGACACACTTTATGATCACAAACGTGATTAGTCTTAACATTCTCGTAGTGAGATTTCTTCCTTCCATGTAATATGGAATTTCCTTGATCAGAGGAGACTGGCACAGTTTCCTTGCTTGGAAGGGACTCCATTTTTTCTTCTGGAGTATTTTCTGTTGTAGTAGAAACAGTTTATGTATTAGACTGCCTAGAGCATCCTCGAATAGAGAGTTTGTTCAAGAGACATTCTATTTCAAAATCATCCTTTATGAGGCTTGCTTCAAGAGTTATACATGAAGAATATTCTTCAGTATTTTCTTTGATTTTGCAGTCTCTAATTACACCAAGAAGACCATTGACATGTTTCTTTAACCGATTAAATCTATCAGCTTGGATTCTAATAAGGTTTAGAATCAACTTACTCTTTTCAGTTGTTTCCCGTTTATTTCGAGAAGTCAACTATTTTGAAGGGAAATCGGAATGGTGCATGTCAATATATGCATGTCTGATTTTAACACAGTGTTCGTCTATACTTGAGATGTAGAATCTTTTTCTTTAATAGACTTTGATAGGACATATTCCTTATTTCTGGTGGTACGTTTATCAGAGATACTACTCTTGTCCATAGAGTCAGATCGCTACAAACACAGACTTGTAAGGTCTTGAACGTGTTTGCCTACTCTAATACCAATTGAAAATGCGGGGGGTCTAACAACCTCACCCAATATTTTGATTAGCAATCTGTATGGACAACTCCGAGTTGTTTTATAGAGAACCAACAAGACTCAATCAATACAAAATATCTCATGGAGTTATTATCTCAATCTCTCGATTTGATTTACTCAAGCAAATATAATTCGCGAGCCTAATCAAAGAGAGATAACTTGGATGGTACCAAAGACCAATATCCAAGTGTCAATTGATTAAAATCAACAAACAATGAGGTTGGATATTCTAATCAATTGAACAACGCACAACCTGTATTATTTCAATTATATAACAAAATATAATGCGAAATAGAAATAACATAGACACCCGAATTTTGTTAACGAGGAAACCACAAATGCAGACCCCGGGACCTAGTCCAGATTAAACATACACTGTATTAAGCCACTACAGACACTAGCCTACTCCAAATTAACTTCGGTCTGAACTATAGTTGAACCCCAACCAATCTCACACTGATCCAAGGTACAGTTATGCTCCTATGCCTCTGATCCCAGCAGGATACTGCGCACTTGATTCCCTTAGATGATCTCACCCACAACCAAGAGTTGCTACGACCCAAAGTGGAAGACTTTAGCAAACAAATCTGTCTCACACAAAAAAGTCTATAGGTAATAGATAAATTCGTCTCCCACGAATAAACCAATGAGTTTTGTTCCTTATTTTGATAAATCAAGGTGAACAGGAACCAATCGATAAAACCAGACTTATATTCCCGAAGAACAGCTAAGTTTCATCAATCACCTCACAATAAACTTAATCGACGCAGCGAAGAATATTATTGAGGAATAACAAACAATGAGACGAAGATGTTTGTGACTACTTTTATCTTGCCTATCGAAGATAGAAATCTCAATCCAATTATTACAATTGTACTCATATGATATAAATAGTAAGATCAGATCACATAAATACAAGATAAGTAGTATCGGTTCGGCTTCACAATCCCAATGTAGTCTTTAAGTCGTTAACCCGAATTTAGAGAGAAAACTCAAGGGTTAATGGAGATCGAATCTAGCTTAGAGAAAACTAGTATCACACAAGAAAGGTGTGTGGGGATTAGTTTTTCCAATGGCTATAGGTCCCCTTATATAGTCTTTCAAATCATTGTTTGCAATCAATGTTAGCTTAGTAACAAAGAATTCAATATTTACCGTTAGATGAAAACCTAATTAGATACAAGCTAATATCTCTTAACCGTTAGATCGAAAACTTAGATTGTCATACACACATGTACTTGACTTTTTTGGGTTTGTGTAACCATACCCAAACATGTACAATGGTTGGTTCAATATTATTCAACCAAATGATAACTTTCATATCAACCATATTCTTATTTACCATAACTAGTCCAAATGACTCAAATGAACTAGTTAGAGAGTTTTTCAATTTCTATGAGATCTCAAGTACTACAAGAGACACAATTGAATCAAAAACGATGTGATTCACTCGAATCATTAATCATGAACTATAAATCCACGGTTTGCAAAAGCATCCCTTAGTAATTTAAGAATAAGTTCATGAACAATGTTTTCAGACATAACCTCTTGAGTTCGCGGACTCAAGCTAACCGATTGAAGTTAATAAACCACAGCAGAAATTCTCGGGATGAGAACTTCCGTCAGTTCGCGGACTGCACCTGAGCTTCAACTTCAGCAGATATTCTCGGGTTCGAGAACTTATGCTAGTTCGCGGACTGGGTTGCTGCTCACGTTCCGGTTCTACTTGATCAACAAAGTTCGCAAACTTCGGTTCAAGTGTTAAGGACTTATACATATATGTGTTACCACAACAATATTTATATCCCACAATAGTTATATAGTCTAAACTCTCATTTCAATCATTAAAACATTCTCAGAGGATGTCATATAGTTGTTATTCACGAACTAGTTTTCGTCAGAGCAATTTCCAAAGTGATTGAAACATAACATGACTTTCGTCACTAGGAAAAGATGAACTTGGATAAAGCGAAAGATTTACCAACACCCATTTCGAGAAATAGATAAGCGATATATACCCAGCTCGAAATGTCACATGTGCATATTCTTAGTCTATATAGTAAAATGACTTTTGTCTCAAGATATGAGATAGAGTAGATAGACTTTTGAGTGATAGATAAGTTCAAGTCTCCACATTCCTTTTATTCGATGAAGATCCACTGGTCCCTTGAGTAGTCCTTCGTCTTGTATGATTATCGCCATGGAGTTCTTGATCTCAACTACACTTTCTATCCTATTTCGAGACCTTAGCTATAGTAGACTAGAAATGAAGACTATATAGTTTCGATCACTAAGATTGACAAACATGCTTGAGATAGCAACACATGCGAGTTTAACCGAGCAGTGCTCTAATAATATCACCCACAACCAAGAGTTTCTACGACCCAAAATCGAATACTTTAATAAACAAATCTGTATCATACAGAAAAGTCTACAAGGATAGATAAATTCGTCTCCCACGAATAAACCTATGAGTTTTGTTCCGTCTTTTGATAAATCAAGGTAAACATGAACCAATTGATAAAACCATACTTATATTCCCGAATAACAGCTCAGCTTTATCAATCACCTCACAATAAACTTAATCTACATAGTTGTTTATATGTGAAAACTATTTCTGCAGGTTTTGGTAATTTGGGGTGTGTGGATGAGAAATGAATCTAAACCCTAAACAAATGCACTGCACGGGAGTGATTTTGATTCGAGAGATCAATCTATAAAATTCTGGCCTTAACCAAGAAATGTCCGTTCCAGACTTGTTTCGGTCACAAAGTAAAATAGATGAGGTTGATCTTAGGGAGGGAAGCGAAGAAGGTGTAGGATGCTTTATGACTTGTAACAGAAAGGTGAGCAGGCTTACGAATAATGCAAGCAGGCTTTGGGTGTTTCGAATACAATTGTATTAACACTTGATTTCTGTCTTGTCTCCGTCTTGGAAATAGGGAGGAGAACCTATTTATGCAAGTCATTTGAGCCTCATTCACGTCTCTCGTAGGAAGTGGAAGAAGTTGAGTGATGGAGTAGTGGAGTTGTGTGTTAGTGTCCCACGATTAGTCTTTCCCACTCCTATATCATCACTAACCGTCCATGTCTTCCTGACACGTTCTTGTGATGGCGTGTTGCACGCTGTAAACCGCCAGACCAATACCCCAGTATGTATCCCTCAGTTTGTGACATGATTGATGTATCGAGTGTGTGGATCATGGGACCCATAGAAGGTAGCATATAATGCTAGATTAAATAACTAAGTTATTCTAGGAAGTCGATGCTTGTAAAGTATCGCGTGTATTCTATGCAGGTACTGCATCGAATATATTAAGCATGTATGAAGTATCCATGTTGAGCATCATGTCCAACCTATTTCATGTGAGGGTTTGGAGGATGCGCTAGAAAATCCTCCCTTGGCCGACCACATGGTGTGGCAGAGTGGCATACGATGATCACGGTGATACTTCACTGGTCGCCTAACTCCTATACTAGACCGTCCGTCCAAGCTGGAGAAGCTGGACGGACAAGATGACTTGTGACCCACATCTACGACCATCGGATTAGGGTTTAGGAGGTGCGCGAGTGCACTCTTTCATCTTGGTTGAATCCAAGCCTGGGAGACATTTCATGGAGGACCGATCAGGCATGCGTGTAGATGGCATGTTGATGTCCATGTCTATGCTTCACTGTCCCACGAAGGTTTGATCTAGGCCACTCAAATTTACTGGTTAAGTTTATTAGATGAGATCGATTTGCGACAGAAATCCTATGTCGCAAAGTATTCCTAAAGGGGCGCGACATGCCACCTTCAAGGCACGCATTTCGAGATAACCAAGCTTGGTCTATCTCGGCCGTTTGGTCCTGCGTGTAGGTGGTAGGCTGATATTCACGCCTATACCTGACTGTCCCATGGAAACGTGATCTAAGCCACTCAATTTGTCCGGCGAAGTTGAGTGGTCGAGATCAGTTTATGATCTGGGAAGTGTGACCACGCTAGTTTGGGCGTACGATTTGGAAAAACCAGGCATGGTATGCCTTGGTCGGTCGGGTGAGGAGATAGATGGGTCCACGGTGATCATGTTGATGTTCACTGGACCTATTCAATTGTCTCCTAAACCCTTCATACGATCAGGAGAAAACGAATGCTCGTGATCAATACAAACCCTAATTAGGGTTTGGCCGTGCGTCATGCCTTGTTTTGGGCGTACGAATTGGGACAACCAACCATCCGACTGGTCATGTGTGTAGACGGGTCCACGGTGATTGTGTTGACATGCTCTGGGCCCTTTGAATCTACATCTACACCCTCCATCTATGCTTGCGAAGATGGATGGTTGAGATTGTTTTGCGACACATGTAATGTGCCGCAAACCCTAATTTAGAGTTTCTTGTCCATTCTGCATGGATTAGACGGTTTGGAAAGATATGCCACCCCTTTTGGGGAGGCCGACCATGCGGGACCCGCATTGGGTCGGCAGTGAAATTTCCAATACTTGCTTGGGGTCATGGATTCGATCTGGGCCATCCAATCATGCTGGTGAAGTTGGATGATCGTGATCATTCCTAGACTGCTATGGACAGTCTGGATGATCAATCGGGCTAGTATAACACTCTGAGAGTTACAGCCTGTACGGGCATTTCGTGTATGCCTCACTATTGGTACTTGGATATTCATGCTACTCTGCTACGAGTAATAATCAGTCATCATGCCGCACCAACAATGAGAGTTTTGCTAGGAACAGTACAGGAAATACAAGGAGTTTTTATGCATTAATCAATAATGCTAAAATTCACAGAATATTCGGGGGATTGTTGCTACATGCTCCATTCTAGGTGAATTAGTAAAGTGAAGAAATATTCATCACTTACAAAATAGTCTCATCCTCTGCAGGATGGTTACATAAAAATTGGTTTTACAACTTTAGCCCTGAACTAAAATCCACCATCAACATTAAGTCCCCTGCCTAGCACATGATGGTTACACTATTGTGGGGTAGGCATGAGATGGTGACATATATAACATAAGAGGACGAGATGAGGGAAGTCTACCTGGAGGGACTCTGACCAATCGTGGGCAATCCTCCATGCATGCATGACCACGGGCCTTGGTGGGACCGACTTTCTCCCTTAAGCGCCTTCTTCCACTGGGATTCCCCGACGTGGGTGTTTACACACTGCTCTGGACAAATCGTTCATATCTAGTTATTATCTTAATCTTTGATTAGGGTTTGAAAGAAAGTATGACTTGGTCAGTGTTGAATCCTCTTATATCGAGTAGGCTTCTCTGCGGCCGCTTTACTCTTCCTTTAGGGTTTCCTCGGCATATATGCATGCGTGGATATTTTGAACCACTTTTTAGAATTTTACAATAGGGTTCTCTGGCAGAAACTATGTTTCCTCATCATGTCGAACAACAGTGGATCATCTTCTTCATACCACCTAGGATCTTCTGTTAAGCGTGCACGATCTGCGTCTGAGCTTCATGATGAGTCCCCTGCTTGTGTTCTCCGAGTCAAGAAGGTCATACTGGTTTGTCTCTCTTTTCCTTTTCTTCTCCGCACAGTTGCTTGTTATTCCACTGGAACATACGTAACGGTTATCGATGATGATGACTTAAACAGTCCTCTTCCTTCAAACTCGAACACGCCTGACGCTGCAGAACTTGAAGATGCTGATCTGGGTATCTCATCTTACAAATACCCCAATACGGGTCTTGCATTCGATGTACACATGAAATTCATGTCTTCCAGCTACCGAGATGTTGGTGGATTCTTAGTACGGAAGGAGTTTGTACCTCTGTATACAAAAGTGTGGAAAAAGTATGGCCACACTGCAACCAGGAATGTAGTTCGGCACTGCTCATCTTCTCTGGTTACTACAGTAAACTGCCTTCTTCCCATGATTGTTGAGAAGGAGAATATTTCCGTTCGCAACGTCGCTGAATCAAATCTCGAAAAGTGGAAGGACATGGTATCTACCTGCGAATCCATGGAGTTCAATGTGGGCTGGCTACGACAGCGTCTTGATATCATCAAGTTTGATCGAGCTGGTATCCTCGTGAATGTTGTTCCTGCTACAAAAGCTATCTTGGAGGAGGAAAAGGCTCTGGCTGCGGAATCAAAGAAGGTGGAGCAGGCGGTTCAAAACTTCAAGGATAGGACAGAGAGGTATCATGCTAGGTTGAAGATAATGTTTTCAAGGAACTATAATCTGCTGGACGGCCTCTTCTAGGCTACGCTCCTTTATCGTCAATTTTCCTTTTGAACATTCTTGATTGCATTGGCAGATGGATGAATTTTTTTTTTATTAGCATTTTTTTTCCGAATAAATTGACAATTCAAATGTATAATGAAAATATCTTCATTGTCATGTCGTGGGACAGTTGCGGGACAATGATTAGGCATGGTATGCCTTGAGCCATTTTCCATTAATGACTATTTCTAACTTGCCTCCATCCTCCTTAATGATCTTGTAGTAGCCGGTGATGTAAGGCTTGGTAATCACATAAGCACCTTCCCACTTTGGAGAAAACTTTGGTGCAGACATGTCTTACTGAATGTGCTTGGCTATCTTCAAGACCAAATCTCCTATTCCAAAAACACGTGGCCTTACAGTTTTGTCATACGCCCTGGAGACCCTTTTTCTGTACACCTGAGCGTGCTCCTCTGCTTTGCTTCTTCTGGAATCCAGAGTGTCTAACTCAACAATTCTCGAGTTAGATGCTTTAGCCTCGCTCTATTGGACCCCACTTTATGCTGCAATCCTTGATGACGGAATCCTAATTTCTGCTGGGAGAAATGCATCGGCACCGTAAACAAGTGAATATGGAGAAACCCCAATGGAACTTCTAGGTGACGTCCGATATGCCCATAGTGATATAGGCAGGTGTTCGTGCCAGATCCTGAGGTTGTCATGCACTGTTCGACTGAGAATCCAGATCAGTATCTTGTTGGTGCTCTCAGCTTGTCTGTTTCCTTGAGGATAGTAGATGGTGGAGAAGACCTGTTTAATTCCATATTCTTCAATCAGCTCCTATACCTGTTTGTTTGCAAATGGAGTTCCATTGTCGGTGATGATGTTCTTGGGTACACCAATTAAACCGACAAATGATGTATTCTTTGATGAAGGCGGTAATTATTGCTCTTGTAGTACCCCGTAGAGGGATAGCTTCAACCCACTTGGTAAAATACTCCGGAGAATAGACATCCAAAGCTACACATATTCATGGAGTTCATCATAATCAATAATCAAATAAAGGAGATGAATATTAAATACGAAAGCAAACCCTAGTTGTAGTTCTCTTCTCTGCTCCAAGGATAGAATAAAAACGTCATCCCACAAGAAGTAGAAGACTCTCTTTTATATTCCTTTGCTTTCCAAAAATAGGTCTAATCTTCAAAGTCCATCACCAAAAAGTCCACCAAGCCTATTAAACCAATGTGTGAAAATAACCCAGTAAAAATCTCTGCCAAAAGTAATCGCCGGAAAACTGGGTTTACCGCCGGAATTAGGCCGTAATCCGGCACCGGACCGGAGCTCAGGTGACCGGTCAACTGTTACAACTGACGGATGACTAACAGTCACTGACGGTGTTAACTGAGTCAGTGTTGCTAAGTCTGAGTCGATATCGAGTCACCTACCTGACTCAGCTAATGAGTCATATGCCAAGGTTGCTGCAACTTTGCACAGGCCATTTCAAGTGTTGTGCCATCTTGGCGTATCACAGCTCCATAACCTGCATTAGCCACAATTTCAACACCATCCAATCAACATCAACAAGCTAAGTAAACCCCAAACCATTCTATTCCTGTCATCTAGCTAACTCACTGCACATATGTACTCAACCCACAACACAACCCATTCAAATTCGACCACCACAACTTCTCTTTCTTGTCATTGCACTTTTGTTACAACAGCAGTAGCACCAGCCAACACCAACACCTGCTATTCCACGACATTCACCAGCTCCTCCTCCTGCAGTTCACTCAAGCTATTCTCTCTTATTCGGCAATTTCAGTAACAACATAACAGCATCACCATATGCCACTGTAACTCACACGCAAGAACAATAACTGCACTTTAGTTCCATTGCACAGCTGTAAAACCATCTCTTGAAAATGTAACTTTGAATACCACCAACTCTATCTCCAATTCAGTCTCTCCATCTGCGACATACCAAATCACCACCTAAAACTGCATTTCCAATTAAACTCAAGCAAAATTTTCCCTTCCATGAACCATGGCTAACTAGCAGCAGCAGCTCAGTTTCCACATTGTTTTGTCAGCTGAAATACTCGACCCAAACTCCATAATCTTCACAGCTTCTAAATCATGCCCTGAGTCCTCCACACACGACCAATAGTCACTGCTGCAACACAAGTCTTAAACTACCAGCTTCGTGCAAATTCATATCATTCCAGTTGCAGCAACAAATTCCATTTTCTTTCATCTAATTTCTTCAAAACCTTTACCTGCTAGCCATATCCAAAATCACATTCAAACGCAGATTCAAAATTACATTTGTAGCTGCACCAGTTTTCCTTGTCTTCTCTGATTTCTAACAGTAAATCTCCACTTCTTTCTTATAAGCCATCACCACCAACACATCATCATTCTCAACTTCCTGTAGCTCTATTTGCAGCTGCAACTTGATACCATTTCTAGCATAACCTGCAACCTCCTCCTTGCAATGCCTTCAACTGCAACATCAAATCAACCAACAACCATTCAAACCCATCAGTACACAACACCAGTCTTGCTCTGCACTTCACAACTGCACCTGGAATAACCAGTTATTCATACATCTCAAAGGTCCCATTATAGTTCTTCCATTAGCTCAAAACAACAGTAAACCCCCTACTCATCAGTTCAACCTCCAAACACCAATTGAACTCAACTTCACCAGTCACTGCAACACTCATCCTGGAACTGCAACCTACACTTCTGAGTTATTCTCAAATTCACCACCATCTCCTCACTGCTATCAACAGCATAAACCTATCTTTGAATTTAACCTCAACAGCACATAACACCTTCTTCCCTGTTTCAATTCCAATAATTCCTTGTTCTTCAAACCCATGAAAATCTTCTCAAATCTCTCTAAATAGACAGTACCCTTTCTGAGATTAACAACAACATTGCTTCTTCCATGAATTTCATCCTCTTTATCACTGATTTGCCTAGACAATTCCATACTCAGATCAAAATCTATCTCCTAACAGCAAAACCCATTTATACATTTCAGATTCAATGGCACCACCTTCATTTTCTCTAATTAATAGTGAGATTTTCTTCTCCATTTCTGCATCTCGATATGTTTCAGCTCTGATTTACTCCTCTCCTTGATTCTGCTATTTCAGGTGTTAGAAGCAGCCACATTTCTCGTTTTCAGGAAATGAATGAATGAGAGGAAATTCTCTCGACTCTAGGTTTTAGGGTAAAGTATGATTGGGGTGGATTCAGACGCCCAAAATAAGAACCACCCCATGGGTGCCTTGAACCAGAAATGGCCTGCCTTAATACCTCCCAAATCAGAGATGCCCCTCAACCTCGAATGGACTTTGTTTAGTAATCCTCCGAAGAGCTGCCCCTTAATGCTCCAAATGAATGCTTTTCCACCAACTGCAGCCGCCTTGCATCTCAACTCCACTTCTTTTCTTCAATGTCTTAACATCATTAAAGCCGCCATGCTTTTTAGACATAATTTGCATCACTAAAACTGGCATACTTTTCAGTCAAAGATGAAGAAATAAAATAAAATAATGAGACACAATCCGCTTCCAACGCTTTTTCCATGTTTCCTCCTCTTTTGATCCAAATGACTCCAAAGTACCTAAATACTCAAAAACAAAACATAAGATACATATTTTACAAGAAAACTAGCAGAGAAAGCATAAACAATAGATAAATAATAAGGTGTTTTAGACACCTATCAGATTCCCCCACACTTAGAATTTTCTAGTCCTCGAGCAAATCAAACAAAATAATTATAAAACGTACATACAACTCCGTCTCGTCGAGTCTACGGTCATTTTAAGCATAAATAACAAGCCTTTGAACCCCTAGGTGTCCCTAGTGGACGAGTTTTAGTCTCGTGAAGGTTTACAAGAGGTATGCCTACAAAACCTATATTTCCAACTCCGTCTATTTGTGACAAATCAATGAACGAATCCAAAATAATTACAGGAGGAGGTACCTTGAAAATTCAATTCAAATATTAGTAAATAAACTCTAATTAGATAGTCGAACAAGCCACAATACTCGGAAACTAACAAACCACAATCACAATGAAAAGATTAAGAAGATGGATAAAGATGTAGATGGTGGCGAATGTTCACAAGTGATCGATGTTTCCCATATCTGTCTGAAGGTCACTACTAAGATGAACCTATGCCTATTGGATTGAGCTACTTGGTTTGAATTCTACATCAACTCACTGGCATATACAAGGGAATCAGAAGTGACTTTATTCAACCAATATAAAACTTTCTTTTCTTTTCTTATTCTTTTTCACTTTTTTTTTTTAGACAGCATGATTAGATCTTTTGTATCAAAGCGCATGCTTCTTGTCAGCAAGTACATGATAGTTTCCTTGGATCCTGCATTCCACGCTTGTTTAGGCGACGGAGATAGGGACTACGTTTCACACGTACTGCTATTCCCAAGTGTCATTCTTATTCTTTTTTGGTCTAATTGGTCGGTTTTTTTTTTGTTTTTTTAGTAACTCAATCACTCTATTCCATCCCAGCAGTAATAACACGTCGATGTTTAGTGACCCACCAAAGCACTTAGAGAACAATAGATAAATATGGAAAAATTAAAAAAAATAGAATGCAATATGGTGATATTCCGAGATATGGTAACAACTATCATGTTATTTGTGATTTCTGAGCTATGTTCATTCCTTTTAGTTAATTGGTTCCTCAACTCCTGCATTCAAAATGGTTCCATCCACTAATGGTGTCATCCTAAAGGCATAAGTTTCTAGATTTCGGAGTTCAAAAAGCACAATTTTTTTTTTTGGTTTTCCTATTTTTCTGATTTTTCTGATTTTTTTTTTTACTAAATGTAATAAAACAAACTATACAAACATATAAATGCTCCCCCATACTTAAACTTTACATTGTCCTCAATGTAAAATTGAATCGTCTAAAGAAAGTTCAAGGTGGGAAATTCCGCAAATGATATGCAAAAACAAGAGAATAAAAATAAAATGCATAAAGAATAAAAAGATAAAGGTAAAGATACAAAACCCGGTGGGTTGCCTCCCACTTAGCGCTTGGTTTAAAGTCGTCAGCCCGACATTCTCCTTGTTTTCTAAGACTCCTCCAGAGGGAGCACTTCCACAAGGTTCACTCCTTCCACGACATCCGAAGAGAAGTTCTCATAATATGGTTTCAACCGGTGCCCATTCACTTTAAGTTCATTTCCTGTAGCTAAACTACGAATTTCAACTGCACCATGAGAAAACACATTAGTCACAACAAAAGGTCCAATCCAACGTGACCTTAGTTTACCCGGAAATAATTGCAAACGAGAATTAAACAAAAGCACTTTCTGCCCAATGCAAAATTGTTTCTTTGTAATCATATTATCATGAAATTCCTTCGTCTTTTCCTTGTAAATCCTTGAGATTTCGAATGCATCATTGCGAATCTCTTCTAACTCTTGAAGTTGCAACTTCCTTTGCTTTCCAGAACCATCCAACTCCATATTGCATTGCTTAATAGCCCAAAATGCCTTATGCTCAATTTCAACGGGTAAGTGACAAGGTTTACCGTAAACAAGCCTAAAGGGAGACATCCCAATAGATGTCTTGTATGCGGTTCTATACGCCCACAAAGCATCATTGAGTCTCAAACTCAAATCTTTCCTTGTTGGATTCACCGTCTTCTCTAGAATGGATTTCACCTCTCGGTTGGAGACCTCGGCTTGTCCATTTTTTTGTGGATGGTATGGTGTTGCAATCCTATACGACATATTGTACTTCCTTAACAAGCCTTGCAAAAACCTGTTTTTGAAATGTGAACCTCCATCGCTAATTATAGCCTTTGGAATTCCAAGCCTTGCAAATATATTTTCTTGCACAAAATCTGAAACAACTTTAGAATCATTAGTTGGGGTGGCCTTAGCTTCCACCCATTTCGATACATAATCAACAACAAGCGAGATATAATAATTCCCATTAGAATTGACAAAAGCACCCATAAATCAATTCCCCAAACATCAAAAACTTCAACAAATTGAATAATAGTTTGTGGCATTTGATTTCGAGCACCTAAATTGCCTGTTCTTTGGCACCTATCACATGTAATACAAAATGCATGTGCATCCTTAAACAAAGTCTTCCAATAGAAACCACATTCTAGTACCTTGAGAGCGGTTCTCTTGCTCCCAAAGTGTCCTCCACATGCATATGAGTGGCAAAAAGACAAGATAAAGTTAAATTTGGATTCGGGAACACACCTTCGTATTACTTTGTCACTACAATGTTTCCATAAGTATGGATCATCCCATATGTATTGGTTTTCTAACTTCTTAAGTTTGTCCCTCTCAGCACGAGACAAGTTCTTTGGGATTTGTTTAGAAACTAAGTAATTAACAATATCAGCGTACCATGGTTCTCCAAAGGCAATTGAGAATAGTTGCTCATCCGGGAAACTTTCACGTAACGGGATATCTTCCTTGTCCACAACAAGACGGCTCAAGTGATCCGCAACGGTGTTCTCAATTCCTTTCTTGTCTTTGATTTCAATATCAAACTCTTCCAAGAGTAAAATCCATCGTATGAGCCTCGGTTTCGCCTCTTTCTTCATTAGCAAGTACCTAAGCGCTGCATGGTCAAAAAAGATAACAACTTTCGTACCAATTAGATAAGAGCGAAACTTTTCCAAAGCAAAAACAATAGCTAATAACTCTTTTTCAGTGGTTGTGTAGTTTTGTTGGGCCTCATTTGACGTTCTAGAAGCATAATAAATAGCATGAGGTATCTTCCCCACACGCTGCCCAAGCACCACACCAATCGCATAATCACTTGTATCATACATGAGCTCAAAAGGCTTGCTCCAATCCGGTGGTTTAATGATAGGGGCTGAAATCAAAAGTTCTTTCAAACGATTGAATGCCGCCACACACTTCTCATCAAAGTTAAAAACCACATATTTTTGCAATAAGGTGCAAAGTGGTGATGCTATCTTGGAAAAATCCTTGATGAATCTACGATAAAAACCTGCATGACCAAGGAAAGAACGTATCTCCCTCACCGTAGTGGGAGGGGTTAGAGCACGAATAAGGTCTATCTTAGATTTATCAACTTCCAAGCCTTTAGAAGATATTATATGGCCTAAAACTATGCCATGAGTTACCATGAAATGGAACTTCTCCCAATTAAGCACAAGGTTTGTTTCAACACATCGTTCAAGGATTAGTGACAAGTTGTTCAAACAAAGGTCAAATGAATCACCAAAGACACTAAAGTCGTCCATGAACACTTCAATTATGTTTTCAACATATTCTGAAAAGATACTTACCATACACCTTTGAAAGGTAGATGGAGCATTGCACAAGCCAAAAGGCATCCTTATATAAGCAAAAGTACCAAAAGGACAAGTAAAAGTGGTTTTCTCTTGATCCTCCGGCGCTATCACAATCTGATTATAACCTGAATAGCCATCAAGAAAGCAATAATAAGTGTGTCCAGCTAAACGTTCAAGCATTTGATCAATAAAAGGTAATGGAAAGTGATCTTTTCTAGTAGTGGCATTAAATTTCCTATAATCAATACAAACCCTCCAACCGGTTTGCACATGAGTTGGGACAAGTTCATTCTTATCATTCTCCACCACCGTCACACCTGATTTCTTTGGTACAACTTGTACCGGGCTTACCCACTTGCTGTTGGATATGGGGTAGATAACACCCACTTCCAAAAGCCTCCTTTTTCACAACTTCCATCATGGGAGGGTTCAAACGACATTGCGCTTCCCTTGTAGGCTTTGCATAGTCCTCCAAACGGATCTTGTGTATACAAACGGCAGGGCTTATACCCTTGATATCGGCAATTGTCCATCCTATGGACGTCTTGTGCTTCTTTAGCACCCTTAGAAGTTTTTGCTCCTGTAATTAACTAAGCTCGTTATAAACAATCACAGGTAACTTTACATTGTCACCCAAGTACAAGTACTTTAAATGACTAGGAAGAGGTTTCAATTCTAACTTTGGAGATTTAATAATTGAAGGTACAAGCTTTTCATCATTGCGAGGTAAAGAAACATATGAAATATTCTTAAGTGCAGATTTTTCCGGTAATGAGTCAAGAGAACCAATGGTTTCCTTAATCTCATCACCGTACTCCAAACCGTTATCAATAGGTGTAGTGAGCACGGTTTCCAAAGAATCAGCGCCATTCAACTCAAACATTTGTTGCGCCAATGCGTCCATCACATCAATGGAGAAACAAGAGTGGATATCACTAGGATATCTCATCGTCTCAAAAATGTTGAAACGTATTATTTCTCCATCAAACTCCATAGTCAGCGTTCCCTTGTCAACATTAATAACGGTTTTCACCGTTTTCATGAAGGGACGCCCAAGTAGAAATGGAAGAGACGAGTCCGGTGAATCTTCATCCATCTCTAAGACACAAAAATCAGCTGGAAATACAAGTTGATTAACCTGCACAAGAACATCCTCAACAATACCCATTGGGTATACATTAGAGCGATCGGCTAATTTCAACACAATTCCAGCCTTTTTAAGAGGACCTAAATCAAGTGAGTTATAAATAGATGCAGGCATAACATTTACGGATGCACCTAAATATAACATAGATTTCTTAAATGTAGTGGTACCAATTGTGACGGGAATGTCAAAGCTACCCGGGTCCTTGCATTTTAGTGGGAGTTTGTATTGTAAGATTTCCGAGGCATTCTCCCCCACACTTAGAACTTCATTACCTTTGACCCTTTGCTTATTGGTACACAAGTATTTCAACACCTTTGCATACTTTGGAACTTGCTTGATTGCATCTATGAGTGGTATGTTCACATGAATCTTCTTGAGAACGTCTAAAATATCATTTTCTAGTGCCTTCTTCTTGGAACTTGAAAATCTGCGAGGAAAAGGTAAAGGAGGAACATAAGTAGAAACCGGAGTTTTAGAGTTAGAAATAGGTACCTCAGAAGTTTGGGGAGAATCCTCATTCTTATCCTCCAAAACAGGTTCCTTTGGTGTTTCCACCTTAGCAACTTCGGGTTGCACAAGTGTTGTACCACTTCTCAATGTAATTGCATTGACACCCTATTTTGGGTTGATAGGTTGAGAATGGAGTTTCCCACCAATTTGTGCCTTCACTTGGTTCAACTCAGTAGCCATGGAACCCATTTGAGTCTGCAAATCCTTTATCGCACTCTTAGTCTCTTGTTGGCTATCCTTAAACATAGAAGAAATGACTTGCATCATTGTTTGAAGCTTTGTATTGATATCGGAGCCTTGATTTTGCATTGATTGATGTGGTTGCTGAAATTGTTGACGCGGCTGGAATTGTTGTTGTTGAGGTTGAAATCCACCCAAATTGTTGAAAGTAGGTTGTTGAACCGCTCCTTGCTTGTTCGCATAGCTAAAATTGGGGTGATCTCTCCATCCCGGATTGTAAGTGTTGGAATAAGGATCATACTGTCTTTGCTGACTTGGAAAGACCACGTTAGCTTGTTCATTGGCTTCTTCATACCCTTGATGAGAACTTGGGATCACCGCAGATGAAACTTGTTGTAGCATTGCTGTTATGTTACCCATTTGTTGACGAAGTTTCTCTACCTCGCTCACTTCATTTACTCTCCTAAGAAGCACATCCGAGCCACGACTCAATAATTGTTGGGAGTTTGCTGCCATGTTTTCAATCAACTCTCTAGCTTGTGCCACTGTCTTGTTCACTAGTGCACCACCACCCGCAGCATCAAGAAGATTCCTCTCACTTGATTGGAGTCCTTCATAGAAGTATTGGATAATCATAGCGTCGCTAAATTGATGATGAGGACAGCTTGCTACCAATCTCTTGTATCTTTCCCAACATTCATATAAGGATTCTCCCACATTTTGCTTCATCCCACAAATATCCTTGCGAATTTGAATAGCCTTAGATGCAGGAAAATATCTCTCTAGAAAGAGTTTCTTCAACCCATTCCAAGTTCTGACACTTCCGGGAGGCAAGTAATATAACCAATCCTTAGCACTATCCATTAAAGAGAATCCGAAAACTTTCAACATAGCACCATCCACATCAACATCAGCTGGAAGCATGGCCGTGACAATGGTGTGGAAGTCCATAAGTTGCTTGTTTGGATCTTCATTCACCATGCCATGGAACTTTGGCAATTCCCTAAGCAAACCCAGCTTGATCTCAAAGGTAGAGTTTATTTGAATACAACCCTGTTGAGTATCAAGCATGAGAAGCCAAGTCCTTGAGTGTACGATTTGCAGCGTCACCCATTGCTTCTTCTTCTTCAAAAGGTGGTTCTTGTTCAACCGGAACCTCTTGTTCTACAACTTCTTCTTCTACTTGCTGGAAAGTATCGTGTTCTACTTCCAAGTTTTCTTCTTTCGTTGTGCCTTGCCTTGGTTGGAGTATTGTGCCTTTTCGAGTAGCTATCCCGCACCTTGGATAATTCCAATCTTTAGAAGACAGGGATAAGGTACCTGAAAAACAATTCTCGCAAACAAGTGAGAAACAAGACAAAAAACTAAAAGCAAGTATGCAAGCAGAAAAATAAAAAGAAACTAAAAAAATTTAATAACTAGCTGAATGCCTCCCCGGCAACGGCGCCAAAATTTGATCGGTTGTCAGTCGACACAAAAATAATTCACTTTCTTACTCAACAAAATATGAATGAAGTATAAAGTAAGGAAGAGTTCGTATCCACAGAGAGGCGATTGTAGTTATCAATTTCTAGTTCCTTAATAACCAAGATGGGGAATTTCTGATTTTTGTAAAATAAAAGTAAAATAAAAGCAAAGTAAATAGTTGGAAGTAATCAATAGAGAAAGATATTAGTCAAGGAATTCATCTTCAATCTTAAACATGTGCTTGCATATATGATTAGAATTACGATTTAATCTCTTTTATTATCAAAAGCCTAGAAAATCAAGAGAGCAAGATAATCTGAAAATTTCCTAAGTTCATCAACACACACATTAGAGATGCGTATGTGAATTCCACCTAAAGAATAACCTAACGCCTTGCGCTAATCAAGTTCAATTCCTAGGAGCATTAAGTTTTGGAAATAGTCTAATCAATGCAATTTTCATACATTGCGCATAACAAGTCGGAAAATGGTCAAACTCTACATATGATTATAAGAGTGTATCACTACAAACTATAATCATATCATGCTACTTGTATTTGGGGTTATCGCTCGATGAAAAACCCTAAAATAGCTATGTACAAGATGGAAGTTCAATTAATTGGCCACTTAACTAACCAAACATCTAAATCCTATCACAATACATCAATCATGTGATTATTAAAAGCAGTAGATATTTGAACGAAAACAAAGAGAGAAAACTAATACATTAATCAAGCACAAGTTTTAGAAATAGGACTACATCCTTAACCAATAATATTAAGTTTAGCTACACATATTCATGGAGTTCATCATAATCAATAATCAAATAAAGGAGATGAATATTAAATACGAAAGCAAACCCTAGTTGTAGTTCTCTTCTCTGCTCCAAGGATAGAATAAAAACGTCATCCCACAAGAAGTAGAAGACTCTCTTTTATATTCCTTTGCTTTCCAAAAATAGGTCTAATCTTCAAAGTCCATCACCAAAAAGTCCACCAAGCCTATTAAACCCATGTGTGAAAATAACCCAGTAAAAATCTCTGCCAAAAGTAATCGCCGGAAAACTGGGTTTACCGCCGGAATTGGCACCGGACCGGAGCTCAGGTGACCGGTCAACTGTTACAACTGACGGATGACTAACAGTCACTGACGGTGTTAACTGAGTCAGTGTTGCTAAGTCTGAGTCGAGATCGAGTCACCTACCTGACTCAGCTAATGAGTCATATTCCAAGGTTGCTGCAACTTTGCACAGGCCATTTCAAGTGTTATGCCATCTTGGCGCATCACAGCTCCATAACCTGCATTAGCCATAATTGCAACACCATCCAATCAACAGCAACAAGCCAAGTAAACCCAAAACCACTCTCTTCCTGTCATCTAGCTAACTCACTGCACATGTGTACTCAACCCACAGCACAACCCATTCAAATTCGACCACCACTACTTCTCTTTCCCGTTATTTCACTTCTATTACAACAGCAGTATCACCAGCCAACACCAACACCTGCTATTCCACGACATTCACCAGCTCCTCCTCCTGCAGTTCACTCAAGCTATTCTCTCTTCTTCGGCAATTTCAGTAACAACATAACAACATCACCATATGCCATTGTAACTCACACGCAAGAACAATAACTGCACTTTAGTTCCATTGCACAGCTGTAAAACCATCTCTTGCAAATGTAACTTTGAATACCACCAACTCTATCTCCAATTCAGTCTCTATCTCCATCTGCGACATACCAAATCACCACCTAAAACTGCATTTCCAACCAAACTCAAGCAAAATTTTCCCTGCCATGAACCATGGCTAACTAGCAGCAGCAGCTCAGTTTCCACATTGTTTTGTCAGCTGAAATACTCGACCCAAACTCCATAATCTTCACATCTTCTAAATCATGCCCTGAGTCCTCCACACACGACCAATAATCACTGCTGCAACACAAGTCTTAAACTGCCAGCTTCGTGCAAATTCATATCATTCCAGTTGCAGCAACAAATTCCATTTTCTTTCATCTAATTTCTTCAAAACCTTTACCTGCTAGCCATATCCAAAATCACATTCAAACGCAGCTTCAAAATTACATTTGTAGCTGCACCAGTTTTCCTTGTCTTCTCTGATTTCTAACAGTAAATCTCTACTTCTTTCTTATAAGCCATCACCACCAACACATCATCATTCTCAACTTCATGTAGCTCTATTTGCAGCTGCAACTTGACACCATTTCTAGCATAACCTGCAACCTCCTCCTTGCACTGCCTTCAACTGCAGCATCAAATCAACCACCAACCATTCAAACCCATCAGTACACAACACCAGTCTTGCTATGCACTTCACAACTGCACCTGGAATAACCAGTTACTCATACATCTCAAAGGGCCCATTATAGTTCTTCCATTAGCTCAAAACAACAGTAAACCCCCTGCTCATCAGTTCAACCTCCAAACACCAATTGAACTCAACTTCACCAGTCACTGCAACACTCATCCTGGAACTGCAACCTACACTCCTGATTTCTTCTCAAATTCACCACCATCTCCTCACTGCCATCAACAGCATAAACCCATCTTTGAACTTAACCTCGACAGCACATAAAACCTTATTCCCTGTTTCAATTCCAACAATTCCTTGTTCTTCAAACCCATGAAAATCTTCTCAAAGCTCTCTAAACAACCAGTACCCTTTCTGATATTAACAACAACATTGCTTCTTCCATGAATTTCATCCTCTTTCTCACTGAGTTGCATAGCCAATTCCATACTCAGATCAAAATCTATCTCCTAACATCAAAACCCATTTATACATTTCAGATTCAATGGCACTGTAGTGACTCTCAAGCTCGTCAATGCTGTTAGACCGGTCAAGAGATGATCAAGTGACAATTTAGTTGATAATAACTCAATTAGTTTAACACACGAGTTAATTAATAGAAATTAATATAACAATTATCTAGATACGAAACTAGTGTCGTTAGATGGGTCTCGAAAAGTTACGTGGAATGGACTACTCGAACGTGTCATTCGGATATCAGACGAAGAAGTAATCATCAGATTGGTTTGAAGGTCAAAATAGTATTTTCACGATTAGACCGACCTGGAGTTCCCTTAGCAAAGCGAGTAAGTGAAATAGTGTTGTCCTTGGTCTTATCTAAACCCAGCCGAGAAGATAAACTCGATCTCATTCTCTTTTCTTATTTTCTTCTTTTCTTATTTTCTTCTTCTTTCTTTTCTGTTCTTCTTCTTCTCGTTCTTTCCCTTCTCTGTTTCTCTTCCATCGAGAGTTTAAGAGCCATGCATAGAGTTTTGCTGAGCACAGTTAGTCCATGAAGGCGATGATGTTTTGGTTAATTTAGAAGGACGAGAGTTTGGGGTTTCTGTTGAGATGATGTAACAGAGAGAAGTGATTTAGGGTTTGGAGTCGATTGAATCTTCGAATTTGTGATTGATAAGGGGAATTCATGGACTGGGTATGGTGTTATAATAGTTGAATCGAAGTTTTAACTGAATTAGAAAGATGAAGGAATTAAGAAGTTAAATTAGGGTTTCTAGAAGAATTTGAAGATGAAATTGAAGGTTTAAAGGGAAGCATTGAGATGGGTATTGATAAATTGAGTGAATTAGGGTTAAGTATGAAGAGTAATTCAAGATTGATGGATGATTTGAGTTTTATGAGTTGTGATGAAGAATTAGTTTGTGGTGGTAATACTGGTAGTCGAGTTGAGAATCAATTGATCTGATGGGGTGATGATGATCTAGAGATGAA
This sequence comes from Papaver bracteatum, assembly GCA_023529315.1. Taxonomy (NCBI): domain Eukaryota; kingdom Viridiplantae; phylum Streptophyta; class Magnoliopsida; order Ranunculales; family Papaveraceae; genus Papaver; species Papaver bracteatum. Next base: position 417,573 of record JAJJWX010000782.1, on the reverse strand, counting down.
TTACTGAACCAAGCAAAGGCAAGGAAGAATTGGATCCAACTGCAGGAGTCAGTAGTTCAGTTGAAGTTGAACCGAGGTAATTGTTTGTCTTCAATAAACTTAATTCAGTTATTCATTTCACTATCGTGTCTATGGAGCTATTAATGGTTTGAGATGTTAGTAATATGGAATGGAGTTATGGTTGTAGCTTAGGTATGTCTATAATTTCAGAAATTGGTGTTGAGAATAGGATTGGGTTGTTTGAGTTAATGAAGTTGCAGTTGAGTTGCACTTGAAAGTGGATTTATATATGTATGTGTTTTGTCAAGGAAATAGATTTTGGTAGTGGCTGGTGGTGTGCAGATTGATGCAATCAAGAGTGTAGTTTATTTGGATGAATGTTTAGGGTCTTGCAGGGGTAATGAATCTTGCTATTGTGTTGAGGCGGTGATATGGCAGAGTTGAGAAATGAAGGTACAAACTTGGTGATAATGAGATGAGCTACAACTGAGGTGGAATTACAGGATGGGAGAATGTGGTTGATTTGGTTGAAGTGTGATGGTTTGGTACTGCTAAGGAATGGTATATGGTTGTTGCAGTGTGTGTGGGTGGTGGAAGTTGATTAGCAGTGAGTCAGTTTGGTGATTATAGATTGGAGTTGAACCACAGTTGGTAGTGATAAACTGATATGGTCATGGTGCTGCTGTGTTGAGCTGAAGTGCAGAGTTGGAGTTGTGTGTGTGTCTGGTGGTGTTATGAATGAACTGTTGATGTTCAATGTAACTAGATGGAACTGAAATGGTATTACAGTGCATAAGAATGGCGCTAGTACTATGAGAGTTGTGGTTGATCTGAGATGATGTAGATAGTATTTGCTGTGAAAGCTTGGGAAAGCTGCATTTTTGCAGGTAGGCTTAGTTTCTGGTTGTAATTAGAACTCAAAGTTGTTTAGTATTATTGTATTGAGATTGTTTAGTATAAAATGTTTAGAATTGCATCATTCTAGTCTTAACAGGCTATGAGTTACATCATGGTTGTGCATCAGAGTTTTTTTTGGCCTGTGCAGTTTTAAGCCTTGCTGTTCAGTCAGATGTCTGACTTAGTAAATCTGACTGAGTTGAATCGGTGTAGATTCACCGAGTTCCCTGTCTTGACCCTAATTGACTCGGTTGACCTTGACCAGTTGACAGTGACTCTTTGACTTGACCGAGACGTGGACCTTGACCTTGGATTTGACCTCTGGCTGACGTTGACCGTTAGTGGAACCTTTGACCGTCAGTGACTGTTAGTTGACCCAGATGGACCAGGCCTTTGATTAATGGGCCTGTTTAAGGGAATTGGGCTTAGGACTAGTTTTCTTATAAGTAATGAATTGGACCACTTATGGTCTGAATTGACCTTCGGCTTCTTCTACAAAGTTGTAGATTTTCATAAGACTTAGCTACGGACTATATAACCAATCTAATTGGATTAGAAAACTATTAGTTATACTAAAGATAGAGAATTAGATACCATAATGGGCTTAGAACCATTACATAGAATTGTATGATTCTTCTGTGAGCCTTTTTGGCTAGATTCTTAGAGTTCTTGTGTGTTTATCAGTTCGTTATTAACAACGTTCGATTCAACGGATGAACCACTGGATCGTGGATTTCGAGGTAGGCGTGGCTTGCCATCAAAAAGGTGTGGGAATGCATTTAACAGTTTTGTAATCATTGTTATTTCTTTTACGAAAGTCTTTGTTTAATAAACTCATGCATTGTCTATTCGTTTATTCCATGCTTTGTTTATCTTTATGATTGTCTTTGGGAAATGAGAATTTCCATCTATGGTATATTGGATACTGCTCCTTCAGAATTATGGCTAGGGCGATACACCACAATATTAATAATAGGTGTGGAAATGGGCATCAATATTACGGGTGTGTATACTAAACACCACAGACTAACTTGTCTTTATTTTCAGGTGTAAATGTCACCGCAGAAATTATAAGGTGTATAAATGTCACCGCAGAAATCTAAAGGAGGAGTTTAGGTCCATATACATGTTTGTTTATTTCAGTGGCTTTGTTATCTTCTAATGTTTGGGAAAACATGTAATGTTTTCCAAATCTTCATATGATTACTTAGAAGTTAAATGTTAATTATTCCCCATTTCAGTTTGATGATGTGAGAGAGTTGCGCAGCGAAAGCTTCGAGAAGTTAACTTTGTTATTTGTTTATATATTCTGATAGGTTTATTTTGTTGTATAATCTTTGTAAACCAAATCACTATTGTATATATATTACATGAGAGGAGTTCTTGTATTTATTACAGAGTGGGTTTAGATTCGGGTTAATCTTTGTTTAGAACTTCTTTCTTAAATTTTAAGTATTTAATTTAGATTCGTTAGTGCCTCTTTATTAGCTAAATTCTTGGTTTAGTCAGCTGCTAGCTTAGGGGGCGCTACAGGCACCACCTTCATTTTCTCTAATCAACAGTGAGATTTTCTTCTCCATTTCTGCATCTCGATCTGTTTCAGCTCTGATTTACCCCTCTCCTTGATTCTGCTATTTCAGGTGTTAGCAGCAGCCGCATTTCTCGTTTTCAGGAAATGAATGAATGAGAGGAAATTCTCTCGACTCTAGGTTTTAGGGTAAAGTATGATTGGGGTGGATTCAGACGCCAAAAATAAGAACCACCCCATGGGTGCCTTGAACCAGCAATGGCCTGCCTTAATACCTCCCAAATCAGAGATGCCCCTCAACCTCGAATGGACTTTGTTTAGTAATCCTCCGAAGAGCTGCCCTTTAATGCTCCAAATGAATGCTTTTCCACCAGCTGCAGCCGCCTTGCATCTCAACTCCACTTCTTTTCTTCAATGTCTTACCATCATTAAAGCCGCCATGCTTTTCAGACATAATTTGCATCACTAAAACTGGCATACTTTTCAGACAGAGATGAAGAAATAAAAGCAAATAATGAGACACAATCCGCCTCCAACGCTTTTGCCATGTTTCCTCCTCTTTTGATCCAAATGACTCCAAAATACCTAAATACTCAAAAACAAAACATAAGATACATATTTTACAAGAAAACTAGCAGAGAAAGCATAAACAATAGATAAATAATAAGGTGTTTTAGACACCTATCAGTTGACTTTGACAGTTGACCGACTTTGACCTTTGACCTGTCAGTGCAAATTGGTGGGCTGCCTTGGTTGACTAGTTAGCGGGCTTGGATGAGGACCAAAGGATGATTTAAGTATTAATTCGGCCCATTAAGTGACATTTTTACTTATGGTACAAACAATATCGTTATCTCCTTATCGTAACTCCAACTGCCATTAGCCTAACGTAGAACCAATTTTTACTTGCTACTGATTCGCCTGCACTATGAACTTCTAATTCATCTCCTTGTATACCAGATCACAACAGCTCACCCAATGACCTTGTAAGCGCTTCCACCAGCTCACATCTTAAACAAGCTTTGACATAGCAACAACTCCGCCCAGTCTCCATTCATCTCGGCAACAACAGACCAATCTCTTGCATTCCCAGTTTTCTTCATGACCCATTCGAGCCTCTACCATTGAGCAACACCACTGCCAACTCCAGCTTTCACTGTCTTGCAGACTTGCACCCTTTGCTGTACATCACCATCAGCGCCTTTCTATATCCATTTTCAAATCACAACGGAACCCTAATTACATTTATGCATTGTTGTTGTAGGGTCCTAGAAAAACCACCACTGCTCATGCCTCTAGACAAAACTCCAGACTATGTTAACACGAACTGATGCTGCTGATGTTGCTGAAGTTTCGTGCCGGGATTTCAAACTCCGTTGGCAAAGAGATAAAGAAGAGAATGACAATGAGCATTATCCTTCTTTCCCCGTTTTCTACTAACTATACTTCTCTGACATTTCAATCTTGCACTATGGAATATATATCTCAGCTGGAGTGAGACAGAGAACATAAGACTAAAATGTTACTCGGAATTTTGTTTCTTCCGCTTGATAAAAGCACCACTTGAATAGAAATGAGAACTTCTCTTTCTTTGACAGAGCATATGATAGCATTAGTGAAGGACATGTCTCCCACTTATTTGTATCGCCTGGGTGGACTTTCACTTGCTTAAACCAACTCTTCGTTCATCTATCTTGTTCTCTGGCCAAAAATGATGAAGTGGAAAGGTGGGGCGTCACCATGAGTTGCTGACATGGCATGCTATACTCATTGTTAAGATGCAAATCCTTTCGTGCCATGAATGATATTAGCTGTGCTGTGGTAAACGCCATTAAATTTCTATTTTATCTGTTTATTCCGTCGAAGATCAGATTCGCTTGTAATTTCTACAAAAGCAGTGTTTATCAGAGATAGAGTAGATAGACTTTTGAGTGATAGATAAGTTCAAGTCTCTACATATCTTTTAGTCGATGAAGATCCACTGGTTCCTTGAGTAGTCCTTCGTCTTGTATGATGATCGCCATGTAGTTCTTGAGCTCAACTACACTTTCTATCCTAGTCCGAGACCTTAGATATAGTAGACCAGAAATCAAAGACTTTATAGTTTTGATCCCTAATATTGACAAACATGCTTGAGATAGCAACGCATGCGAGTTCGACCGAGGAATGCTCTAACAATCTCCCCCTTTGTCAATTTTAGTGGCAAAACTATTAATACATATGGAATACAAAAATAGATAAATAAACTTTGTAGCTCCTATTCCACATGTCATCTAATCTTCAACAATACTCGAAATCTTCGTCACTTCCAAGTAATCCAATGATCTCAAAGGTTGTAAGTTTAGCATCATCGGTTTTGAAAATCCATAGCTATAACAACGAGAAAACAAGAGTTATCAATCATTGTTATACAATGTCATAGTATCATTACACAACGTCAAAGTCCAATTGCATCACAACTTTAACAACGATACTATGGTGATACTTCACTCCCCCTTAGTCAATACTCCATCTCACATGGAAACCACTCCCCCTTACATAGTGATCTGAAAACCATATGTATTTGTAGCGTGAACTACATATTAATTCTCCCCCTTTTTGTCAATAAAATTGGCAAAGGTACAAGAACGGGATCTTAATGAAATTTCCGTAAAAGACATTTCATGACCAAAGGTAAATGTATATCATCTTGTTTAGATACAATCATAAAGCCGAAGCTAAATGCATTCATCAAGTAAATATACAAGATAACCCCTATAATATTCCACAGCTGCACTCCCCATAAAGATTTGGTAATTAATCGCAAGTTCAAAAGAACTCTCCCCCATAAAATGTCATTCCCAAGGGAACAACAAGAGCGACCTTACTTTCAAAAGAAAAGAAGGATTTCTTTGGACTCAACAAATATCATACAAGTATGAATTTGGAATCCAAAAAGAATGTTCAATCAAACTAACCGTAAGCGAACCTAAGATTAATTTAACTAAATATGCTCAACACAAGTAAACTTATGGAGACTTAATAACTCGATCGGATTAATCACAAGAGAACCCATAATTAATCTAACCGGAATACACAAGTAAACTAATCACAAAAGTAATCAATTTAATCGTTTATACTCACATAATAAAATCTATGGAGCGATGACTAAGTTAATCATAAAAACAACCGACCTAATCGAAAAATGCTCAAACATAAGACAAACTTACGGAATCATAACTTAATAATCACACAAGATGATTAATTTAGTCCAATATACTCGACATAAAGTACCTTACGGAACACAACTAAGCTAATCACAAAAATAATCAACTCGGTTGTCTAGTGCTCGACATAAGACACAATACGGAGTCTCACAGTAATACACAAAAAATGGATCAGGGAAGATCAAATTACTGCGGAATACACAAGGATTCATTCTATATTTCTATCAACATTTGCACAATGACATACAATAGACATAATCCTTGAATCACAAAAGATTTTAACATATCTTACATCAATAATTGACAATATAGGCTTAACTTTTGTGTTTGTCAAAAGTCTGATAAGCACATAAATGCTACATTTTATACCCATATTTGTATTAGCTAGGACTCGATTTATTTGGCTAACAACATTATTTTAGTACTTTTGTTGAAAGTACAAGTGAATTCGATTATCCGGAGAATAGACAGCCAAAACGAAGGTTAAATGGCGTTTGCGACAACACCAGTGGCGGAACTAAAGGGGGGCTAACCCTGGCTATAGCTCCCCCTTTTTTCTTACAAAACCCTACCATGTTAGTATTTTACCCCTTAAAAAAATTGTTAAGTTAGTCCACCTGATCCGTTAATTCAGTCCACATGTTCCCATTAATTCAGTCCACCAAAGCCATAATATCCACCTTCCAAATCAAAAATCTATCGATGCCTCGGTGATTTCATTTTCAGAGTAGGAAGAAGAGAGAACAGAAGAGGCGGAGAGCGAAAGTTTAAGAGGCTAAAACATTCAGCTCACCCCCTAATTTGAAAAAGCTGGCTCCGCCACCGGACAACACAACTATTATTACACATGGCATGGAGGGGGTCGAAGCTTAATGAGTCTGGGCTGCCATCACATTTTTCATGCACGTGAGCCACTGGAGGGTTAAAATATGAGTGGGACTTACGGTGCTGTTACTATGAGACGTAAAGTACTAGAAAAGCAAAGAGAAAGTGGAACGTGTCCAAGTCCACTCACCATATCTCATTTCTTACAAGCAGCTGCCGCCATTTTCATTAGGTTTCATTCATCATCCTGTCGCAAGGAGATGAAGTTTCAGTACGACATAAAGGGTGAACTGGTGGTGACTGTTCGAGGGATTTGCTGCAACCTGAAAGAAGATAAAAGGGTATTTTATTCATGAAGGCGCAGAGACGAAGAGTCGAGATGTTGCTGCTATTTTTGATTGAACTGGTGGAGATAATTGCAGGCGACGATGGTGTTTGTGGTTGCCGTGTATACATGGAATTTCAGATGCAAAGTGGTCTGGATATGACAGGTCCGTTGCAGACAGCATTTATGCATATGTAGAAAGCAAGGTGTGAACTGCTGGTGCTAAGCTTGGATCAAAACTGGTTGCTGGTGGTAGTTGTCATTGTTGTGAACACAGGGGGGTAAAGAGGGACTTTGAATACATGGGTTCCACCTATTGTTGACATGGGTTAGCTGAATATATAACTGCATGCGAAGATGGTGTTTACACAACAACTGTCTTGAGTAAAAGAACTAAGTTGAAGTTTGGTTGCAGTCAAGGAAGCAACGTTGAGAACGACAATGGAGTTTATGAACATATTTGGTTTGGAATGGATCGATTCAACCACATGGTGGTTGTTTGGGTAGTTTGCAGTCGATTGAAGTGAGAGTCGTTGCTGCGATGATCGTGAAGAAGGAAGCAAAGACGTGATTAATGGAGCTGTGCAAGAGAATGAAGGGACTGAATTTGGGAGATGCCGATAGACGAAACTGAGATGGTCACTGAGTTTGTCGTGACCATGCTCTGTTGAGATGTGGCAGTCGTCGGAGAAAGATGATCAGATGGTATAAACGGTGGTGGTTCTTCTCAGATTGCTTGTAGTTCTCGACTGAGAATGAACTGGGAGTACACAAGTTACTCACGGTTTGATGTTGATCGTCTTCGATTGTTGGAGCAGCTGCTGATAATGGGAATGGAGGCATCGATTTCTTGAGACAATGAGAACTTTCCGCTGGTGATTTGGAGACGAGATGGAACAAGAAATTTAGGACCTGCGTGTTTGGTTAATGGTTGTTACGAAGCTTGGCAGTACGTTGGCTTTGCACATCAACTGCAGTGGGAATTATCATTGATCATAAATCGAAAATGGTCATGGACTGGGCCTTAGCAGTTCTTGGTCGATATGGTGTGTATGGACTGGGACTAGGTAATTCTTCTACAAGGTCTTAGTCGGACTTCTTTGCAGCACGGATTATAAAATGAATGAGAAGAAACAGTAAAAAGGGGAGGCCGGTTTTGAGGCCAGAGGACCGACGAACAGAAGGAGAATAGGAGGTTGCGGCTACTCGCTAGGGTTTGAAGTTTGATCATTTCTCATCCGTTTTAATTTGCTTGCGATTATCTTATATATATTTATGGCTTTTGAGAAAGCCATGTTTGGCTAGATAGTTTTGTAGCTAGGGTTTATGGTTGAAACTATTTGGGGGATTATGCTACATTGAATTGTTTATCTAGCAATAAACCATTATGATTTGATTAGATTAATTCTTGATTAATTGATTGCAAAACAAGTTGTTGCTTCACCGGTTTCTTATAACCTTTGTGCGTAATTTTTAGGTTCAAAAATATATTTGTCTCGTTATTTGATATTTCATACTTGGGTTAATTTCTTTGATGGGTTATGCTTAGAAGAGGCAAATAATATTTGCGAATCAATAATTTAGTTTCGTATGATTTTCTCGCTAACGCAATTTGATGGTGCATGCTTGGGTTTAGTCTTTTGATGTGCCATGCTTAGGGTGTCCCAGTGATATTTGCGACGCTAATACATATAATAGGTGATGTCGATAGAACGGACAATAAACATATATTCATGAGTTATGTTTCATTTCAGTAATTGAATAGAAATAGTAGTTGAAACTATAAACCCTGGTTACCGGCTCTCTCACTGCGAGTTCACTTTATTAGTTTACTTTAATTTTATTATTTCTTTTTCAATTCTAAAAATTCAAAAACATCTTTTATTGGTTAGTCGATTAGAGATATTGATTATAATATTTCCATCGCTCCTTGTGGGAACGACCCGTACTTGCCTCTGTCTACTAGTTAGACACTGTGCGATTGCGGTTATTATATATAGGCATGTCCGGATCCTATCAAAGTCTATCCATTCTTTTATCAATACTTGCATATCAATTCATGAACGACTTTATTTTTGACAAAGTATGAGATAATCAAGTTTACGGACGTAAACACACATATCCCATAACAATATTGCAATATATAAAATCATAAAGATTAATACTGCAAAAATCATCTTCCAAACAAGTTTAGTATTTAAACAAATAAATCTAAAAACAAGAAGATGAAAACTTTGGACATAGCTATGTGTAATCACAATAATGGCTATTCCAAACACTAGTTATTCTTCTGAACAAAATAAGAAAAATAGAAGATTTACTAGGCAAACTGAAATCAGATTTCATTAAGAATCTCGTATCTTTCAATGAAACCATCAAAGAATGTATCGCTGATTTCCTTTATTCTCTTGACCATAGACACACCATGTTCGTGAGTTAGAACACTAACTTTGTGATCAACCACCCGAGCAAGTTGTCTAGCTTTGGCACAGTCCATGATGAGCTTATTTTGATTCTGTATCAGAATATTCTGATTAGCAAGAATTCTGGTCTGACCATCTAGAAGTTGGTTTATTTGCAATTAAAGATTTGCAACTCGACCTTTGAATCATTCTGAAAACGAGTTAAATCCTTGACATAATCATTAATCCAGGAGTTGTTATCCTTTCTTTCAAGCATCTTCTTCAGAACCAGCTCCTGAATTGACTCACGTTCCTGATTGTCTTCCTCCATATCAAGACGCATAATCTCTTGAGATCTTGAAGAGTTTTCCATAAAAATTTAGGGAACCGAAAACACAATATATAATAGGTTGTGTTTGTGAACAAGAGTAAGAAACTCTAGTTCTGAAAAACCCTAGGAGGACACTGACGTTCGTGGACTGTCAACAAAAACTCAAACAGAAATAATATACAACATACTTGAGTATTTCCCAATTAATTTCCTTGCACCTCTCAAGTTAGAAGCAAGGAAACAAATACCTGGAGTCAGGTAGTAGAGTTAAAATTAATTACACTATGATCATCGAGAAAGGAGTTGTATATATCATCTGACTGTTTAATCTTTGTTTTCTTCTCCTTTCTTCGGTTGACTTTCATCCCTGAAGGATAAGACATAGCGTGCTTAACAAATCCATCGGATGGATTTCTCTGAGGACTAAGTCTGGGACCTCTTGCAATTGGTTCAAGAGGATCAGAATAGATATGAATCCATGACTTAGATTTACCAGAAATATTCTTATAAGTACAGGAAATGCTTTCATTAGAAACACAATAATTTATGCCAGAATGCACTTGAGCCCTGTGATGATTTCTAGAATAGAGATCATTCTTATAAGGTTTCTGGTTTCTTGTGGGCATACGATTCACTTTATTAGTCGACTGAATATTTGTTCCATTGATAGTGAAGAGAAGCAAATTATGAAGCTTAGAAATTTATTTCCTTCTTGCAAAATAATGGATAACATAATGATTCTTTTTCCCATAAAAAGTACAGGTTCGTGGATGAGAAGCAATAATTGACACATGTCTTCGCTTCATATCCATATGAGAAGATTGCAAGTTATGTAAACCTTTCTTGACATAATCTTCTTCTGGTGAACATTTCTGCATCTGATGTAATTCATGAGAATTAGTTTGTACATAAGATTTTCTCCTTAAGACAGACTTTTCCTTTTCCAAGGATTTACATTGTTCATGGGCTAGAGTAAGAGATGCACTTAGTTTCTCTTTTTTGACACGAAGTCTGTTAAGATATGATGAATAAGTCTCAATCAAACGTTTTTCCCTAATTGAGTCTTCCTTGACGATATCTTCAAGAGCACTAATCTTTTCATGTTGAAAGAGTAGTTTCTTGGAGAAGTTTTGTTGATGATGGATTTTAGTTCAGGGCTAAAGTTGTAAAACCAATTTTTGTGCCGACATCCTGCAAAGGATAAGGATATTTCATAAGTGATGAATACTTCTCCACTTTATTATTCACCTAGAATGGAGCATGTAGCAACAATCCCCAAGTATACTGTGAATTTTAGCATTATTAATTAATGCATAAATCGCCTCGTATTTCCTGTACTGTTCTTAGTAGAACTCTCATTATTGGTGCGGCATGATGACTGATTGTTACTCTCAGTAGAGTAACATGAATATCCAAGTATCAACAGTAAGGCATACACAAAATACCCGTAAAGGCTACACCTTTCTCTAACAAATAGAATCATCTCTCGGTGTGTTATACTAACCCGATCGAGCATATTTGAATATGGACTGTCCACATCAGTCTCAGAAACGATCACGACCATCTAACTTCACCAACATGATTGGACGGCTTAGATCAGATCCATAACCCTAGGCATATATTGGAGTATTCACCACCGTCCCAATGCGGACCCCGCATGGTCAACTTCCCCAAAAGGGTAGCAATGGTTTTCCAATTCGTCCAGCCAATGCAGCGTGGACGTGAAACCCTAAATTAGGGTTTACGGCACATTACATGTGTCGCAAATCAGTCTCAAACATCCATCTTCGCAGGCATAGATGAAGGGTGTAGATGTAGATTCAAAGGGCCAAGATCATGTCAATACAAACACTATAGGCCCGCCTACATACATGATCGATCGGTCAAGACCAACTATGGTTGGTCGTCCCAATTCGTGTGCCCAAACAAGGCGTGACGCACGGCCGGAAAAACCCTAATTATGGTTTGTGTTGCAATCACGAGCGTCCATTTTATCCCGCTCGGATGAAGGGTATATGAATAGACTAAGCAGGTCCGGTGAGTATCAACATGATCACTATGGGACCACCTATCTCCACACCCCATCGTCCAAGGCATACTATGGCTGGTTTCCTCGATTCTCACGCCCAAATTAGGCGTGGTCACACTTCCCAACAACAAACTGATCTCAACCACTCAACTTTGACGGACAAATTGAGTGGCTTAGATCACGTTTCTATGGGATAATGAAGTACATGCGTGTATACCAGCCTGCCATCTGCACGCCTGACTGATCGGTCAAGACCGACTAGGCTTGGTCGTCTCGAAATACGTGCCCAAAGTTGGCATGACGCGCGGCCTTTGCGGCACTGGATTTCTGTCGCAATTTGATCTTAACCACTCATCTTCACCATGCAAATTAAGTGGCCTAGATCACACTTTCACGAGACAATGAGGTATGGGCATGTACACCAGCATGCCGTTTGCACGCACTCCCAATCGTCCCTGCTAAAAAGTGTTCCCAAGCTTAGTTTCGACCAAGCTTAAGAGTGATGCTTGCGCACTTCTACAAAAACTCTAATTCCACTAACGGTCGCAGATAATTTTTTCAAAGATCATCTCGTCTGTTCAAGTTCACCTGCTTGGTTATACAGCCCTAGCCAGGAGTTAACTGGTGAATGAGGTGTCGTGGTGATTACCATCCGCCACTCTACCACACCATGTGGTCGTCTAAGGGAGGACTTTCTTGCATAGCCTCTAAACCATCACATGAAGTAGGCTGGACATGATGCTCAACATCGATGCTTCATACATGCTGAATATATTCGATGCATTACCTTCATAGAATACACACGATATTTCATAAATGTCGACTTCCTAAATAACTTAGTTATTTAATATAGCATTACATGCTACTTTATATGGGTCCCACGATCCACACACTAGACATAAATCATGTCACAAACTGGGGGATACATACTGGGGTATTGGTCTGGCGGTTTACAGCGTGCAGCGCGCAACGCGCCATCACAAGAATGTGTCAGGAAGTCAAGGATGGTTAGTGATGACGGGAGAAGTGGGCAAGTCTGATCGTGTGACACTAACACACGACTCCACCACTCCATCACTCCACTTACTCCACTTCCCACGAGATACGACGGTTAGGCTTAATGACTTGTATAAATAGGTTCTCCTCCCTATTTCCAACATGACAAGACAGACAGCAACCAAGTGTGGATACAACGTATTCAAACACCTAGAGCTGATTGCTTATTTATTACAAGCCAGTTCGGTATTCAGATACAAGTCATAAACATCCTACACCATCACAATCTCAACACCTTCTTCGATTCCCTCCCTAAGATCAACCCCATCTCCTTCACTTTGTGACCGAAACAAGTCTAGAACGACCATTTCTTGGTTTAGGCAAGAATTGTATATATTGATCTCTCGAATCAAAAGCACTCCCGTGCAGTGCATTTTTTTAGGGTTTAGATTCATTTCTCATCCATACACCCCAAATTACCAAAACCGGCAGAAATAGTTTTCACCCATACACAATTGGCGACCACAGTGGGAGATTAATCTCTCGGTTGCAAGATCAATTTTCAATTTCATTTCAATCTGTTCAAATTGCAAGAGGGTATAACTTAGGTCAGGATCAGCGATCAATCCTGATGGAACTAGCGCCGACAACACTCTTGGTATTGATGTCCCTATTAGTGGAGATGCCATGCAGAATGTGAGCAATACATCTCGTGAAGTTGTCTCCTCTACCACTAACACCAGCGGAGCAGGAGATATTCCAGTAGGCGTGACACCCCCTATCACCAGAGCCAGAGCAGCCGCAAATCCCGGAATTTCTTCAAGCATAATACCTCCGGTCGTCACCAGGGTAACTGCTACTCCTCCATCAGGACGAGGTGCTGGAGGAACAAGAGGAGGACAACCCCCTATCACCATGGTAGATTTGATGAAAATGCAATAAGTTCTTGCTAGAGCCCAAACGGATATGGCTGCGACTTAGAAAGAGGTACTTACTTTTCTCAAAACCTTAACCGAACGATTGCCGCAGAGGCCACGACAGCCCTTGGAGCCAACAAGGAACATGTTCGATGAACCCGGGGCAGGCACTTCAATGGCGTGGGCCCATATAGACGAGGAAGCTCATGACGCTCCTGAACGCCCAAGAGAAAGAGACCAGCCATCCAACTTCATTACGCGTGAGGACCCGGAGCGACTCTTCTAAAACTGGGGCAAAGTAAATACAGCAAGCATGCACCAACATCATCCTCCATACCCTCAAGACATGCAACGAATTCCCCTTCCAATAGGCTACACCTCTCCTCAATTCTCCCTTTATGATGGTACTGGTAATGCTCGTGAACATGTCTCTCGATTTTTTGAGCCATTGGGGGAACACGAATACAATCATGTTCTCCGCCTGAAAGAGTTCTCGAAGACACTTACCGGAAGAGCATACACTTGGTACAACAACATTGCACCTAACATTGTATCCAATTGGAGTAAGATGGTCGGTGCCTTCTACAAGAAATGTTACTTCGTGTCTGAGCAGGTCACCTATTCAGATTTGGGAAGAATCTTTCAACGGAGCAACGAACATCCGAACGACTTCGTTAAGAGGTTTAGGACTCAGGCATTGGATTGTCATGATCCGAATGTCACCGAACGCCAGTTGGTAGAGCTATGCATTAACGAAATGATTCCCATATACCGTGCTTTGTTAGAGAACCTGGGCTTTCAAACATTTTCTGAGCTCCATGAAGCCGCTAAGTGATCGGACACAACAGCCCAAGCATTGTTGGACAGAACTAAAATCGTTTGAAATGAAGATATGCGTGAAAGCCACGGAAGAAGGCGTCTCATCAACATGTAGTACAACACTGGTCCCTATGTGAGTGTGGTAGGAGAAGGAGGAAATAGGAAAGAATCAACAACAGAAAAACCGCCCAAGCGTACATCACCAGCATGTACGACTTCGTATCGAAAGGGAGCAGACAAGGCTCATGTGCAAGAATCCAGAGACACAGTTCCAGACTTCCCCTTTCCCATGAATAAAGTCATAGAACTCATGGAAGCATGGATTCAATACGACGCGATCAAGCTACCACCTATAAGACGCCCACCGACCGAGGACGAGATGGTAAACCCCAAATATTGCCGCTACCATAGGTTTTTCCACCACCCAACCAAAGATTTCAATAAGTTGAATAAAATCTTCAGAGAAAAATTGGAAGAATGAGAGCTCCAATTAGGAAACGAAGGTGTCCATAGGGATCCTCTTCCTATTAGGAGTTGCATGATCTCGGGAGATTCTGTCCGCAAGACTGTACAATATATGATGGAGCATTTGTGAGAAATCTTATATATCTCCAAGGGGCAATGTTAAGACATGTTCGCAGCCCTCAACCATGTCGTATCAGGCAGGCGTTTGAATCCAGAAAGGAAGCAGTCTCGGAGTCACAATCTTTTCTAGAAGATACGAACAACAAGGGGAACTGAGGACTCTTAACCATCGCTCGTTTGAAGGATGTGGAGTTTGAAAACACATTGATTGATGCAACCTCCAAAATTAACATCATCACTGTCAAGACTCTGAGGACCGCAAGGATTTCAAAACAACAGGTTACTCGTAGCCCAACCGTGATTAGGAGATCAGAGGGAGAATTCAGAGACGCCTATGGATGCATTGACCTTGAAGTTAAAATCGGTGATGCTCTAACACAGGCTAAATTTTACATAGTAAAAGAGTATCCGAATTACGACATGATCATGGGAAGCCCGTGGATACACAACAACAAAGCAGCACTAGGAGTGGGTCCTTTGCCGATTTCAGTACCTGAAAGAATCTCCAACGAACCGTCAAATCCTGAAGATTATTTGTTGCCATATCGACGCCTTGCCAATGTGATGCAACTTCCAGGAGAAATCCCGAATTCATACCTTAAAAGGTTCTAAGCCCAAGTAAGTCTCATTGAAAAACCTTTTTTACAAATGGAAAAACCTCTTCCTGCTAAGGCTCGGGGACTTGTTTCGATCAACAACCTAACCGCCACTAAGAGATTTGAGTGGGGTGCCGGTCCTTTCAAACATTTCTCCAGGAGCTTGGAAGCAGTCAAAGACAACGTGTCCCAAAAATAATATGTTATGCCAAGTTAGAATCCGTTTCAAATTGGAGACATGGTAGCAAAGAGGACCACGTTTCAAGTTGGAAACGTGGCGATGATAATGGTTAACCAATCTGATTTGTCGACAACAAAGGAAGATGAACCATATTTGGTAGCAGACGTCATCCTATGCGGCTATTGCAAGATCATCAACGCTGACAAACTTGAGGGTGTGACGATTCACTCGCGATGGATTAAACCCTACCACACCTAGAAATATTGTGTTACCCTTCCTCTCCAGCATTTTGTATTGGTTCCTCCAACAATTTCCCTATATTCTTCGAAATGATTGCCATACTTGCATTCATGATTATTAGGGTTCCAATTTCTCAATTAATCAAAGTATTATTTCCTTTTAGAAATTTTTACCCCTGGGCATGACACAAAAATCTAGGTTCAACCTGAGTCACCATCATTACCCACCAGATTAAACCAGAGAACCCTAAAAGGAAAACACTTTACACCTTTAGAGAAACGTTAGAGGAATGAAATGTGTGCAAAGGAAAAAAGAAAGCACCTTGAACAGCCTGTCCCAGCTTACACCAGGAGAGCGCAGACAAGCTTACGACAGGAGAACACAGACAGGTCTGTGGTATTTTATTATGGCATTACTTCTCTTCTCACAAGAATCACATGCAATCATATGAAGGCACACCACTGTGCCTCAGAAAACTCAGATGCAGTCTTAATGAAGGATTTATCTCAAAAATAAGAAACTTGTTCGAACAAGAAAGCAGAAATAAGAGAACCTTGAACTCAGCCGCCGCAACCACCGCTGAGCGCAGAAATAAGTGTTCACAAAATTACGGGAAAATACTCAGAAAAGAAGAAGAAAAAATAACAGGAAGATTAAGTCATCAAGGAGATCGAATGTGTCTTCTCTACCATTGGAGTCTGCATCAACGTCATCATGAGTCACCATTACTTATTCCTTCGGGTCTGCCTCAGCTTCCACTTCAGGTATTTCTGCAGCAATGTTCTCCACAACGTCCTCAGTAGGGGAAGCTTCCATATCTTCCTCAAGAGCCGCTGCAACATTGGATATTGTGCCGATAACTTTTTGGAACTCGGGCTCGTCCGTATCAGAATCAAGAATGATCACACCATCGCAGATCAGATAATCACTCATATCTTCTTTTGGAGGCCATTCATGTTCAACCCTTCGCCTTTTCAGACGTGCAGCAAATCTCTCAGCTCTTGCGCTCAGAGGTGGTTGCGACGCTTCCTCAAGCCTCCCTTTTTCCTCTCTGTCGATTAAATCCAGAAGATCTCGATTGCATTCTCGAGCAATACGCAGGTACAAAATCGGCATGCCCCGTATGGCACGATCATCCTCGTGAAGCAGAACATCAATTTTAGCCATCACCTCATCAAATGAACCATCAGTATCAGGTTTGTTCACTTCGAAGATTCTTTCGGGAGAGATGCCAGAGTAGTCCTTGCCAGTCGCCTCCATGAGATTCTTCGAGAAGGGGTTGTGATTATATTAACAAAAAAAATCATCATGATCAATTAGATCAAGTTATGAAGCAATACCTGAAAAGGGAAAGAAATAATTATGTGATGGAAAAGACTCAGCGTCTTCTTTATACTTCACAAGTTAACAAGATCTAGGGGAGAAAAGAAGTCTTCACTTACCGTCTGCAAAGGCTATAGATGCGGGATAACAATCAGTGGATGTTTATCGAATATTTGAGGGCAGCTGCCGTGCAATGGGAAGAAACGCATCCTGTCCAAAAATAGGCCAAATTCTATCCTTGGGATTTGATTATGTCAAGGTTCGGATGTGGTAGAATATGAGCACACGGCGGGCCCACGTTCGAATAAAGCAGGAATAGCAAGGAGGTCGAAGCAGGCACAACATACGTTTGGTCGAAGGCACAACATCCCTATGTTCGAGCAGAGCAGGATCTCAACCGAAGCAGGCATGGCAGGGTCGATCAGGCAAGGCTGACACTCGAGCGGAACAAACATGGGAAAGCCAGCATACATGGTAGGCCCGTATTTAATCAAGTTTACACATATCATGACACGTGTTTCTATGGGCAAAGGAGCAAGAACAGTATATTCATAGGATTCGTGACTGAGCAATCCTAACTATGTCAATGGCTTTACTACCAAGTTTATTAGTGGAATAAATCATGGTTTGTCTTACAAAAGAATGTCGCCTACAACGGGATGATTTCTTTCAAAGAACAAAAGCGTTTACCTAAAATTAGGGTTTGTACCGGAAAAAAACAACAACAAAGCAATAAATGATGAAGTACCTACCTTGTTGCTGACGAGCTGCAACGGCAGCAGCGACGAAGTCCAACGGCAACATCAGCGAGGCAGTAGCGTCAGCAAGCATCGGTTTTGGTGGCGGTGTGATCGTAGACATCAAAAGCCGCAACGGGAGATGCTGACCGAACAAAAACAAAATAAAAGAGAAGAAAAGAAAAGAAAAGGGATCGGTCCCCTTTTATATACACAATCAATTGAAGAATCCTGGTATAAAAAGGATTCCTTATTTGGTTCGAGCACCCAAGGAAGGAAGCCGGTCCCGCTAAAGTCCCATACACATGCCATATGTTCACATGGGAATTTACTAACGGTCGATCAAAATTTCTCCGGGTAAGCTTCCTTTATCTCGTTTTCTTACGTTATATTTGTCACCATCTCATGCCTACCCCAAAATAGTGTAACCATCATGTTCTAGGCAGGGGACTTAATGTTGATGGTGGATTTTAGTTCAGGGCTAAAGTTGTAAAACCAATTTTTGTGCCGACATTCTACAAAGGATTGTAGATGGTGGATTTTCGACAAAGGCTAAAATCGTAAACCCATAATTGTACGAACCTCTGATCCAGCAGTCAGACGTGAGTATTGAGACACTGATCTCTCATCGAATCCTCTGATTGAGAATACTTTCTCTCAGAGTACATGCAGATATGTAGTCTCATGGCTAGGCAACAACATATCTCATGAATACTGAACACTTCAGTAATTATTTCTATATAGTATCACAATATGGACGTCTCCTAGACAGCTTGCTCTGCTAGTATAGAGCGATTACGTCTTCAGGATACAAACAACGAGTTTACCCTAATTATATAAAGGATATGAAGCTACAACAAGCTCATATCGGAATAGTTAATGCTCCTAGACAACTTTCTCTGCTAGTATAGAGCCATAAGTTAATTATTCCTAAATTCTTGGATTCATCCACAGAATTTCCGAAGATATTCAAATATTTTCGCAGATATTTCATTACTGCAAACCCTGGTTCTTCCCAGCAGAAATCCATGGGTTAGTAATAAATATTCAACGCATGGGCGTCTGAGCTACCTCTGAGTAAGCCATGTCTCAAAAGGTGCAAGTGTATTCAACGATGATGCATTAACAATCACCGCACGAACGAGTATTTCAAAATACAACGAAACGATGAACCTATGCAAAATAGGGAAAAAATAATAAATAATCAAAATATTGACCAAGGCGCTGGGAGCATGGGCCCACTGACTGGCCGACCGTGCCATGGCCAATCCCACGCCAGTTTTATATTTTATTACATTTTTATTATTTTCCTTGATCTGATGAAAATCCTTTCATTTGAACAAATATCCTTCGTTTTGAGGAAACTCCTCAATTCCGTGGTGCTTCCTTCGCACTGAGGAAATAATATAAAATTAGGGAAAACATTGTGGGGCGTGACCATTGGACAACCGGCCATACCTTGGTCCCATCCGGCCCCACACCTCATGGTTCCTCATTATTTTATTATTATTTCCTTAATTTCATGAAAACTCCTTAATCTCATGATATTTCCTTGGTCCCATGAAAAATAATACTACAAAATTAGGGAAACCCGTGTGACCGGGCCCTAGCCGGCCGGCCAAGCCCTAGGTGGCCCCACACGTCCCATTTTATTATTATTATTATATTTTTCATGTTTTCATAATCCCATTAAATTCCTCGATTTCATGATATTTCCTTCAAATTATGAAAAATCCTTCAAATCATGAAATAATACATAAAATTATGGAAAACGCACGGGACCGGGCCCTAGCCGGCCAACCATGCTCCAAGCCGGACCCACACATCCCTTATTTTTTTATTATTTTTTTTATGGTTTCTTCATCTCATGGAAACTCCTTGATTTCAACAAAACTCTTTAATTTTAACAAAATTCCTTGGTTTTATCATATTTCCCTAAAATCATGAAAAAATATTATAAAAAATGGGAAAACATTGTGGGACGGGATCCTTGGCCATAACCGGTCCCACACTTCATGACTCCTTCATTTTTTATTATTTTCCTTCCTCTCATGAAGGTTTTGACGGTTTCATCAAAAATCCCTGATTTCTTCATATTTTCTCAAATGAGTGCTCAACTGCACGCCAGAAAATATCAAAATTCTCATAATTGAGATACGAACACTTTGATGACGTGTGCATGCTACCTTGACCGACCAGGGTTGGCTCCTTGGCTCGTAATGAGCCGGTCTGGTGTATCTTCACGGTTTGACCTAATTTGCGCAATTGCATGTATTAGGTCCAAAAACTCTTCCAAACAACTTGGAACTTCATGAAACGATCATCATTTGATCCCTTGACCACCCAGGGCCGGCTTCATGATCCCTTGGTCGGTCTCTCATCTCTTCAAAATTAATTATTTTTTATTACCTAAGGCTCAGACGAGCATTTTTTGAATAAATGATTAATCCAGCATTTAATCATTCTTTCATCAATGAATCACCAACTCATCAAGAGGCCTTGGTATTTGCTCACGTGAGCATCTAGGAGCTACATGGTCGACCCACGGTCCCATGAATCCGGTACATCCTTCATTCCATGGTTAATTTTCAAAAAAACCATCAATTGATCAAATTAGGGTTTCTGAGTCCAAGGATCATAATTCCAGATTCAAACATTAATAATTTTATGATGATCTCATGATCAGTACTATTATTAATTATACTCGGTTCAACTACCAGTATTTTAATTAATATTTTATTTTGGTCTCACTACCAATAATTCATCAGATGAGCAACACTTGCTCAGATGAGCAATACTTGCTCAAATCAAGGAATATTTGTTCAACTATCAATATTCAGCAAATCAGAGTAATACTTGCTCGCCTCAACTATCAACGTGAGAATCATGTCCACGTTCAATTCATGAGTTTCAGAATATTTTATAAAATCATGTTCAACTCAGTAAATACATGGACTCATCGTCCCACTAAATCATGAAGTCAACAACTAACTAAACTAACCACGAGATGTCAATCGTGTCACTTGGGGGGATATCAACTAGGGTTTTGGCTTGGCGTTCTACGACATGTATGTTTAAAAACACGATGGAATGTGAGGAAGTTGTGCAATCAGTTGAAGGAGTCAACAAAGTAGTGAATGGAAAATCAACCAAGTCTCCGCACGCTGAGCAACTGGTTTCAAACACGATTTCCACTTCCCCACTCATTGATTCCATAAACTGTCACACTTCATGGAATCATGGTGTCTACAATTCCAGCAATATAAATAAGTCTCTGAATCATGATTGAAATAACAACAACGAGAAATACAACAAGAATCTCACGTTTCAATGACATCACGGGATCATCAACTCATCAATTGAGCAATTACTCTCAACTGAGCAATTTCAATCATTCAGAACTTATCATATTCAGAATTTACAACACACTTACAATCTTTGATTACCATTGATTCCACAAATTTCTCAGCTTCCCTCCTACAGATCAACCCATCATCTCTTTGTGACCGAATTTACTCTGGAACGGCCATTGTCGGCCGGAGTACTACAGATTGATTTCTCGAATTCAAAGCACTCCCTTCTTGCAGTGCATCTGTGTGAGGTTGAATATTTCACTCGGTTCAAGGAGTCTCCTCCGTACGGTCGTCTCCTCAATTCCTTAAAAACCAGCAAATCATTTTTCCCCATCTACATATTGGAGACCACAATGGGAGATTAATATCTAGGTTGCAATTCAAATTCTCCAAGATGGTCGGTCTTAGGTCAGGATAAGTTAAAAATCCTAACGTAAACATTGCTAGCACCAGCAACAATGAAGACATCCCGAAAACTGTTCCGGCCACTAACATCGACGGCACTGATGATACTCTTCCTCAGACTAATGCGAAAATTCATCCCCTGTTTGGCCGACATCCCGAAGAAGTCAGAGGAAATCCACCACCTAGCATTGCCGATCTCATCAAAGCGCAAGAAACTCTTGCAAAGAATCAGACGGATATGGCCGCAGCACAACAGAAGCTATTTGATCATCTGAATATTCTTACTGAAAAATTGTTAGAGAAAACTCAAGAAAAAGGGAAAGAAAATGAGAAGTCCTCAGACGCTGCTGATCCTGAGGTAATTCCGATTCACACATTAGATGACGAAGAGACTAACAAAGCTTCAGGAAATTTGTCAATGAAAGAATCATCGAATTTCATCACTCGAGAAGACTTGGAGCGTCTTTTGGAGAATCATGGAAAAGACAATATATCACATGTCCATCGTCACCAACCCCCTTATCCTGCTGCGACGCAGAGGATTCCCCTTCCTAAAGGTTATGTTTCTCTAACTTTCACTCTGTATGATGGGATCGACAATGCTCGAGAACACGTCTCTTGCTTCCTCGAAGCCTTAGGAGAACATGAACATAACCATGTTGTTCGTATTACAGAATTTTCAAAATTTCTGAAAGGCAGGGCATACACTTGGTACAACAACATTGCACCTGGAACTATCAATAATTGGGGAGAAATGATTAACGCCTTCTATAGGAAGTACTTCTTTGTGTCATAGAAAGTCACTCTCTTTGATCTTGGAAGGATATTTTAGAAAGTCAGTGAAAATCCCAATGACTATGTGAAAAGATTCAGAGTCCAAGCTCTGAATTTCCATGATCCAAACATCATGGAGCAACAACTGGTAAATTTGTGCATTAACGGCATGCTCCTGGTCTACAGAGCCCTATTGAAGAATCTCCGATTTCAGACTTTCTCAGAACTCCACGAAGACGCGAAGAGATCGGCAACCACTACACATGCTCTGTTAGAAAGAGCAAAATCTACAAAGACTGAAGAAGCACGAGACACTCGAAGGAGCATACTGGTAGGCTCGGAAAGATACCTACTATTGTGTATACTGCAAGTGCACAGTGTCGACAAGTGGTAGGCTCGGAAAAGATACCTACTACTATGTATACTGCAAGTGCACAGTGTCTATTGCAGGCAGGGCAAATACAGGTCGAACCACAGAGACTTGGTGAGTGTAAGTTGAAGTTTTTGCTCTTTCTAAACTGATTTAAATAAAAGTAACCAAAAGAGTTTGTTTTGTCGGTACGACGAAATGAGTTTTTTAAGTGACTGAAATAATAAAAGTAAATAGAAGAAAATAACACAAGGTGTAAACACTGAGAATGAGGATACTAGAGCTTTCAAATCCACTACTAACCTACAATATGCATTTAATTTATGATGTTATTCTTGCCCTTATAGCAGATTCAAGTTTACCTTGTATCTAAGGTGTTTCTCCAATGGATAAATTAATCACAACTAAAATATTTCTCCAAAGCATTAACTGTCTATTTACAGCACAACTAATCTAAGGATCAATAGTATTTTTAAGCATGAGTTGCAGCATAATCAACATAGTGATATTCTAACTACAATGGATACATGGCATACATTGTGAGAGCAAAATATTGACAAACTTGGATTAAATTATATCTTAAACAATTTCAAACATTCAAGAACAACTCACAAAGTATGAATGACATATCAGTAGGCTAGAGCTTCATCTAAACTCTAGCAAAGAGTTTTAGAACATACTGAAATTAAGAACAGAAAGTGAAACTACAATGGTTGCTGCACCTCCAAGCCCCAGCGCCCCCCCGTTTCAATTACAATTGCTCCCCTTTTATACAAAATTCTCCCCTTTTCTCAACACTAATTTCAGCCGAATAGAAAATTAGTATTCTTCAAATGTCCCACGCTGCTGCCCATGTTTCTGACACGCCCACGCTTTGCTGTCGAATTCCTCCCACGGTTTTATTTTTTTATTTAGTTCATGTTCAGTGCCATCATTTCCTTCACGTGCTCGTGTCCATGAGCTCGACAGAAACCCCTCATCGATTTCGCATGCCTTCACGTTCTCTTGCTCTAACAGCTCCACGCTGCTGCCCATGTGATGCTTCTTTCTTTCTCATGCCACTTTATTCTTCTTCCCACGTGACGTCCCTTTTCCTATTGTCAGCTCCTCCTGCTCATTGCTCCACGCTCGTACAAGCTCCTCCTATAGTTTCTACCACGAGCTGTCTCTTCCCATTAACTAATGGTTATTCGCCTCCCAAGATGTTTCCTCGCCCATTCACTTGTGTCCCTTCACATCCCACGCTTCCACGTGCTGCTGTCTGCTTCTTCTCCTTCACGTGCGCCTCATCTCTTCGAGCTTCATCATTCCCTACCAACAAACCGTACTCCAACGGCAAACCTCAGCCATCATCTCCTTCACGTGTGTTCCAACAGCCTCATGTTCCCACGCTACTCGGTCCATGTGCATGTTCTCCTCACGACTGATGTTTTCTTCTTATCACGCCCATGCTCTGATGCTTGGTAGGTCTCCCACCATGTGTCTCTTCGTCCCACTTTCTCTCTTTCTCCTCCAACGACTCCACGTGCTTCTCCCCACGCACGTCTCTTTCCTCCCACTACTTTTCTTCTCCGCCCACCTTCTTTCTCTCTTGTCGTCTTGCTGTCCTTTTCTTCTTTCCACTTTCTCTCTTCTTCTTTTCTACCCAACGACTCTCTTCTCACTCCCACGTCTTCTCTTTCTTTACACTTTCTTTTGTCCTTTTCTTCTTTCTTCCTCCCATGTGGTGATGTTTTGAACTTCAAATAAACAAAATAAGTATGGGAGATGACTCCCACTAGATGATGTTTAAACGAGAATGAGTGGGTGAGGTGGGACTGTCGAGTGTGGAGTATGGGTTCTGCAAATGGTCGGGGATAGAACATGGAAGGGAGTGTTTGGCTAGGTCAAATGTATGAAGGTGGTAGACAAACTGTGGTGTGAGGCGGACGCTTCTAATTTGGATGCAGCTCCTAGAATCGATCGAACGGTCTAATTTTCTGCTCTTTTGGATCCTCAATTCTTCCAAGCTTTATTTAGTACTTAAAAACACAAATTTAATTAGTATATGAATTTATTCTTGAAAACAAAGAAAACACGGAATCTGGGATAATATATGATTTTAAAGCGCAAAAGATAAGTTAAATGCCAATAAAAAGGGTATAGAAATATGCACTTTTCGGCACTCATCAACAAGCAACACAGGGCAAGCACAGGTCGAACCACAGAGACTTGGAGAGTGTAGAAGTTGATTCTAAATCCTGATTCCGAGAGTAACCAAAAGGGGTTTGATTTTGTTGATACGACGATATGATTTTCAAGTGACTGAAATAATAAAAGTAAAAGATGCAAATAACAAGATATGTAAACAATGATAATATGGATACTAGGGTATTCAAATCCACCAATAACCTATGATATGCATTCAACTTGTAATATTATTCTTGTCCTTATAGTAGATTCAAGTCTACCGTATAACTAAGGTGTTTCTCCAATGGATAATTTAATCACAACTAAAGTATTTCTCCAAAGCATTAATTGTTTAATTAAGCACAACTAATCTAAAGATCAATATTTGGTTAAGCATGAGTTGTAGCATAATCAACATAGAGATATTCTAACTACAATGGATACATGGCATACATTGTGAGAGCAAGATGTTGAAAAACTTGGATTAAATTATATCTTTAAACAATTCTAAACTTTCAAGAACAAGATACAAGATATGAATACATACCAATGAGATTAGGGCTTCATCTAAACCCTAGTAAATGAAATTAGAACATGAAGAACATTACAAAAAAATTGAAATTTGATAAACTAACATGAACAAGCTATTCTTGGATGGTTTTTCAACACAACAACCCTCTCTATTTATACACAAAATTCCCTCAAGCACTTGGATCCGAATTTTGGCACTCATCCACTCAACAAAACATGTTTTCTTAATTGATGGAATATATTTGGTTGTGGGAAACAAATTGGGAGTGATTGAGTGAGAGAATGGGGGTGAGGTGGATGTTTTGGAAAGAATCCAATGGGGGTGAGGTGGATGTGGATTTGGGTCTTGGGTTTTGGATCATGGGTTGTTTAATCCCATGAATTTGTAAACAGGTTGCCACTGATGCGCGAGCGGGTTGCAACGCTTCCAACTTTCTTCTCTTTTGTCTTCGCAATTCTTCCAAGCTTTATTTAGTACTTAAAAACACAAAATTAATTAATACAAATATTTATTCTTGAAAATGGTAAAAATGCAGAATTTGGGATAATATATGACTTTGAAGCGCGAAAGATGAGTTAAGTGCCAATGAAAAGGTGTATGAATATGCAATATTTGGCACTCATCACATACGTCTGATCAACAAGCAGTACAACCTGCAGATTTCCACAAATGATGTCAGGAGCAAACGAAAAGCTGAGCCACAATGCAAGCATACTTATTTCACCCCTTCGAAGGCGCAAAATAAGGATAATGTAAAGACTTCCCCTCAGCATGCAGAGGACCCAGAAGCACCTGACTTTCCCTGCTCCATTAAAGAAGTCATCGGATTGCTAGAAGCCTGGATTCAAGATGGTACAATCAAGTTGCCGTATGTCAATAAGGAACCAACCGAAGAGTCCATGGAAAATCCTCAGTACTGTCGCTTCCATAGGTTTGTAAGCCACCCCACAAGTGATTGGAAGACTTTGAAGCGCATATTTAGAGAAAAGGTTGAGTCAGGGGAACTTAATCTTGGAGCCGAAGGTGTGCACAAAGATCCTCTCCCTGTCAGGACTTTCTCTATTTCTGAAGAACCAGTCAAGGAGGCAGTTCAGTCATTAATAGAGCATGTCTGCGAATTGCTCTATCTGTCGAAAGCGCAAAGGGGAGACATATTTTCGTCCCTGAATCACATAGTTTCTGGGAGACTCCTACTGATTCCAGATGTACCTCCAACTACTGACAAAAAAAATGTATGACTAGGGACTTCTCACCACAGTGCACATTAAAGGAAAAGAATTCAAAAGGGCATTTGTTGATGTTGGTACCATTGTCAACATCATCCCTTTGAAAACCCTTAGGGCTGCTGGCATTACTCGACAAGAGGCTACTCATGATCCCATAGCAATCAGAGATCATGAAGGGATTTCCAGAGATGCATATGGCTTCATCACTCTCAAAGTTACAGAAAGTTTGGTCTGCACTGAGACCAAGTTTTACATAATCCAGGAAGACCCTGGATATGACATGATCCTTGGAAGGACTTGGATCCATACTGGAAGGCTAACCTTAACGCCTTCAACACACTCTATTACTGACAGAGACTCTGAGTCAGAAGGAGAAGCGGAGTATGCCCCACCATTTGAACACCTGAAGGAAGTTGAAACCTTGATGAGACTTGCGCAAGAACCCGGAGAGAGTCCACATGCTTTTGTCAAAAGGTTTCAATCCCATGCAAGTCTTACTCCTCTTCATGCTCCAGTATTACCAATGTTCAAACATGATACTTTGGCCCAGGGACTTCTCCCCATGAAAAATTTAGTAATTACCAAGAGTTATGAATAGATAACTTACCGTGACAATATTATACCCAATGGCTTGGTTCAGCGCGTCTCCATGTTGATCAGTCCATCAAGAGATTTATTGTTGAAGACCTGGAAAAACACGACAGACAATATGCTGGATACCCTCCTCTGCACGAGTGTCCATATGTGCCCTGGCCGTGGAATCAACACAAAATATTCAAGGCACGAACTACAAAGCCGAACAAATTCAAGGAAGGATATTTGATTCTCAAGGCAACTAAACGAGATCTCCATTCAGCAAGGAGCTCTAATTGGGAAGGACCATTTATGGTTGCTAAGTCCATAACTAGAGCATATTATAAGTTGATCAACACAGATGGAGGAACCCTACCAGTAATTCATGAGAATTGTCTTAAGGTATTTGTCTGAAGTTATTTGATATTTGAGGTACTGGGCGTCTTAATATCCATAACGTTTGGATTTGGCACTTTTAGGATTTTCTTTCATTATCTTTCAATTCCTCCAAAATTTTAGCAATACTTGCAATCAGTATTCGAATTCAGCAATTTATCAAAATTTAATTCATATTTCTTAAAAGAAAATCTCTATCAAATCCAAAAGAAAATCCTTAACCGTCTACCAATTCCATGATATCAAAACCAGAAATAAAACCTAACATCTCTCAGAAGTTTATAAGTTCAAGAGATTATGGAAAATAAATTAAAGAAAATCAGCGAAGAAAGATTTTTGCGCCTCTGCATCCTTCAAAGCCTGTAAATCCGCCTTCTCCTTGTTCAGCTCTTCAGTCATCCTAGCAATCTTGTCTTCCTTCTCTATCACAACATCATTGTGAAAGGGTATGTTATTTTCACATGAATCCTTAATAACATTCATCTTCTTGCGAAGCCACTTCACATTGAAGCCAAGTCTCTCAGAATTCTCCAAGTTGAACTCCCAATCAAATAGTACATCTGGAGTTACAGCATTTCTGGCTCTAGTGCATATGCCGCTTACAACACGCAAGAGTACACTTACCTACATTGTTAAAGCATAAACACGCCCAGGATTCCTGTCGATAATTATATGACCGAATTTCTCCCATATTTTGTTGCACAAACCCACATATCCAATAGGAACGCTGAATCCACCAACTAACTCATGATACGGGAGTGAGGCATAAAATGGAGGATCAAAAGAAACTCCTTCACTTGGGTATTCATGCACAACTATATGGTTTTCAATTACTGGAGCAACTTTTACAATCAGGGCAACAATTTTTTTCAGTATCTTCTGCTGGTGTCCTGGGTTCTTCTATCACTGAAATGGCGACAATCTGGGTCTCCATGACTTCATCAACAACACTTTCATGGACTTGAGGTGCATAGATAGTTTCCTCCTTATCAATAATCTCAGGGTCGCTCGCTTCGTCATTTTGGGCTCCTTCATTCTCAACTTCGGTATTTTGCACCTAATACGAAGATTACATGAGATTAGGATCATCCAAACATGAAACCAAAATAAATCATGAACTACAGCATAAAAGTGGTCTAATGTCATCAAAATCTTTCATTATACATGCTAGATGTCAGCAAATACCGTGAAAGTCGAAAAAAACACGTTTTACAACGAACTCGCATGAGAAGATTTTACACTGCCCTGTACAACGCGATGAACTGGGAACAATTGGTGAATAATCAAGGGTTTAGTTATATACCATTCTCTTCATATGAATGTTATCTACAACATGTCAAAATCTCATATCAATTGGATGAACTAGCAAAGGATGTGGTCGAAACTCGGGACTACACGACAGCTAAAAATTTCCTGAAAGTCTCCTGGATGTTTACTATTTTGTCTATTTTGGCCCCTGAACGTGCTCAAAACTTAAAAAGGTTCTTTTAAAAAGCTTGGAAGTTTTATGGGCTTAAGGATGCATATGCGGATCATGAAAATCTAACATCAGATGAAGATTTTACGGTGTTTTTCTTAAAACGCTGAGTTCTGAATTTTCTGGTGACGTGTTTTCGGCAAAACTTCTCATATGATCACATACATTCTCATTCATTCACTCATAGATCAGAAAGTTTATACTTATATGGATAAAATACAAGAGGAATAATTACTTGGGTGGTCTCCAAAACGTTCGAAGAATCAGAATTGCTCACACCGACGTTGACAGCAACTCGTAATCTTACATTACGACCATCCTGTGAAGAAATTTGATACAATAATCAGAACACAATCATCATGGTATTATGAAGACTCTACAAAAAATACTTACTCGTGAACACCCTGGAGATGTTTTTCGTTTCTTACTACCAAGAAAATGCTTCAATCTTGGTCTAGTAGAAATCATCTCAGGAAAAGGAAGATATTTCATTAAGGGTTGAGCATCTCTCACGAAATCAAGCAAACGCTTGAGCTGCTGATCCCAAAAGTCTATGTAACCCAGAGTTACATACGTGACTCTATCAGAACCGGGGAACCAGAATTTATTTCCTTCCACATGCGTACGGTCCATACGAGTCATGAGCTGTTCAACTGAAGGCTTTCTTTTTCGAAAGGTCGGAACGCACTGATCCATACCCATTTGCCGAGCTGCCCTATCAATATTGTATTCTTCCACCAAGAATTTGCCGTGAATTATAGATACCAGATGACCGGGGGTGAAACTCAATATGAAGGATCTCTCACCGTCATCCAAATCAGCACCGGATTTCAGAGTCACACTCTCTTCATCATTAAAGGTTTTCAATTGAGAGATATAAGAGGGGACTGATACCCATGGGAGGAAGTTGAATTCAGATTCACGATCCAAGACATCAACGAAATGGGTTTTGAGTCGAGGTTTCTTTGTAGACCAGCGCATAATCCTGGCATTAGCCTTCTCAGAGAAGACATGGCGAGCATCAGTGTTCAATCCTTGCAAAACACTCTGAGGAATGGGTGCATAATTCTTAAAACGCTCCCATATCAGAGCTTGAAGAAACATTATGATGGCATAACATTCAATCTTCATAAAACCATTCGAGACACTGGAGTCTATAATCAAGGAGTCCAAGTTAGAATACAGAGAGCCCAAGAACAAGCTACCAATTAGAAGTTTCTCACCCTGAGCCATCTTAATCGCAAAAGGAATCACGAACGGCTTCAACAAGTTCCCAGCATCCTCAAATACATCTCTGGATAGCCATAAACATAAGAAAGCAGCGATGGATAACGTACCGTCAACTGTTCAATCCGGACGAGTATATCTTGGCCACCAGTGTATCAGCCAATGAGCATAATAACCTTTGCTGCCAGATGCCTTATTAATCTCCTCCATTGTGGTTGTCAAGATGTTAGAGATTGCATTTTCCTCTAAAGAAAGGTTTTCAGGAAGATTGCCTATGATTGGAAGATGCAACAAAGCAAACACGTCTTCTAAAGTAATGGTAAATTCTCCTCATCTGCATATGAAAGAGTGAGTTGGAATACACCATCGAGCAAGTAGAGCTATAATACCTCGCGCATCATGGAATATGAACAAATCTCCAGAAGCTTGAATAGCTCGTATTACTCATGCATCATGCAACTTGACTCGAACTCATGGGAAACCCAGTATGTACCTCGACCAACCAGAAATTTTTTCCAAGGGCCGTCGAGAAAGGTTGAACTCAATCATTGATGCAGAAAAATATCCTTTATCAAGGCAGAACCGAATAGCTCCCTGAGGAGTCACCAACTTCTTCTGAGTAACCTCTCTGGGGTTTATCAGAAGACGAAATGCTGGAGTTTTGAGGCGCTTCTCAGGCTCTTGGTCCATGAAGAATGTATCATCTATGTACAGAACGTTTTTAATTCCAGGAGTTTCATCTTCACCAATGGAAGTCTCTTCCGTGCATGAATCATCCATAGAGGCATCATCATCTATGTGTGAACCTTCTCTGGAAGCATCATTGTCCACACACATATCATCTCTGGAAGCATCATTGGTTTGTGAATCGGACATCTTGCAAAGTAGCTGTAACATGCACACAATGCCCCACTTCAGTACATCATACAAACATCAGTGGAATGAAGTAATTGGAAAAATGCTCATGCAAGCATCTACAAAGCAGTAACTCTTAACTCTTACCTTTTTTACGCTTTCACTAACGGTAGTGATAGTAATGCTAGAGTTAACACTCCAAAATTGTTCGTCTCTTCGAACCTACAAAACATATTCAAAAACTCAGATTTTTCATAAAATCATGAATATTTCTACTGTGTGAACATTCACCATGAGATTACGAAAACTAAACATTATTTCATCATAAATAATTGTTTACGTCTAAGTAATACTACACAAAACTCAAGTTTTGATTTTAAAGAAAATAATATATATTTGTATATATAAAAACAAAAAACGTGATTTACTCACGTAAATAAAAATAAATTGACGTGAGCAAGGCTCACGAAAAATAAAATTTGTGGATACTCCACGGTTTCAAAAAAAATCATGAATAAACCATGGTTTTACAAAAAAATAATATTTTCCTTCGTATCGTCATACGACTTCGAAACGAATGTTTATTCCAATTTTGTGAAAAACTCACGCATTATAAGATAAAGTTTTGGTTTACATGAAAGCTCATAAACAAAATTTTATCACTGGACACAAGTTCACATATAAAGAAGAAAACTCTTTCTTCGTATCATCGTCATTCTTTAAAACGAGAGTTTATTTCGGTTTCGTGAAAATTCACCTTTCCATGATAAAACTTTGGTTCACATGAAAGCTCATAAACATAGTTTTATCACTGGACCTAAATATTCATATATAAAGAAAAATCTCTCCTAAATCAGGGATTATTATTAGTTTTCAAAACTAGTGATCAAACGAACATACGTTTTCAAAAACGAAGGTTTTCGACAAAACCCACACTCATGCATGCACATTCATATAAATTTATCATGATCAAGATATGAACAACTCATAGAACTCATGAACATCAATAAACATCAGCAAAAAAATAATATAAAAAAATCGCATACCTGTCGGCGTCGGCCGGAAGCTGGCCGGACGGTAGCTATTCCAGCTGGGAAGTGGCGGCTCCGGCGAAATTTTCGTCTCTCCTTATCTGCTCGGACGTGAAGAAGATGAAGGTATGAGGGAGGTGGTATGTTGTAGATGAAAAAAAAGAAAAGGGATTACTCCTTTTATATCAAATTTTATTTCCAAAAATCTAATCACACAAGGATTTTCTTATTGGGCCCGGGCTGTGAATCCTAAATGACCAAGGTCCCGTCGTCCAAATCAGCGGTTCAACACCAATTTATGTTCACCAAACGACGCTCTATCATGCCACTGAGATCTTCATTCAATTCATGGAATGCACGTACTATCGAAATCCAGTAACGTCTTAACTTACAACTAAGTTCAATTGCTTATATTGTTTATGACCGGAAAATCATCATTCAATGCTGACTGAGGAACACAGCTTTCCTCACTAAGCAGGGGACTTAATGTTGATGGTGTATTTTCAACGAAGGCTAAAATCATAAACCCATAATTGTACGAACCTCTGATCCAGCAGTCAGACGTGACTATTGAGACACGGATCTCTCATCGAATCCTCTGACTGAGAATACTTTCTCTCAGAGTACATGCAGATATGTAGTCTTACGGCTAGGAAACAACATATCTCATGAATACTGAACACTTTAGTAATTATTTCTATATAGTATCACAAGATGGACGGCTCCTAGATAGCTTAATCTGCTAGTATAGAGCGATAACGTCTTCAGGATACAAACAATGAGTTTACCATGACTATATAAAGGATATGAAGCTCCAACAAGCTCATATCGGAATAGTTAATGCTCCTAGACAGCTTTCTCTGCTAGTATAGAGCCATAAGTTAATTATTCCTAAATTCTTGGATTCATCCACAGAATTTCTGAAAATATTCAAATATTTTCGCAGATATTTCATTAATGCAAACCATGGTTCTTCCCAGCAGAAATCCATGGGTTAGTAATAAATATTCAATGCACGGGCATTTGGGCTACCTCTGAGTAAGCCCTGTCTCAAAAGGTGCAAGTTTATTCAACGATGATGCATTAACAATCACCGCACGAACGAGTATTTAAAAATACGACGAAACGATGAACCTATGCAAAATAGGGAAAAAAAATAAAAAAAAATCAAAATATTGACCAGGGTGCTGGGAGCATGGGCCCACTGACTGGACGATCGTGCCATGGCTAATCCCATGCCAGTTTTATATTTTATTACATTTTTATTATTTTCCTTGATATGATGAAAGTCCTTTCATTTGAACAAATATCCTTCGTTTTGAGGAAACTCCTCAATTCCGTGGTGCTTCCTTCGCACGGAGGAAATAATATAAAATTAGGGAAAACATTGTGAGGCGTGACCATTGGCCAACCGGCCATGCATTGGTCCCAGCCGGCCCCACACCTCATGGTTCCTCATTATTTTATTATTATTTTTTTAATTTCATGAAAACTCCTTAATCTCATGATATTTCCTTGGTCCCATGAAAAATAATATAAAATTAGGGAAACCCGTGTGATCAGGCCCTAGCCAGCCGGCCAAGCCCTGGATGGCCTCACACGTCCCATTTTATTATTATTATATTTTTCATGTTTTCATAATCCCATGAAATTCCTCGATTTCATGATATTTCCTTCAAATTATGAAAAATCCTTCAAATCATGAAATAATACATAAAATTAGGGAAAACACAAGGGACTGGGCCCTAGTCGGCCAACCATGCTCCAAGCCGGTCCCACACATCCCACACATCCCTTATTTTATTATTATTATTTTTTTATGTTTTCCTCATCTCATGGAAACTCCTTGATTTCAACAAAACTCTTTAATTTTAACAAAATTCCTTGGTTTTATCATATTTCCCTAATATAAAAAAATAGGAATTGTGGGACGGGCTCCTTGGAAGGACGGCCATGCCTTTGCCATGACTGGTCCCACACTTCATGATTCCTTTATTTTTTATTATTTTCCTTCATCTCATGAAGGTTTTGACGGTTTCATCAAAAATCCCTGATTTCTTCATATTTTCTCAAATGAGTGCTCAACTGCACGCCAGAAAATATCAAAATTCTCATAATTGAGATATGAACACTTTGACGATGTGAACATGTTACCTTAACCGACCAGGCTTGGCTCCTTGGCTCACAATGATCCGGTCCCGTGTATCTTCACGGTTTGACCTAATTTGCGCAATTGCACGTATTAGGTCCAAAAACTCTTCCAAACAACTTGGAACTTCATGAAAAGATCATCATTTGATCCCGTGACCACCCAGGGCTGGATTCATGACCACTTGGTCGGTCTCTAATCTATTCATAATTAATTAGGTTTTATTACTTAAGGCTCAGACGAGCATTTTTCGAATAAATGATTAAACCAGCATTCAATCATTCTTTCATCAACGAATCACCAACTCTTCAAGAGGCCTTGGTATTTGCTCAAGTGAGCATCTAGGCGCAACATGGTCGACCCAGGGTCCCATGAAGCCGGTCCCTCTTTCATTCCATAGTTAATTTTCAAATAAACCATCAATTGATGAAATTAGGGTTTCTGAGTCCAAGGATCATAATACCAGACTCAAACACTAATAATTTTATGATGATCTCATGATAAGTACTCTTATTAATTATACTTGGTTCAACTACCAGTATTTTAATTAATATTTTATTTTGGTCAAGCTACCAATAATTCATCAGATGAGCAACACTTTCTCAGATGAGCAATACTTGCTCAAATCAAGGAATATTGGTTCAACTATCAATATTCAACAAATCAGAGTAATACTTGCTCGCCTCAACTATCAACGTGAGAATCATGTCCACGTTCAATTCATGAGTTTCAGAATATTTTATAAAATCATGTTCAACTCAGTAAATACAGGGACTCATCGTCCCACTAAATCATGAAGTCAACAACTGACTAAACTAACCATGAGACGTCAATCGTGTCACTTGGGGGGATATAAACTAGCGTTTTGGTTTGGCGGTCTACGACACGTATGTTCAAACACACGATGGAATGTGAGCAAGTCGTGAAATCAGTTGAAGGAGTTAACAAAGTAGTGGATGGTAAATCAACCAAGTGTCTGCACGCTGAGAAACTGGTTTCAAACACGATTTCCACTTCCCCACTCTTTGATTCCACAAACTATCACACTTCATGGGATCCTGGTGTCTACAATTCCATCAATATAAATTAGTCTCTGAATCATGATTAAAATAACAACAACGAGAAATACAACAAGAATCTCACGTCTCATTGACATCACGGGATCATCAACTCATCAATTGAGAAATTACTCTCAACTGAGCAATTTCAATCATTCATAACTTATCATATTCAGAATTCACAACACACCTACAATCTTTGATTACCATTGATTCCACACATTTCTCAGCTTCCCTCCTACAGATCAACCAATCCTCTCTTTGTGACCGAATTTACTCTGGAACGGCCGTTGTCTTGGTTTAGGCTGGAGTACTACAGATTGATCTCTCGAATTCAAAGCACTCCCTTCTTGCAGTGCATATGTGTGAGGTTGAATATTTCACTCGGTTCAAGGAGTCTCCTCCGTACGGTCGTCTCCTCAATTCCTTAAAAACTAGCAAATCGTTTTTCCCCATCTACAAGGATAAGGCAATTTGATAAGTGATAAATACTTCTCCACTTTATTAATTAACCTAAAATGAAGCATGTAGCAACAATCCCCAAGTATTCTGTGAATTTTAGCATTATTAATTAATACACAAATTGCCTCGTATTTCCTATGCTATTATCAGCAGAACTCTCATTATTATTGCGGCATGATAACTGATTGTTACTATCAGCTGAGTAACATGAATATCCAAGTATCAACAATAAGGCATACACGAAATACCCGTATAGGCTACACCATTCTCTAACAAAGAGAATCATCTCTTGGTGTGTTATACTAACCCGATCGAGCATATTTGAATCTGGACTATCCACATCAGTCTCAGAAATGATCACGACCATCCAACTTCACCAGCAAGATTGGACGGATTAGATCGGATCCATAACCCCAGGCAGGTATTGGAGTATCCACCACCGGCCCAATGCGGACCCCGCATGGTAAACCTCCCCAAAAGGGTAGCAATGGTTTTCCAATTCGTGCAGCCAAAGCAGCGCGGACGTGAAACCCTAAATTAGGGTTTACGGCACATTACATGTGTCGTAAATTAGTCTCAACCATCCATCTTCGCAGGCATAGATGGAGGGTGTAGATGTAGATTCAAAGGGCCTAGAGCATGTAAACACAAATATCATGGGCCTGCCTACATACATGATCGATCGGTCAAGACCAACTATGGTTGGTCGTCCCAATTCGTGCGCCCAAACAAGGCGTGACGCACGGAAGGCAAAACCCTAATTATGGTTTGTGTTGCGATCATGAGCGTCCATTTTCTCCCGCTCGGATGAAGGGTCTAGGAATAGACTAAGCAGGTCCGGTGAGTATCAACATGATCACTGTGGGACCACCTATCTCCGCACCCGATCGACCAAGGCATACCATGGCTGGTTGCTTCGATTCGCATGCCCAAACTAGGCATGGTCACACTTCCCAACCACAAACTGATCTCAACCACTCAACTTTGCCGGAAAAATTGAGTGGCTTAGATCACGTTTCTATGGGACAATGAAGTACAGGCGTGTACACTATCCCGCCGTCTGCACGCCGGACTGATCTGTCAAGACTGACCAGGCTTGGCCGTATCGAAACGCATGCCCAAAGTTGGCATGACGCGCGGCCTTTGTAGCACTGGATTTCTGTTGCAATTTTATCTTCACCACTCATCTTCACTATACAAATTAAGTGCCTTAGATAACACTTTTACGAGACAATGAGGTATGGGCATGTACATCGGCATGTCGTTTACACGCACGCCCAATCGGCCCTGATAAAAAGTGTTTCCAAGCTTGGTTTTGACCAAGCTGAAGAGTGATGCTTGTGCACCTCTTTAAAAACCCTAATTCCACTAACGGTCGCAGATGAGTGTTTCAAAGATCATCTCGTCTGTTCAACTTTACCTGCTTGGTTATACATCCCTAGTCAAGAGTTAACTGGTGAATGAGGTGTCGTGGTGATTACCATCTGCCACTCTACCACACCATGTGTTTTGGACAAGGGAGGACTTGCTTGCGCAGCCTCCAAACCATCACATGAAGTGGGCAGGACATGATGCTCAATAGCGATGCTTCATACATGCTGAATATATTCGATGCATTACCTGCATAGAATACACACGATATTTCATAAATGTCGACTTCCTAAATAACTTAGTTATTTAATCTAGCATTACATGCTACTTTATGTGGGTCTCACGATCCACACAATAGACATCAATCATGTCACAAACTGGGGGATACATACTGGGGTATTCGTCTGGCGGTTTACAGCGTGTAGTGCGCAACGCGCCATCACAAGAACGTGTTAGGAAGTGATGGACGGTTAGTGATGACGGAAGAAGTTGGCAAGACTGATCGTGTGGCACTAACACACGACTCCACCACTCCACTTCCTCCACTTCTCACGAGATACGAGGGTTAGGCTTAATGACTTATATAAATAGGTTCTCCTCCCTATTTTCAACAGGACAAGACAGATAGAAACCAAGTGTGGATACAACGTATTCAAACACCCAGAGCTGATTGCTTACATTATTGCAAGACAGTTTGGTTTTCTGATACAAGTAATAAACAACCTACACCTTCACAATCTCAACACCTTTTTCGCTTCCCTCCCTAAGATCAACCCCATCTCCTTCACTTTGTGACCGAAACAAGTCTAGAATGGCCATTTCTTGGTTTAGGCCAGAATTGTATAGATTGATCTCTCGAATCAAAAGCACTCCCGTGCAGTGCATTTTTTTAGGGTTTAGATTCATTTCTCATCCACACACCCCAAATTACCAAAACCGGTAGAAATAGTTTTCACCCATAAACAAGTTTCTCAATATTCTTAGAGAATGACTCAATGATGCTATAGAGATCACGTTCTCGATCAAGAGACTTTTCAAATTCATCAATAAGCTGATTGTAGTTGTGGGAAATCCTACACTACACCCTTGATAAGAATTTACTGTAATTAAGACATATTTGAAGATTAAAAACAAAAATTTATTATTTGATTCTCAGAAATGTTTACAAGAAATGGAAGAAATCAAGAATACAACCGCTCTCTTGAATTTTCTCTCTCCTCAAGACTTTCTCAACACTCAAAAATACATCATCCCCCTTCTGAATCTACTGGGTCTCTTTATATAGAATAGTTACATAGTGGATGATAGCTAAGTTGTCCTTTAATTTTGGATCTGACCCGCGATATTATCGCAGTAGTTATAATGTCCATTCTCGCAAGCACTATAACCATCGCAAGATAATCACGCACTTCCCGTGTTTCTTCATTCGTCAGCTATTACGTCATTCTTCAAATCATTCTGTGACTAGGTATGGGAATTATGAAAAATCGAATAGAAGAGATCAAATAAATTAGATAAACATAGTTTAGACAAGCAGAATCGAATTTAATAATAATATCAGAAGAGAAAGTTTATACCTTTGAGACTCCATTAGAACAGTAGCAGGTGAACCTGTGAAAGAATAAAAATTGCAGACGGGAAAGTTTACAGAGAAGAGAAGGGATGAAGAAGACGAAGAAGTAAAAGAAAAAGAATATTTCTTAAACAAGTTATCTCTTTTATAGACAGAAGAGGGGTAACCGGGTAATAAAGGATTAACCGGTTAAAAGAGGAGCATTCGACACGTATAAGCGGACATACCTAATTTACAGGGCTTTTTCGGAGAAAAGAGATAAAAAAAACTAGGTAGCTGCGGCATTTTAATTCTCATAGTCTTTCCTTCTTCGCAGAAAATACATGAGAAGAGGCAAGATGTAGGACCAGAATATCGCCATGATATTATTCTTTCGAGATTAATAACACTTCTGCGAACATCATCGCGAGTTCTTCAACATCACTAAGTGTAAAGGCTAATAAACTCAAAGAACGTGTGACGACCCTCGATCTCGTCAACGCTATTAGACCGGTCAAGTGACGAATTAGTCGATAATAACTCGATTAGTTTAAAACGAACGTTGATTAATAGGAATTAATCTAACAACGAATTATATACGTAATTAGTATCATTAGATATAACTCGAGAAGTAACGCAGAATTGCCTACTCGAACATGCCATTCGGATACCAGACGAAGATGATATTATATGTTACAATTTAGCCGCCTTGGCTGCCCATATCGTTTCGTCGGATGTCTTTAGTAAATTGGGTCGGCCTTATCTTCCCAACTCAAGAGGATAACCTCTCATCTTTCTTTCTTCTTTCTCTTTCATTCTCGTTTCTTCTTCTCTTTACTTCTTCTCCTGTTCTTCTTCTTCTTCGAATCTGAGAGATGAGTTTGAGAATCCGTTCGAGAGAATCATTTGAGGAGGAAGATGATGAAGCTTTGAATCATAAATGGGAACAAGTAGGGATTATTAGAGTTCCTATTTGAAGTATTGAAATTGATTCAGTAATGAATTGAAGAAATCAATAAATTAGGGTTTCGTATAATTCTGATGTTGTTGTGGAATCGATGGGTTTATTGGGTTATTGATAGAGAAAGATTAAGAAGATTGTTGTGTAATAAACAAGGAAGAGTTGTGTTGATGAAGATCGAGAAACTTAGGGTTTATCAGAGAATCGAATTGGAGATCGTTTTGGTGATGGTTATGAAGAAATTGAAAGATGGGTTTTGAAGAACATGATGTGAATAAGGATTTGTGGTTGTAATTTGATGACCAGAGGATCAATAACTGGAATATTGAGAAGTTAGGTTCATAACATCTTAGGAAAGCAGTAGATGATGAAATTGGTGATTAAGAAAGGGGATTTGAGACGGGTTTGATGTATATTGAGGTAATTATCCTTCTCAAGGAATTTGGTAAGTTAATCCTTTCTATTATTCCTTTTGTGATTGTTTTGGAACCATGAATTAAGATGAATGATTTTTATAATAGGTGAACTGAATTATGGTTGTTGTAGTTCAGATTTGGTTGAAGTACAAAGGACATGAAGAATAGTGGAGGTCTAAGAATGTTTGTACTGGTGGTGGTAATGGAATTGGTTTAAGTTGAGTTGTTGTTTGGTTTGAGTGCAGATGGAAGTTGAACTATGGGATTCAAGTTTAAATGGTGGCGGATTTTGTTTGTCTTTGATTGTAGTTGAAGTGTAGATGATTGAATTGGGCTAATGGTGTTGGTAGTGTTGAATAAGTGGTGTTGTTGTTGTTGTTGTATAGGTTATGTGGTTGCTAATGAAACTGAAGTTGAGAAGGATATTGTAGATAGATATGTGATATAAATGTGGTTATGAATGTTTGCTGTGTGATGTTGAAGCAAGGTAATAGATTTTTAAAGGTAGGTTTCGCAAGTGGTAGATATTCTATGGGTTTACAAGGAAATGGATATAAGGTGGCAGTGTTATTTGGTGATGAGATGGAGTTGCAGGCGATGTTGGTTTGTTAAGTACATGTGTTAGAGATGTTAAGCGAGTTGAATTGCAAGTAAGAGAACTGTAATTGCAAGAATGTGAAGTAGGGGTGTTGTTGGTGAAGAAAATTACAGGGAGGTGATCTTAGTCGAAGCTTGAAACCTCTGTTGTACATGTAGGTTGTGTTAGCTTTGTAATTCAATTTTGAATTATATTATAAATGAATGAATCAAGGAGTTAACAAATTATTGAGTTAGCATGAACTGAAAGAGGTTGAAATGGAGTTCTCAAGTGAAATTTGGTAAGATTTACTATAGTTGCGAAGGTGGTGTTACGTTGAGAATGAATTCTGTTTAAGAATGCACTTGTGAAGTTTACTTTTGACTTATATTGTTGTAATGTTGTGTAGTCTGGTGGAGTAGTTGAGATGCATTGTACCTTTGAATAACCAAAGGTTATAGACCTGGCGTTGTTCTGACTAGGTGAATTAGAATTGTAACAAAATGAAGACAAATTGTGCTTGCAGCTGCATTTGCAGGTAAAGCTAGGATTATAATTGAAGTTTGAAGTTCATTTAAAAAATAATTGTATTGTACTTAACTTGTGAAGTTCTGTTCATTAGTGTATTGAGTCTTGTGATGCATCATTATGGTGCAGTTTCAGTTTTGACCTTTGCACAGGCTTTGGCCTTGAGTTTCCTGCCAGTCAGATATCTGACTAGTTCTTAGCTGACTCAGTTAATCTGACTGAGTCTCTGAACCTGACTCACCTGAATCAGTCTTGTGGACTGAGTTAACTCAGTGAGTTTTCCCTTATCTTGATCTGAGTTGAATCGTTGACCATTGACCATGGACATTGACTTGGCCTGGACGTTGACTGTTAGTTGACCATTGACCGTTAGTTTGACAGTTAGTGACTGTTAGTTGACTTAGTGGACTTGGGCTTGGGGTAGTTTTCTTAGTTAGATATTTTGGACCTCTTGTGGTCCGAATTAGACTTTGACTTTTTCTATAAAGTTGTAGATACTCATAAGACTTAGCTATTGGACTAGAGAATTAACTCATTGAATTGGTAAACCTTTAGATATGCAAGAGATGGATTATGGAGATGTGAAGAACCTTAGATGGGCTTAAAATAGATAATAAAAAGGGGTATAAAAACGTAGATGGGCTTAGGACTATTAGCTAGATTTGTATAATTCATGTGTGAGCCATTTTGGCTAGAATCTTAGAATTCTTGTGTGATTAACAGTTAATTATTAACAACGATCAATTCAGAAGATGAACCAGTGGATCATGGATCTCGAGGTAGGCGTGTCCTGTCTTCAAAAAAGGTGTGGGAATGCATTTAACTCTTTGTATTCATTATTGTTGCTTTTATTAAAAGTTTATGCTTAACAAACTCATGCGTTGTCTGTTCTTTCATTCCATGTTTTGTTTAAAATGCATTATCTTAATCATGTTGGTTCTGTGAATCTTTCCACGATGTGGAAAGGACTTGTAATGTGTTGTCAATATGAATTGTTACGGGAAATGAGAATTTCCACTTGTGGTATATAGGATACGCTCCTTCACATTTATACCTACTTTAATTTAGCTTTTATTGTTTAGAGTATTGGTCACCATGGTCTTGGTGGCATCCATATATAAATAGGTGTGAATTTCCGGGTAGGGATTTACAACCATATTATACATTGTTTGAAGAAGGAGTTTGTCCATATACATGTATGATTATTTCAGTGACTTAGTCACTGTTTATTGTTTTCGGAAAAACATGTATTGTTTTCCAAATTTTGCCTATGATTACTTAGAAGGTTAAATGTTAATTATTCCCACTTCAGTTTCTGTGACAGATCAGAGTTGCACATCAAAAGCTTCACGGGTTGACTTCGCTAGTTGATTAACTTATGTTATGTTTATAATGTTATATATTTTATTTGTAAACCAAATGACTATTATATGTATCATTTGAAAGAAGATCTTGTATATATATTTTTGAGAAGGGTTAGTTTTGGGCTAAGTTTTTGTAGCAGATTTCTTAATTGAAAGTTAAGTGTTTAATTTGGATTTTAGTGCCTCTTATTTAGTTAATCTCTTGGATTAGTCAGCTGCTAGCTTAGGGGGCGCTACAGAACGTTTCTCTCGATTAAAAGAATCTCATTCCTTATTGGAGAAAGAAAATGCTTATCTCATTTCTAAAGAAGAAAGTATAAAATCTCGCCTGAAGGGTATAATTGGAGATAAATTCGATGATGCCATGAACCAGTGGGAGAGTTGTGTCTTATCATTAATTCAAAACTTATCTTCGCAGAGAGAAGGTAGTCATTTTGACTGCCTTAATTGTTAACTTTTCTGTTCAAATTTCTCTGCTATATTTTTGCAAGATCTTCGTCTGAATGTTTTTCTGGCTTATCTGTTTTTCTCGCAGAATCTAAGAAAAGTCTTCAAACCACCATTTCTGACTTCGCTGATAAATTGTCTTCAGTCCGCAAAGAAAATGGTGAACTTCTAGCCAAATATGTCAAATCTCGCGATCGTGCAGAAAGAAGATATGACTATCTTGAATACTATAAGAACATGGAAATTAGGAATCACGACAGAGGCTTCCTTCGCAAAGTTCATCTTAGTGCTGAAGTTCTCGTGAATGACATCTTAATATCTAACGCTCTCTCCCCTGTATCAGTCAATCCTCTAGAAGTAGATGATGAAGAAATTCCTCTTCCCATGGCTAGTGATCTAGAGTATGTAAGTGATGAAGAAGATGTTTCTCAGGAAAATTCGGCGGATAAAGAAAAATCTCCTCTTACTAAAGTAGCTACTGGCGATGGAACAACCGTTAATGAGTCATCAAATGAAGAAGAAACTTAAGTTGATCATGAGAAGAATGTTGGCGAGGCTAATAACTCTGGCAGAGATAATGCTTGAATTTTGTTTTTGCTTTCTTTTAGTTCTCTTTCTTGCGAATGATGTAACCTCTTTCAATTTTAAAACTCATTTTGGAGCTCTATTAAATTTATGTTCTTCTCAATACTCTGTGAGAAAGATAATGGTATTTTATTTATCAATTCCCATACCTGCCCCTCATTATGTTTCTTGGAATGAACAAATATCTCTTGCATCTGAGAAAAATGAAATAGTTAATGGGTAGGGTTATTCTTGTGGTCTTATTTTGCCTTCCTAATTAAAGGTCTTATTTCTCCACGTTTCTTTCTGCGACAAAATCTCAGGACGTCCTTACATTCGTATGTAAAGACCCATTGATCTTGCCTTAGCTCTTGTATTTTATCAATTCTATGCGACTATATGACAGGTCTAAGTTCCCTTGCGAGAACAAAGCCTCATGACATAGCCATCTTGCGATGAAATCGCAGGACGTCTTTACACTTTCATGTAAAAACCCATTGATCTCATCTTAACCTTTACTTATAGATTGTTGCCTCTGTATTTGTCACGCGACAATATGACATGTCTAAAT
Source organism: Papaver bracteatum (assembly GCA_023529315.1). Taxonomy (NCBI): domain Eukaryota; kingdom Viridiplantae; phylum Streptophyta; class Magnoliopsida; order Ranunculales; family Papaveraceae; genus Papaver; species Papaver bracteatum. The sequence goes on along the minus strand of JAJJWX010000782.1, from coordinate 373,228 downwards.
GTTCTTGCGAACACAAAGCCCCATGACATTGTCGTCTTAAGACACTTATCAGCTCCCTAATAGAGGGTACCGCCCTTACCCCCTGGTTGCCCCTTCAAGGAGGGAACATCGGCCATACAAGACTAGCTCATCCCATCCATTCTTAACAAAAACCAGTTGTTTTCGCAGTCTCTTATCCTTTATTCCTATATGGATTATAGTTACGAGACTGCACCCTAAGTGGGGTTTTCTTGAGGCCGAGTGCATCATATCCAAGACTTACCAAGAATGTCCAGGGTAGGTTCGTCCATCCCGGGCATCCTTGGCTCAACCGTGTACCTCGGCGCCTTGGTCATACTCTGCACCCCTTATAAGAGACCCTCGGTCGTCCAACCAGGGTATAACCTTATATAGTTGGAAATCCAAAGTATCTCTCCTGGATAGGTATCTCAAAGAGATGGACCCCAGTCTCTGTGTCTCAGGTTCCAGTAGGGGTATAACCTTATCCCTGAGACACGCAAAGAGATACCCCCTAATATGACGTACTTTAGGTCTTATATTTTCATGTTGCGAAATTGTATTCGCGAACTAGGGTGTACGCCATAAAGGTTCGTCCCGTTATTTGTTTCTTTTGCGTATATCGCAATCTTTCATTCTTTATGTAATCTTGAATAACCTTGCGAATAAACTCGCAGCTGTAAAAATTTATTTTGCCCATTTCTTCTTTGTTTCATTAAAAATTTGTTACTGATAATATCTTTTTAAAAATAATTTGTTCCATGGTCTACCAAGTCTTTGACCAACATCTCTGCCTTCTAGGTCCACCAACCTGTATGCCCCTGTTCCAACTATCTCTTTAATGATATACGGTCCATCCCATTTTCTCGCCAACTTTACACCACGTTCTCGTTGGTACTCTGGTGTTTCTCGCAGAACTAAATCGCCTGGTTGAAACTCACATTTTTTGACTCGCTTGTTATATTCGCGAGCCAATCTTCGCTGATAATTTTCCATATGTTGTAATGATTTTTCTCTTTTCTTCTAATTCATCAAGTTCTCTTAGAATCATGCTAGAATTAAGATTCTTCTCCCAAACCTCTCTTTTTGTTGTAGGAATAGCAACTTCTGTTGGTAGTACTGCTTCAACACCATATGTTAAACAAAAAGGTGACATCCCAGTTGCCTCTCTCCTGGTTGTGTTGTAAGCCCAGACTACATTATGTACCTGTTCACACCATGCTCTATGGTACCCTTCTAATTTCTTTTTTAAGATGTCTGCGATTGTTTTATTAGTTGCTTCAGACTGACCATTAGCTTGTGGTATAATGGAGTAGATTCCACATCTTATCTTAAATGCATTGAGTAGCAACTCTATGTTTTGTCCTTCAAATTGTTTTCCATTATCAGAAACCAACTGTGCTGGAATTCCAAATCTGCAGATGATATTTTCAAAGATGAATGTAAATATATCTTTATCGCGAATGTGTTGTACTGCTTTTACTTCTGCCCTCTTTGTGAAGTAATCTGTCGCGACAATTAAGTATCTCTTCTGCCCTTAACCTGGCACAAAGGGTCCCACAATATCTAAGCCCCATTTTCCAAAAGGCCACACACTTTTTGAAGATGATAATGGTTCCCCTGGTGCATGTATCCTCTTTCCATATCGCTGGAAATCTTCGCAAAGCTTTGATAATTGTTTTGCATCTTCATTCATATACGTCCAATAATAGCCTTGCATTTTTGTTCTATAAGCCAAAGATCTTCCTCCGCTATGATTACCAGCATCTCCGCTATGCAACATTTTTAACACTTTTTCTCCTTCTTCCCGTGTCAAACATCTAAGTAATGGCCCATTAAAAGATTTTTGATATAATACTCCATCCCTTAATTCATAATTTATTGCACGGCTCTTTAATTTGTGCGCCTCCAATCTATTTCTTGGTGTTTCACCTATCGCCAAGTATGCGTGAAGTTCTGCTCTCCAATCTGGGATAGTGTCTCTGACTGGTCCTTCTGCGTCATTTTCTATTATCATTACATCCGCCTTTTCTTCTTCTTCTTCTTTATTAATTGAAGGTGATACAGCCGTCTGAATTCTTATGCATCTCGCAGCTGGGTTTTCCATCATACATGATGTAAACGCAAAAGCATCTGCGAGTCGGTTATCTTTTCTTGATATATGTCTCCATTTTATTTTTGGAATTCTCGCAGACAATTCTTCAACAAGTTTCTTGTATTTCTTCAGAGATGGTTCATTTGTTGTGTATTCTCCTTTTATCTGGCGAATAACCAATTGCGAGTCACTGGTAATCCTTGCGTTCTCCAACTTCATCTCTATTGTGAATTTTAGAGCATGCACCACAACTTCATATTCTGTCTCATTATTAGTGGATGTGAATTCCAAACGAAATGAAAAAGTCATTTTTTTCTCCTTCTGGCGAGATAAAGACCACTCCAATTCCATTTCCTTCCCCATTTGATGATCCATCCACCAATATTTCCCACATGTTGGGTTCCTTTAATAGATCTTTTGGATCTCCATGTTCTTCTTCTATGTCCATCATTTCTTCCACAACTTCATCATCTTCTAGAGGAAATTTTGCTAAAAAATCTGCTACAACTTGTGATTTTGGCAAGGATAGGACTTCATATTTGATTTCAAAGTGCCCTACTTGTACATTCCATCTCTCAACTCTGCCTGATCTCTTTGAGTTCTTCATTACTAATTCAGTGGGCACCTTTGTTAATACCTTTACTTTATATGCCTGGAAATATATGGGAAGTTTGAAGGTTGCATAAACCAATGCCAGAATTAGCTTCTCAATTTTTGAATAATTTCTCTCTGCAGAATTAAATGTTTTGCTGATGTAATAAATTGGTTTTTCTACCCCTGCATTTATTCGCAATAATACTGCGCTTAATGCGTGCGATATTGTCGCAAGTTAAATCAATAATTCTTCTCCCGGCTCCGCTTTCTGTAAAATAGATATGTTCATTAGATATTCTTTAACTCCTTGAAAAGCCTTCTCACATTCATCTGTCCATTTGAATTTTGTACCATTCCTGAGTATATTGAAGAAATGCTTGCATTTATCTGAAGATCGCGAGATAAATCTTCCTAGCGAGGCTAAGAACCCATTCAAATTCTGTACATCTTTCACTGTTGCTGGTGTTGGCATATCACAAATTTCCTGTACTTTCTCTGGATCAACTTGAATTCCTTCTTCTGATACAATATAACCTAAAAATTTCCCTCACGCTACTCCAAAAATGCATTTCTCAGGATTCACCTTGATATTAAAGAGTCGCATTTGATCAAAAATTTCCTTCAAATCTTGCACATGGTTCTTAGCTTCTTTACTCTTTATTAACATGTCATCTACATACACTTCTAATGTTTTGTGTATCCACTTTGCGAACACCTTCTCCACTATTCTTTGATACGTTGCACCAACATTTCGTAACCCAAAAGGAATTTTTGTGTAACAATATAATCCTCTTGGAGCAAAAAATGCGGTGTGCTCTTGATCTTCTTCAGCGAGAGGAATCTGGTTATAACCTTTATACCCATCTAATGAAGATATTCTATCATTTCATGCTGCTGATTCAACCATTTGAGGAATATCTGTTAAAGGAAAACTATCTTTAGGGCAAGCTTTGTTTAAGTTAGTAAACTCTATACAAATTCTGATCCCCTTATTTTTCTTTGGAACCACTACCATATTTGCAATCCATTCCGGGTATTTTGCTTGTCTAATAATTCCAGCATCAAGCATTTTCTATAACTCCTCTTCTATTTTTGAGTGATAAGTTGTTGCGATTTTCCTTATCCTTTGCTTGAATGGTCTCACATCTTTGTTAATTTCTAACTTATGACATGCAACTGATGGATCTATTCCAGGCATCTCATCCATACTCCACGCGAAAATATCCTTATGCTCTCGCAAGAGATTTATGGTTTGTTCTTCTTCATCTGCACACAATTTATTTCCAATTTTCAGCATTTTAGGTTCTTCTTCACTTCCAACATTTACTTCCTTTGTTGGTTCTACTGCGGTGTAGCTGGCCTCAGGTTCTCCCATTAGTGTTGGTGTTTCCATGACTCTCGCAGGCTCGTCATCTTCTTGTGAGATCTCGCTGGGTATTCCTTTTCCTTCTCTTTCTCTTATCATGTAAACTTTAAATTCTTCTTCCTTCTTTGCCTTTTTTGCCAATTTTCTGCAAGCTTTTCGCAGGTTTGGACGCTCTTCATAATTTCTCACTTCAATTTGATAACACAGCTTCGCAAGATCAGTATCTCCTCTAATTTCTCCAATTCCACTAGGCATAGGAAATTGCATTGATGTAATTTTGATGCTACAACCTTGATTGCATGTATCCATGGTCTCTCCAATATCATGTTATATGGTGCCTCCACATCCACCACACATAATGTTACTTGTGTTTCAATCTCTCCTAGCAGAATTCATACCATTATTTCGCCTTTAGGTTTTGTTATAGATTTTCCAAAACCATGAATGTGATAATTTGAACAAGACATCGATTCATCCTTATATCCCATTTTCTTGAATGTATGATAGAATATAATATCTACATAACTTCCTGCGTCCACCAAAGTTCTATTCACGGCCCATTATTTTGCAGATCTTGTTGATTTTTCCTTCTTCACTTGCATAGTAGATACCGTGATTACCAATGGAGATGTATGATCCAAATTTTCTTTTGGTATTTCTGCTGTTGTGAATGTGATTTCCTGCTTTTCCCAATCCTTCAGAGGTGATATTTTCTCCACCATCATAATTCTTTTTCCTTCAAAATCTCGTTTATGAATCTTTCCTCTAATATTTTCATGGAATTAGTTGATCATTGTTTTTGTTATCGTATTGCACTCCAACTTCCTGTAATCCTCCTTTGCTTCAATTATTTTTTCTTCAACTGCTTCACCAATTTGTTCAATCATCTTATTAACTCGAATATTGATCTTTAATCTTGCTTTTTCCTATAATTCCATGTTTCTAGCGCCAAAATGTAGTTGCAGGAAATCCTACACTACACCCTTTATAAGAATTTACTGTAATTAAGACATATTTGAAGATTAAAAACAACAATTTATTATTTGATTCTCAGAAATGTTTACAAGAAATGGAAGAATTCAAGAATACAACCGCTCTCTTGAATTTTCTCTCTCCTCAAGACTTTCTCAACACTCAAAATTACATCATCCCCCTTCTGAATCTACTGGGTCTCTTTATATAGAATAGTTACATAGTGGATGACAACTAAGTTGTCCTTTAATTTTGGATCTGACCCGTGATATTATCGCAGTAGTTATAATGTCCATTCTCGCAAGCACTGTAACCATCGCAGGATAATCACGCTCTTCCCGTGTTTCTTCATTCGTCAGCTATTACGTCATTCTTCAAATTATTCTGTGACACTCGCGAAGTGTTGTTGAAGAACTCGCGATGATATTCGCAGAAGTGTTATTAATCTCACAAGAATAATATCATGGCGATATTCTGGTCCTACACTGATCATGATCCTCAAAATCAACAATCTCAGCTGTATTTTTTGAAATTCTGGTGAGCTCCTTTTCATCTTTTGTCAGAGTGTCACATGTCTCATAAGAGGAAGAGATGTCAACATCTGTTGAAACAATTTTTTTAACTTGGGATTCAGAAGAATCAACTAAGGAGCAATCCTTTAAGGTATTTCCAAGACACTTGGCGTAATCAAAAGCTTTAAAAGACATCCTAGTAGGCGTCAATGAGATTTTGTCCTCAGACTCAGATTGCCACAAACACAGACTTGTAAGGTATTAAAAGTGTTTGCATGCTCTGATACCAATTGAAAAAGCGGGGGTCTAACAACCACACCCAATATTTCGATTAGCAATCTGTATAGATAACTCCGAGTTACTTTTTAGAGAATCAACTAGACAGTCAGGCTCAATCAATAGAAAATATCTCAAGGAGTTTATATCTCTATCTCTCAATTTGATCTTTACTCAAGCAAATAGAAATATACGAGTCTTTATCAAAGAGAGATAACTTGGATGGTACCAAAGACCAATATCCAAGTGTCAATCAATTTAAATCAATAACCTAAAAGGATGGATATTCTAATTGATTGAACAACGCACAACCTGTATTATTTTAATTATATAACAAAATATAATACAGAAAAGAAATAACATAGACACCAGAATTTTGTTAACGAGGAAACCGCAAATGTAGAAAACCCTGGGACCTAGTCTAGATTAAACATACACGATATTAAGCCGCTACAGACACTAGCCTACTCCAAGCTAACTTCGGTCTGGACTGTAGTTGAACCCCAATCAATCTCACACTGATCCAAGGTACAGTTATGCTCATACACATCTGATCCCAGTAGGATGCTATGTACTTGATTCCCTTAGTTGATCTCACCCACAACCAAGAGTTGCTACGACCCAAAGTCGAAGACTTTAATAAACAAATCTGTATCACACAGAAAAGTCAACAAGGATAGATAAATTCGTCTCCCACGAATAAACCTATGAATTTTGTTCTGTCTTTTGATAAATCAGGTGAACAGGAACCAATTGATAAAACCATACTTATATTCCCGAAGAACATCTCAGCTTTATCAATCACCTCACAATAAACTTAATCTACGTAGCGAAGAAGATTATTGAGGAATCACAAACGATGAGACTAAGTATTTGTGACTACTTTTATATCTTGCCTATCGAAGATAGAAATATCTAGCCAATTATTACAATTGTACTCGTATGATAGAAACAGCAAGATCATATCACACAACTACAAGAAAAGTAGTATCGGTATGGCTTCACAATCCCAATGAAGTATTTAAGTTGTTAACCTGGTTTTAGAAGAAGAAAACCAAAGGTTAAAGAAGAATAGACTCTAGATTAGCAAACTAGTATCACACAGAATGTGTGGGGATTAGGTTTCCAAGTTGCTAGAGTTCTCCCTTACATAGTCTTCAAATCAGGGTTTGCAATCAATGTTAGCTTACTAACAAAGCATTCAATATTCGCCGTTAGATGAAAACCTGATTAGATTCAAGCTAATATTTATCAACCGTTAGATCGAAAACATAGCTTGTTATACACACATGTACTTGACGTTTTTAGGTTTGTGTAACCGTACCCAAACTTGTACATTAGTTGGTTCAACGATAGTTAACCAAATGGTTAGCCATATGATAACTTTCATATCAACCATATTCTTCTTCACCATAACTAGTCCAAATGACTCAAATGAACTAGTTAGAGAGTTGTTCAATTGCTTAGATCTTTATGTACTATACAAGACACAATCGAAGCAAAAACGATGTGATTCACTCGAATCGATTGATGAACTATAAAGCCATGGTTTGCAATAGCATTCCTTAGTTTATTAAGATAAGTTCACAAATATCGTTTTTAGACATAACCTACTCAAGTTCGTGGACTTAAGTTCCCGAACGGAGTTCACAAACTCCAACAGAAATTCTCGGGTTCGAGAACTATGTCAGTTCATGGACTGGGTTCACAGACTAAGTTCGAGGACTGAGTTCGCGGACTGACGTTCACGTGCTGCTCCGGTCTCACTTGATCAACAAAGTTCGCAAACTTTGGTTCAAGCAATAAGGAATTATACATATATGTGTTTCCACAAAAATGCTTATATCCTCCAATGGTTATATTTTCTAAACTCTCATTTCAATCATTGAAACATTCTCAGATGGCGTTATATAGTTGTTATTCACAAACTATTTTTCGTCAGAGCAATTTCCAAAATAATTGAAACATAACATGACTTTCGTCACTAGGTAAAGATGAACTTGGATAAAGTGAAAGCTTTACCAACACATATTTCGAGAAATAGTTAAGCGAGATATACTTAGCTCGAAATATCCACATGTGTATAATCTAAGTCTATATAGCAATACGACTTTTGTCTCAAGATAGGAGATAGAGTAGATAAACTTTTGAGTGATAGATAAGTTCAAGTCTCCACATACCTTTTAGTCGATGAAGATCCACTGATTCCTTGAGTATTCCTTCGTCTTGTATGATGATCTCCATGGAGTTCTTGAGCTCAACTACACTTTTTATCCTAGTCCGAGACCTTAGTTATAGTAGACTAGAAATCAAAGACTTTATAGTTTTGATCACTAATATTGACAAACATGCTTGAGATAGCAACGCATGCGAGTTCGACCGAGCAATGCTCTAACATATTGAACCCAAAATACAGCTTAATTTCAATGAATTGCAATACTCCCTCCATCTATGCTAAAATATAAAAGTGAGAATAACACGTTTGCAGAAATAGAGGTAGTGAGAATATTCCCTCCATCGTGAGCATATTTTATTTTCTTCGGTCCACTGATCATAACAATAGTGTCAATATATATTAAAAATCGAATTAGTTTTTTTTACATTTTGAATAATTAGTATACGATTGACTTTGTTTTTCTAAGAACAATTTCTATGTAAATTGACAAAAAACAATTTTGGTCAATCCACGCAGATAGAAAAACATAGTTTTACATCATGGTAAAAACTAAGTAAAAGATAAAAATATTGATGAGCGTTAATTGTTCTACGGTGCTGTCATGTTATAAAATTTATGCCGCGATAGATAAATGCTTCATTCGTTTTTGAGATTTTTCCATCCCATAGCGGGGGCAAATTTGATAAATTTGTCAACTTGATAATTCTTGGGGGAGGATTACGAAATCCGAGCCGCTATGTGCAACACGAAACCTACACAAGCAATGATATACAAATGCGAAAATAATACAACTACTACGATATATAAGCAATCACACAACACCGGAAATTACGTGGAAAAACCCCTCCAAGGTGAAGGGTAAAAAAACCACGGGCAAATCTTCCACTATAATTAAACAATGGGTTACACACAATTCTCCCAATTTGGGGATATATACTCTTCTTCAAGGTGCCTATAGAACTTGGATACCAATTTTCCTAAATTACACTCACCCTTAAGGATGGATCAACTATTAATTCACCAAATAGATAATATACACTATCAATTTGACAATAGGAAGTGATTGAGATACTTACTACTAGGGTTTGACAAACCCTAGATTTTCCCCCCTTTGAAGAGATGTGGAAATTGATCAATCAATCTTCACCACAACAACCAAAGGAACCTTTAACAAGAACCCTTTCTTCTTCTCTTTAAGATACTTCAATCTCACAAAACATTGGTGGCTTAATCTTTCTCCCTCACTCACTCTCTTTTTCTTCTTCCTCTCTTTCTCTTTCTTTACAAAATGAAGAAGCTCGATCGAACTCGTATCCTGATGCCTTTCACTTGTTATAAAATAACAAGGCATGTGCTAAGTGACTCCCCCCATTTTATAAGGGGACACCATTGTTGGACCATAAGGAGGGACCGGCCCAACAATCTCCCCCTCACGACTTATGGTAAGGTACCCGTCACCACCAAACCTGCCCTGTTGCAGAAATAAACATGCTTGTATTTTGGTAGCGACTTTGTCATCATATCAGAATCGTTGTCATCTGTATGGATCTTATCAATATACAAGACCTTCTCGTCGAGAACTTCTTGTATCCACTGATACCTAATATTCATGTGCTTGGACCTCGAGTGAAAACTCGAATTCTTGCTGAGATGGATGGCACTCTGGCTGTCACAGTAAACGATGAACCTTTGTTGCTTCACACTAAGTTCTCTAACAAACCTCTTCATCCATATCATCTCCTTGCAACTCTCTTTAGCTGCAATGTACTCTACCTATGTAATAGACAATGCCACACATTTTTGTAACTTGGATTGCCAAGACACAGCTCCCCCTGCATAGGTAAATAAGTAACCTGATGTCGACTTGGGACTATCTTGAGCACCTGCCAAATCTGAATCTGTGTAACCAACTAACTCTGGCTTGTCACCTCCATAGCACAAACACATATTAGAAGTACCCCTTAAATACCGTAGTATCCATTTCACTGCTTCCCAATGCTCCATAGAAGGATTCGATAGAAATCTGCTTACCACTCCAATTGCATGAGCTATATCCGGCCTTGTATACACCATTGCATACATCAAACTACCAACTGCGGACGCATAAGAAATTTCTCCATCTTCCGTTTCTCAACATCATTCACAAGACATTGATCACGAGATAGCTTAAAATGGTTTGCACGTGGACAACTTACCGGCTCAGCCTTGTCCATGTTGAATCTTTGCAACACCTTCTCAATGTAGCTTTCTTTCGATAACCACAGCTTCCTTTCTTTCCTATCACGAGTGATTTCCATGCCAAGAATACGCTTTGTTGCACCCCAAGTCTTTCATAGCAAAAGACTTTCTCAGATCTGACTTCAACCTGTCAATCTTTTTCTTATCTTTGCCAACAATAAGCATGTCATCAACATATAGCAAAAGAGTAAGAAAATCACCATCATCAAATTTTTGAATGAATACACAATGATCTGAAGCTGTCCTCTTGTACCCATGTTCCTTCATGAACAATTCAAACTTCTTGTACCATTTTCTTGGAGCTTGCTTCAAGCCATATAGACTCTTCTTTAGCTTGCATACCTGATGAGTGCTTAATTCTTACATATTTACTACTCAAATTTACATTTATTTAGTTCTTTATTTTGTACATATTTGATGATTTTATTTATTTTTGCAGTTTTTAGAAAATAAAGATTTATGCGGAATTCTGCTGGAGAAAGGAAGTGATTTAATGGGTTAAAGCCCAAAAGGAAACATGAAAAATTATTGGGCCAATTATTTGGATATGTGTAGTTGCGGGAAATCCTACAACACACCCCTTATCATATTATGATATTAATTTCTAGATCTACATATAAAAATGGTAGTAAAATTGCTAAAATTATAAGCGGATACCAAGATTTTTTACATGGTTCGATCAATTTGATCTACATCCATGATTCTTCACTATGATTGTTAAAATTTACATTTGATTTTACATTGATAATCTCCATTAATGGAGTTCTAAATTTAGTTTTGGGGATGAAGATGATAAAGAAAAGTACATTTCTCTCTCTAAAAATCTCTCTGTAAAATATCTCTCTCTCTCCTAAAATGTAGTTGCAGGAAATCCTACAACACACCCCTTATCATATCTTGATATTAATTTCTAGATCTACATATAAAAATGGTAGTAAAATTGCTAAAATTATAAGCGGACACCAAGATTTTTTACATGGTTCGATCAATTTGATCTACATCCATGATTCTTCACTATGATTGTTAAAATTTACATTTGATTTTACATTGATAATCTCCATTAATGGAGTTCTAAATTTAGTTTTGGGGATGAAGATGATAAAGAAAGGTACATTTTCTCTCTCTAAAAATCTCTCTGCAAAATATCTCTCTCTCTCTCCTAAAATTGTGTCCTCTCCTTTCTCTCTCATGCTCTTCTCTTTATATAGGTATCTTCATAGTGGGTGACAGCTCACACTCAACTCATCTTTCCTATTTTTTAGGATTTCTGCTATGTTCCTTGCATGCTATGATATCGTGCTCGCGAGATCTTCTATCATGCTTGCGAGATCTGCTATCGTGCTCGCGAGACTCTTCTATAACCACAAAAGCTTCATTTCCTGCCTTGCTCTCACATCTTTCTCATGTTTTATGCTGTCGTTGTCTATTACGCCATTCTTTGTATTATTCTCTGACATTCGCAAAGTATTGTTGGAGAGCTTGCGATGATGCTCGCAGAAGTGTTGTTAATCTCGCGTGAACATAGTTGTAGCGATATTCTGGTCCTACATCTTGCCTCTATTTTCTTGAATATTGCTTGAAAAGTAATCTTTAAGAAAAAATCGATTGTTGTAGTAGTCTTTGATCTTTGTTGATTAAGGAACGAGCGAAAGAATACTAGACTCGAAAAGTACGTACTTGCCTCTATTCTTTTGTGAAGTTCCATATCTTTGCTAAGTAAATAAGAAGTATTAACTCTTTAAGTATTCGAAGTATGAAGTATCTTTGAAGAAATATAAGAAGTACTCAATCCTCAGAATATAAGAAGTATCCGTCCGTGAATGAAAATCATAAGTATTTCCTCTGTTCATGCGAAATTATTACTTCATTTTTGGTGAAAATCCTTGTCCATTTTGGAAATGATTCTTGCCGAGAAGATAAAGAACATAAAATGTTTTCTTGGTAATCCATAGTTTCCTCTGTTCTTTATCTATGGAGGTAGAATCCTTGAGAAAATGTTAAATGAACGAATTGTTTCTTTATTCTTGTCTTGCCTCTGCCTCATGCGATAAAATAATCATATTCTGTGAAATAATCACATTTTCTGCGAGATTCTGGAAGAGTCTGCGAGATGCTGAATGAGGTTGCAAGTTTCTAAATGTGACTGCAAGATTCTAAATGTATCCGCGAGTTTTTGAATAATCTGCAAATTTATGAATAGTGTTCCTGAAATAGTACCGCAAACAGTGCCGTGAATAGTGCTGCGAGCTGATGAATAGTGCTGCGAGATTGTAGATAATCCTCTTGAGTAGGGCTGCACAAGACCCGCCCGTACCCGCTAAACCCGTGGGTTTTTTGTCCATACCCGCCCGTTGTGGGTGCGGGGTTGGTTAAGAAAAAAAAAACCGCTGTCCGTGGGTGCGAGGTTGGTTTTAGGTCATACCCGCCCATACCCGCCCGAAAAACCCGCAAAATATATACCATTAGATAAAATTAATCCTACCGTTGCAAATCCCTTTGGTTCCATCAATTTGAATGACCCAACCAATAGAAACCCTTTAACTTACATCTTACCACGTTCAATTTGAACTTGCAGCGTCACTGACATACTAGTATACTTCCACAGGGAAAATTCCTCTAATGAACAATCAGAAACAATCCGTGTTGTTAGTAACATTTTGTCCAGTTTTACTCGCCACTTGGTTATAGTTTTCTTTACTTTTACTATTGCGAATTCACGTCCTCTATCTCTACAAATTCACGTCCTCTATCTCTACAATTTAGCATGCATATAAGTATTCTAGTACTCCTCTGATGAACAAAAACTAAGAGATTCCCTCCGTACTAGTGCAAATTAATGCTCGTTGAGTGATTCATTTACTTCAGTTGATTCTTTTAGATCACGCTCCTGCTTTGGACATTCTGGACTGTATCGTGGTGCAGCGCTATAACCAATTACGCTTTGAAGACGAGAGAATCGCTTGTCCAACTGTATAAATGTGTGTGTGAACAATTCTTGCGGGTTTAAACCCATACCCGTCCTACCCGCAGCGGGCGGGTACCCAAACCCACGCACTGTTTGTGGGTGCCGAGTTGGTTATGAAAAAAAAAACCCGCAGTCTGTGGGTGCGAGGTTGGTTTGACCTTATACCCGCCCATGTGCAGCCCTACTCTTGAGAGACTCTGAATAATACTTCTAAGAAATTCTGAATAGTATTTATGAGAGATTCTAAATAGTACTTGCTATCTCTCTTGCGATGAACAAATCTTTTCTGCATTCTTAAAAGAAAATAATTAATGTTTGAGATTATTCTATTGGTCTTATTTTGCCTTCCTAGTTAAAGGTCTTATTTTGCCAATTTTTCTTTTGTATTTGCGACAAAATCGCAGGATATCTTCACATTTGCATGTAAAAACCCATTGATCTTGCCTTATCCACATTTTTTCAACATCTCTGCGACAATATGATAAGTTTAAGCTCCCTTGCGAGAACTACATCTTATGACATTGCCGTCTTGCGATGAAATCGCAGGACGTATTTACACTTTCATGTAAAAACCCATTGATCTCATCTTATCTTTTTTCTCTTATGGCTTGTTTCCTCTGTATAATTTTCGTCACGCAACAATATGACAGGCCTAAATGTTCTTGCGATCATAAAGCCCCATGACATTGCCGTCTTAAGACACTTATCATCTCCCTAATGGAGGGTGCCGCCCTTATCTTCCCCCTGGTTGCCCCTTCAAGGAGGGAACATCGGCCATACAAGACTAGCTCCTCCCATCCGGATTTACCAACAACCAGTTTTTTTTCGCAGCCTCTTGTCCTTTATGCCTATATGGCTTATAGTTACCAGACTGCACCCTAAGTGGGGTTTTCTTCGGGCCAAGTGCATCATAGCCAAGACTTGCCAAGGATGGCTAGGGTAGTTTCGTACGCCCCTAGCAACCTTGACTCAACCGTGTACCTCGGCGCCTTGGTCATACTCTGCACTCCTTAGAAGAGATTATCAGTCGTCCAACCAGGGTATAACCTTATATAGTCGGAAATCCAAGATACCTCTCATGGATAGGTTTCCTTTAACCCCAACATCTGCATGACTCGGGTTCCAGCAACGGTATAACCTTATCCCTGAGTCATGTAAAGAGATACACCCTTATATGACACACTATTAGGTCTTACATTTGCCTCTTGCGAAATTTTATTTGCGAACTAAGGTGTACGCCATAAAAGTTCGTCTCATTCTTATGTCTCTGTGAAATTTTATTCGTGTTTCTTCATTCTTTCATTTCTGTGAATTCTTTCATTTCTGTCATTTCTTCTTTCATTTCTGTCATTTCTTCTTTCATTTCTGTCATTCTTCTTTCATTCTCATAATCATATTTGAAGTAAATATTCTTTAAAATCTTTTGAAATCTTGCGATTGTATCGCGTTGTTAAATCAAAAATATTTTTCTGTAAAAGAAATATTCTAGAGAAATCTGTGAAATCTCGCGATTGTATCGCTCTTTGTAAATCTTTGAAAATTTTGGAGATCTGTAAAAAAAAAAATTTTTGCGATGATTTCATTTTTTTATAATCTTTTAAAATCTTTGAAATCTGGCGATTGTATCGCTCTTTGGTAAGTTAAATCAAAAATCTTTGAAATCTTAGGAATTTTAGAAATCTTCTTTGAAATCTTGCGATTTCCTCGCTTCTAGTAAATTAATTAAAAAAATAAATTAATTAATTTTAGAAATCTTCTTTGAAATTTTCTTTAAAATCTTGTGATTGTATCACTTAAATCAAAAAAATTTATTTTTTGTAAGTAAAATATTCAAGGAAGTGGTATTTAGATTTTATGTTGCTGCCGTTTCTCGCGAAGTATATGATTTGCTTGTGAATTGAGAAGAAATGAGAAATGAACTCTTGATCTGCCTTTTGCATTAATTAACTTGCGAAATAATCATCAACTTTCTTCTTTGCGAGAAGACCTTGCGAAATAATAAAATACCAAATTCATTCCTCTGACCAACTGGGCTTGCCTGCTCGCAGCATCAAACTCCTTCTCATCGCTGCTGACTTTCATACTGGCTTCTAATTGCGAAAGAAAGCCATATTACCATTATCTTATTATTGTCTTTATCTTCTCTTTATTAAGTCTTGTCTTTATTATTATCTTGTCTTTATCTTATCTTTGTCCTTGACCATCTTTGCCAGCTCCTGTTTTGTGAAGGAATTATTATCTTCTCTTTATTATTATCATGTTCTGTCCGTGACCATCTTTGCGTTCTTTGCATCTTTATTTTGCGATAGTCATTCTGACTTTGTCATTTCTCTTTTATGCGATAGTCATTCTGACTTTGTCTTCTCTTTGTCTTTCTCTTTTGTATGATAGGCATACTTGCGAAGAAGAAGAAAAGATAATAATAAGATGACGCTATTAAGAAAAGTGTTCTTCATTTCTGCGACCTACATTAATTTCTGCGAGCAACATCAGTTCTTCATTTCTGCTAAGTGAAGTGTTATTCCATGCCCATTTAGAAAACAATGACGGTATTGACGCTTTGTCCTTAGCTCCTTCCTTCTTTTATTTGCTTTGCGTAAATAATGATTAGAAAGACTTCTTCTCGATGTTGAGTTAAAAACTTTTGAATTTCGCTCCAATGGAAAAGACAAACCCCGGAGCTTTTGTCTCGTGTAGGAGTGGTCGTTGTTTATGTTCTGTTTGACTTGAATTCATCCTTTATATATTGGTCTAGCTCTTGATTTTTAGTTGCTAGGAGTTTAATCTGTATTACTTAATTAGCATCTTTTTCACGTTGGTAACCTGTGTTATTGAAGTAACTTTCCCTTGTATTTTTTTTTATGTGCATCGTCATTGGTCGTATCTCTCTTTGTTAGAGAAACTTTGCTTTATGTATCCCTTGTTGCGAGTTTATCTTTGCTGGAATGTTGATGATGCGGCCTTGATTTTGTGGGCTTGTGGTGATCAACACTGCTATCTTGCTTTCTTCCTCTGCCTTATCGTCACAGTTGTATCTACTTTATTTGCTCACCAAAAATTGTTTTACATGAAATGTGAGATTTGATATTTCTATCGCCTATAACTCAAACAACATTTTTTATATGAGCCATTAATTGATGAATATTCATTAGATGTCATCCCTGTTGTGCGTCCTTCGTAATTGACCTTTGATGTTTCTCTATTGCCATGGGATTTCTTCCTTTCCTTGCTGGTCTATTTGCCATGTAGTGCTTAAATTTTTATACTCATCCTTCCTCGCTGCTAGTGCTTCCTTGTGAACTGCATTCTTTGATCTTTGTTACCGTATTCCTCCTCGCAGAAATTTTGGTAAAACCATTTCTGTCGTTTTTAGTTTGTTGTCAAAGAATCAATGGATTTGTTAGCAGATCTGGAGTTAGTGTCCCCAACTTCCATAACTGTTTGTCATGAGTCATCTTTTGCCATGAATGGTAAACCTCCGTTCTATTCAATGAAAACTTTCTCCACGAGTTTTAACTGCACCGTTTGCATTTCCTTAGCATGTCTCCTTTTGTGCATCGCTGATCTTTTTGGTAGTTCTCAAAATCTCGCAGCAATATTCTGTCTTCGAAAATTTTCTGACAAAGTAAATTAAACAGGTCTTATCTGTATAGGCCAGTTTAGTTTTACTAATACATCTACTTATTATTATCATATGTTTGTTTTTTACCTTCGCTGCAAACAACCAATTAATTTAATTAGTAATCTATTCATCTTGAGGATATCAATGCTATTTTAAAAGAAGATTCATCAATTTTTACTTCGCCAATCTAAGTTAAAATAGATAACAATCAAAATTACAATTAAAATCTAGGTTTGTTGATGTAAATTTACGATCAAAATTCGTTTTAATTCAAAATATCAACCCAAAACAAATTTTTGTGAAAAACAAAGTTTGATAGTTAAAAAACTCAAAATCTTCCAGATCCAGATTATTAACATATAATTAAAGAGATAAGAAAAAAATTGTCCTATTTGAACAGTTTAGTTGATGCCGAGTCATTTCATTTCATTCATATAAAGATTTCTTCAAATATGCTCCTGCTTTCCAATATTTCTGCTTCTCTTTCTCGGTATATATTTCTCTTAACCGGTCTTGGCTGTTCTTCATCGTTCATTTCTCTTAAATTGTCGTTTGTTAGTGGAGAATGTGAAGTTCTCGCCTAAAACTTCCATATTTTCCCATGTATCTCATAAATCCAATTGAATTCATCATCAACAATTGTTAATTTCTCTTGATCTTCTTCAATCCAACAAGCAGGTAGTGTTTTTAGCGCCAAAATATAGTTGCAGGAAATCCTACAACATACCCCTTATCATATCTTGATATTAATTTCTAGATCTACATATAAAAATGGTAGTAAAATTGCTAAAATTATAAGCGGACACCAAGATTTTTTACATGGTTCGATCAATTTGATCTACATCCATGATTCTTCACTATGATTGTTAAAATTTACATTTGATTTTACATTGATAATCTCCATTAATGGAGTTCTAAATTTAGTTTTGGGGATGAATATGATAAAGAAAAGTACATTTTCTCTCTCTAAAAATCTCTCTGCAAAATATCTCTCTCTCTCCCTAAATCGTGTCCTCTCCTTTCTCTCTCCTGCTCTTCTCTTTATATAGGTATCTTCATAGTAGGTGACAGCTCACACTCAACTCATCTTTCCTATTTTTTAGGATTTCTGCTATGCTCCTTGCAGGCTCTGCTATCGTGCTCGCGAGACTCTTCTATAACCACAAAATCTTCATTTCCTGCCTTGATCTCGCGAGCTCCCGCCTTGTGCTCGCGATCATTCTCTCTAACTACAAAATCTTCACATCTTTCTCATGTTTTATGATGTCGTTGTCTATTACGTCATTCTTTGTATTATTCTCTGACATTCGCAAAGTGTTGTTGGAGAGCTTGCGATGATGCTCGCAGAAGTGTTGTTAATCTCGCGTGAACATAGTTGTAGCGATATTCTGGTCCTACAATATGGGCGTGTGTATAAATGTGCCATGACGTGTGTAGACCATGTGCAAGATATTATGATAAAGGATATTTGAAGATATTTTGTTTAATGAAGAAAATATTTCTTTATGATGTGGAATAATGGAGTATATGAAGATTTGGGAAAGAATATTATTTTTTTATGGTTGGAAATAATAATTAAGATATTTATTGCAGTATTTGACACATGGCGCATTTTGATTAGAGGATTTGACAAGTGGCATAATTTTATTGGATGATGATGTGGTAGTGGATATCAAAAAAAAAAGTAAAATGGTGTTCTTTGAAAACTATAAATACTGGTTAAAGCATAGGGGAAAATGGGGAGAGGGTTCCGCGAGCATTAGTGTATTTTTCTTTCTTTTTTCTTAGACTTTCTTCTTCTTTTGTAATGGCTGAATAATCTCTCTACTAGGGTTCACGATGAAACCCGATGATGTATACAAGAGAATTTAATTTTATTTCTATAATAATTCTTTTGGTCCCATATTTTCGTTTTGTCACGATAGCAACTTTTCTTCATATGTCCTTGTGCTTTGATAAATGATTTTAATATTCTTGTGTAAAGACCAGCATTTTAAAATGAAGAGAATTATTAGTATTTTGAAAATGCAATAGTTGGTTTAAACGTTATATCTTCCGAGGCGTCAAATATGTCCTAAATCGTCTTGAAGTAATTAAAAGAATTTTATAGAACAGATTGGTTAAATTATCTGGTGTGCACAATTGTGGTAGAGTTGGAAGCCCTAGTATCTTTACTATTTTCTGTTTTTATTATCTTTAACTATTCTTTTTATTATTATATTTAATTAGAAATTGAAGGTAACAATAATTAGTCCCAGTGGAACGACCCGTGCTTGCATACTATCCAATCGATAGCCGTGCACTTGCGGTATACAATTAAAACCCCATCAATACCATGTGCTCTTTGCCTTTGACTTCAAAACCCTCGGGTTGTGCCATATACACATCCCCCTCCAACTCACCGTGAAGAAATGTTGTCTTGATATCTAGTTGTTCTATCTCAAGATCCAAACTAGCGGCTATTGCCAAGACAACCAGAATAGAAGGAAATCTCACTGCCGGTGAGAAAATATCGTCAAAGTCAACACCCTTTCTCTGCTCATAACCCTTCACAACTAAGCGTGCTTTGTACCTTGGTTGTGAGTTACCATATTCAGTCTTGATTCTATACACCCACTTGTTCTTCAGAATTTCTGGTTTTCTGGCTTGTCAACCAAATCAAAAGTATCATTCTCATTTAAAGAGCCAACCTCTTCTTTCATGGATTTCAACCACTTCTGACTTTCAGGAACACTAAGAGCTTCTTCATAAGACTCTGGTTCACCTGCATCTGTGAGAATCACGTACTCATGTGGTGTATACTTTGTTGAAGGTAATCTGGTCCTGCTGGATCTTCTCAACTCAGCTTCTGGTTATTGTTGTTGCACTTCTTACTCAACATCACCCACTGGAACATCTTCATGAGCTTCATCTTCATTACCATTACCATCAACATCATCATCATGTTGTTCAAGAGTAGGAACAACTGGATTTGGATTCAAGGTCATATCATCTTGAAGCTTTGGCATCTCAATCTTCTCAAAGTCTTCAATAGTCTGGTCTTCAAGGAATACTGTATCCCTACTTCTCATAACATTCTTCTCAACTTGATCCAAAAATCTGTAACCAAACTTCTTTGTTCCATATCCTAGGAACACACACTTCTTTGCTTTGTCGTCAAGCTTTGATCTCTGATCTTTTGGGATATGAAAAAAAGCCCTGCAACCAAACACTTTCAAGTGATCATAAGTATTCTCTTTGTCTCTCCATACATTTTCTTCTACTTCTCCATCTAACGGTCTTGAAGGAGATCGATTGATCAAATACACAGCAGTATTCATTACTTCACCCCAGAAATTCTTCTGCAACTTGGAATGAGATAACATGCACCTGATTCTCTCAAGAATAGTGCGGTTCATCCTCTCTGCAACACCATTATGTTGTGGAGTCTTTGGTACTGATTGTTCATGCCGTATACCCATGTTCTTGCAATACACTTCAAGTGGTCCAATGTACTCTCCCCCGTTGTCAGAACAAAGGCACTTCAAGGTTCTACCTGTTTCTCTTTCCACCATGCTGTGAAACATCTTGAACACAGGAACAACATCATCTTTGTTCTTGATTGCATATGACCAAACCTTTCTTGAAGCATCATATTTGAAAGTAACAAAATAAACAGCACCACCAAGTGTTTTGACCCTTAAAGGTCCACATACATTAGAATGAACAAGATCAATAATACCAGAATTGCGCTTGGGTAAAGCTTTATGAAAAGAAACTCTAGTTTGTTTACCAACTAAACAATGAGTACACTTACCCAATTGCATACCTTTGGCATTTGGAAAAACTTGTCTTTTGGTGAGGATTTGAATTCCCTTCTCACTAAGATGACCAAGTCTTCTATGCCACAGCTCGGAGATTGAATCTTTGTCAACAACATTCAACTCACCTTTCAACACATTCACTTGTGTTTTGTACAATGTGCCACAGTTCTTGCCTCTTGCAATAACCATGGAGCCCTTGCTTAGCTTCCATTTTCTATCACCAAAGTGATTATTGTACCCTTCATCATCTAACACTTCTGGTGACATTAGATTCAAACAAATATCTGGTACATGTCGCACATTTCTGAGAACCAATGTGCATCCAACACTGGTCTCAACCTTCACATCACCCATTCCTACAATCTTCGAAACACCACTGTTTCTCATTCTGACTGACCCAAAGTCACCAGCCTTGTAGGAGGTAAATACATCTTCATGAGGAGTAGCATGATAAGATGCACCCGAAACAACTATCCATTATGAATCAAAACCTGCAAAACTCACACAAACATAATTACAATTTGAGAATACAATGATATCATCATTTGTCGCAGTAGCTGCAACGCCATTTTCTTGTCTATCATTTCCTTTACCCGTCTTATGTTCTTGCTTTGGCTTCCTGCATTCATTTGAATAATGACCTCTCATACGACAGTTCCAACATTTAACTTCCTTTCAGGACTTTGATTTACCCCTTGACTTGCTACGACCAACTTGTCTTCTGTATTTTCTTCTACCCCGATTTTCTGTAATAAGAGCTTTTGAATGAGATGAGTCTAATGACCTTCTTGTAACTTCTTCATTCATCAAACTGCTAGTTGCAACAGTCATGTTCAACTTCCTGTCTGGAGCAGAATAACTAAGACATTTCCTCAATGGCTCCCAACTGTCTGGTAAAGTATTTATCAACAAATAAGCTTGAATCTCTTCAGGAATTATCAGCTCCATAGATGTAAGATGATTCATAATACCCTTCATTTCATTTAAATGTTGCGCCATTGAACATCCTTCCTTGTAGCACAACTTTCCAAGCCTTTTGAATAGAAGAGCTTTTTCACAAAGAGACTGTTGATCATATATCTCCTCTAACTTGGTCCACAAAGAATATGCTAGTGTCTCACTAGCCACATGATGAAAAATACCATCATCAATCCACTGGCGAATAAAACCAACTACTTTTCGATAAGTAACTTTCCAATCTTCTTCACTTGTCTTCTCAGGCCTTACTCCCTTACTCTCTATTGGACCATAGAGATCTTTAGAATATAACCAGTCTTCCATCTTCGCCTTCCATATCACAAAATTCTCACCGGTCAAATTGAAAATTCTATTAGTAGTGCTAGATTCCGCCATTGCACAGGATTAGCTCAACCCAAAAGCTCTGATACCACTTGTTGGGGGAGGCTTACGAAATCTGAGCCGCTATGCGCAATACGAAACCTACACAAGCAATGGCATACAAATGCGGAAATAACAAACTACGCAATATATAGGCAATCACACAACACCGGAAATTACGTGGTTTTTTACCCTTCACCTTGGAGGGGTTTTTCCACGTAATTGCCGGTGTTGTGTGATTGCCTCTATATTGCATAGTTTGTTATTTCCGCATTTGTATGTCATTGCTTGTGTAGGTTTCGTATTGCGCATAGCGGCTCGGATTTCGTAAGCCTCCCCCAACAATAATCCCATAAGATTTATCATAACTAGTATCCCATTTGTAGAAGATATGTTTAAAAACTAGATGACTTAAAAATGAAATTTGTCTTCCATCAAGACACTCATATATTAGATATTGAGACTGCTGATCGAAATTCTTTTTGTTCTCCATTTTGAAAAAGAATTGACCACCGAATGAAAATGAATGTATTTGCTGAACTGATAATGAATGGATCAAGTCTTGAATTGTATATATCGTGTGAATACATAGATTGTATGACATTTTAATTACCAAATTAAACATTCTTAATAAAAATACCCTATGTGAATAACTTTCAAATTTGTGTATAAATTTATGCAAGGTGCTCATGTGTTTTCTATTGTGCATCATATAGTATCAAGTTCTATACGTACATATCCACCATTACAAGTCAATACAACATCCAACCATCTGTATGGGCATATACGAAACATATACTCGTGATAAACCAAAACTAAGGATTTGGATCAACGTTAAAAAATAGAGATACAATACGGGGACATGGAAAACCATTACTATATACATGTTAGTAAATGGGGAATTAACAAATTTAGTGGATGGAGTTAATATTCCCCATGAAGGTTAGACCTATTAGTAGTTTTGGATAAAAAATCAAATTTTTTATGCAAACAAACACACAAGATCCAAGCAGAGATAATATTACATACTTCTACATATTTTATAATAAGAGGAGCACTTTGTCAAGGAAGAGGAGGAGTGTGTTGGGACATATAAGTGTTTATGCTGAGGTTATTTGTCTCAAATATAACTTGAGATCAACCATGAACAATTGTTAGTTAGGTATCTTCCTGATAAAAGCCTAAAACACATCATTTTTTGGTGCTTTTTCTATCTATTTTTCTTTGTTATTGGTGTAGTACACTTGTTTGCATTTTGTAGGTATTTTGGAGTCATGTGACATAAAAGAAGAGGAAATAGGAACATGATGCTTTTGGCTTGACTACATTTAGAGATCCTATTCTAGGTGGTCGAATCGGATAGTATCATATAAAAAATCTATTGTAGTAGGTGTTTGCGGAATGGATTAGGATAGTTGATCCTATAACTATTCCAGTGTGGTGATGAATAAAATATTGGGAGAATGTACCAGTAAATTGGTTATGCTCTATTTCATTGATTCACATGAATTCCTTAATCATTGACATCTCTGTTACATCAATAATATTGGTTTCATATATTTTGAATTACTATTATGTTCAAAAATTTAGTGTTAGAGCATTGTTTGGTCGAACTCAGCAAGCATTGGCATGTCAAGTTTGGTTTCCATATTTTAGTTCCAAAACTCGAAGCTGTATGATTTGAGTACTATTCGTTAGATTAGACTAGGAACATAGAAATGTTGAAACTAGTTCTCGTTACTCATGAATAACCTGAAGACATATCGTCATCAACGAACACATCATCCTTTTGTTCGAGTTTGGTGACAGATAACTTGACTTGTTTCATTTTTAGCTACGTTCTTTCAAGTCAGTATTATTGAATACGAAGTGTAGTTTGTTTACTTGTCTCTAATCTCCATGACAGGGTCATTATATTACCCTTTGTTAGAGCATTGCTCGGTCGAACTCGCATGCGTTTCTATCTCAAGCATGTTTTTCAATATTAGTGATCAAAACTATATGTTTTGATTTCTAGTTTACTTATGACTAAGTCTTGGTCTAGGATAGTTAAGTATAGTTGAGATCCATACTCCATGGCGATTATCTTACAAAGACGAAGAACTACTCAAGGAACCAGTGGAACTTTTTCCGACCAAAAGGTATGTGGAGACTTGAACTTATCTAGCACTCAAAAGTATATTTATCTCCTACTCTTGAGACAAGTATAAGTATGATAGTTTTCATACATACACATTTGCTATTTCGAGCCGAGTTTACTCACCTTTTTTTCTCTCGAAATATGTGTTGGTAAGCTTTCGCTTTAACCACTTTTCATCTTTACCCGTGACGAAAGTCATGATGACGTTTCAATCTTGAAAATATCTTTGATGATGATAGTCGATTCATATGTCTAACGACTATTATATCATTGTAGAAGAATATTTCAATGATTGAAATGTAAAGTTGAGATTACGTAACCATCTATGGATATAAGCATATATAGTGTGCTCACATATTAGTGTATAAATCCATGTATCAGAAACCAAGTGCGTGCATATGTGTGCATGGGTATTGGTGAAGGAGACAGGTTGGGTACGCGTACTGGTGGAAGTTTTATGCTGAGTTTGTAGTTTGCAAACTAGTAAGCCAATCACCTTAGATATGCGTACCCATATGTGTACCCACGGAAGTTTTCGAACCGAAAATTTCTGTTGAGTTTGTAAACTCAAATCTGGTAGCTAAGGTACGCATACCCGTACGCGTACCCAAGATGGTTATATTTCTCAAATCAGTAGCTCATGAACTTAAACAATAAATCAATAAGGAATGCAATCTTTGCAAACCGTGGCTATATGGTTCATGAATTGATTCGAGTGAATCAAACCGATTTTGTTTCAATTATGTATATGTATAAAGATCTAAGCAATTGAACAACTCTTCAACTAGTTCTTTTGTGTCATTTGAAGTAGTTGTAAAGAAGATGAATATGGTTGACATGAAAGTACTCATATGACTAACCATTGGTTAACTATTTGTGAACCAACCAAATGTACACGTTTAGGTACGGTTACTCAAACCTAAATGAAATTCATTTTATTTGTGTATGACAAGCTAAGTTTTGATCTAATGGTTGAAAGATATCAGCTTGGATAAATCAGGTTTTTCATCTAACAGTATATAAAGGAGACGTCTAGCAGCTGGAAAAACTAATCCCCACACCTCCTGTGTGATACTAGTTGGTTTTTCTAGAGTCGATTCTCCTTTAACCGTAGGTTTCTTCTAGAGACCCTGTCGATTAACTACTTAAAGACTTCATTGGGATTGTGAATCCAGGCGAAACTACTTCTCTTGTAGTTGAGCGATCTGATCTTGTCATTTTCTATCGTCCGAGTTCAATTGAATAATTATCTTGAGATTATATCTCCGATAGGGAAAGATAAAAAGAAATCACAAACATCTTCGTCTCATCGTTTGTGATTCTGTAATATCTAGTTTCGCTACCATACGATTTAGATTATTGTGAGGTGATCAATAATTCTAGGTTATTATTTGGGAGTATAAGTCCGGGTTATTGATTAGTTCCTGTTCACCTTGATTTTATCAAAAGACGGAACAAAACTCGTAGATTTAACTGTGGGAGACAGATTATCTATTATCGTAGACTTTTCTGTATGATACAAATTTGTTTATTAAAGTCTTCGACTTTGGTTCGTAGAAACTCTTGGTTGTGGGTGAGATCAGCTAAGGGAATCAAGTGCGTAGTATCCTGCTGGGATCAGAGATGTAAGGAGCACAACTGTACCTTGAATCAGTGTGATATTGATTAGGGTTCAACTACAGTCCAGACTTAAGTTAGTTTGTAGTAGGCTAGTTTCTGTAGCGGCTTAGTACAGTGTGGTGTTCAATATGGACTAGGTCCCGGGGTTTTTCTGCATTTACGGTTTCCTCGTTAACAAAATTTCTGGTGTCTGTGTTATTTATATTACGCATTATATTTTGTTATATAATTGAAATATCACAGGTTGTGCGATCAATTGTGAAATCCAACCTTTGGTTGTTGATTGGAAATTGATTGATCCTTGGATATTGGTCTTTGGTACCATCCAAGTTTATATCTCTTATATTTGATAAAGACTCGCAGATTTCTATTTGCTTGAGTATAGATCAAATCGAGAGATAGAGATATTAACTCCTTGATATACTTTTTATTTAAGATTGAGTCTGACTGTCTAGTTGATTCTCTTAAAAGTATATTCGAGTTAGTCCATACAAATTACTAATCGAAATATTGAGTGAGGTTGTTAGACCCCCGATTTTTCACCCTTATATTATGATAAAAGCATCAAGGAAACATATACTGGTTGTATCATACAAGTTTGGTATATGAAGTTATGAAGTATAGTTTATCTATGGGTTTCGTGAATCGACGTAACACTATTGTTAACTTGTTATATTTGTGTGTTTTGAACTTCCATAATGAATTCGACTATCGATATTATATATGAAGATTTATGATGAGTGCCAAATATTGCATATTCATACACCTTTTCATTGGCACTTAACTCATCTTTCGCGCTTCAAAGTCATATATTATCCCAAATTCTGCATTCTTACCATCTTCAAGAATAAATATTTGTATTAATTAATTTTGTGTTTTTAAGTACTAAATAACGCTTGGAAGAATTGAGAAGACAAAATAGAAGAAAGTTGGAAGCGTTGCAACCACTCAAGATAGGTGGCAACCTGTTTACAAATTCATGGGATTAAACAACCCATGATCCAAAACCCAAGACCCAAATCCATTTCCACCTCACCCCCATTGGATTCTTTCCAAAACATCCACCTCACCCCCATTGGATTCTTTCCAAAACATCCACCTCACCCCCATTGTATTCCATTCTATCCATCAATTAAGAAAACATGTTTTGTTTAATTGTTGAGTGGTTGCTACAGTGAAATTCGGATCCCAAGTGTGAGAGAATTTTTGTGTATAAATAGAGAGGGTTGTTGTGTTGAAAACTCATCCAAGAATAGCTTGTTCATGTTAGTTTATCAAATTTAAATTTTGTTGTAATGTTCTTCATGTTCTAATTTCATTTACTAGGGTTTAGATGAAGCCCTAATCTCATTGGTATGTATTCATATCTTGTATCTTGTTCTTGAAAGTTTAGAATTGTTTAAAGATATAATTTAATCCAAGTTTGTCAACATCTTGCTCTCACAATGTATGCCATGTATCCATTGTAGTTAGAATGTCTCTATGTTGATTATGCTACAACTCATGCTTAACCAAATATTGATCTTTAGATTAGTTGTGCTTAATTAGACAATTAATGCTTTGGAGAAATACTTTAGTTGTGATTAAATTATCCATTGGAGAAACACCTTAGTTATACGGTAGACTTGAATCTACTATAAGGACAAGAATAATATTACAAGTTGAATGCATATCATAGGTTATTGGTGGATTTGAATACCCTAGTATCCATATTATCATTGTTTACATATCTTGCTATTTGCATCTTTTACTTTTATTATTTCAGTCACTTGAAAATCATATCGTCGTATCGAAAAAATCAAACCCCTTTTGGTTACTCTCTGAATCAGGATTTAGAATCAACTTATACACTCATCAAGTCTCTGTGGTTCGACCTGTGCTTGCCCTGTGTTGCTTGTTGACACTGTGCACTTGCAGTTTATACATAGTTGTAGGTATCTTTCCGAGCCTACCAAGTTTTTGGCGCCGTTGCCGGGGACTCGGTAGTGGTGTAGTTCATTTTTTCATCTCCTGTCACTATTCATTTTTCATCTCCTGGAACTATTCACATATTACTGTAGCTTAATCATTGTAGCAGCGCAACTATTCACAGTCAATTTTACACTTATTTTTGTTATTTTTTTTAAAATTTTGCTTTTGCTTTAAAACTTCGAAACCCTAACTACCTCTTTTGAGCTCAACAGGTGCCGGAGTAGCTGTTGTAAAGGCGAAGGAAAGGAAGCGAAAGAAGTTTTTATTTTAGATAAAAAAAAGAGTTTATTTTATTTATTTTTAGATTGTATTAGGATTCCTCTACTCTTGTAATTTTCTTTTTCTTTTGCACTTTATTTTGGACTTTGGACTTGGACATTCTATTTTTATTTTTACTTTTAAACCCTACGGAAGGGTATTATTAAATATCAACTGTTTGCAGAGAAGGACGGTGATTACAATATCACCTCGGCCCCTCGGGTTCGTTCATGACATAAGAGTCGTGGCCCGAGTCGACAACAACGGTTCATCCCCCGTCTGGAACGGGAGGTAAGTTTGTCGAAACACTCGCGAATCCCTTGTTAGCGAGTTACTGTATTCCTTCGTTTGCATATATGTTGAGGAATTGAATACGGCTGTTTTATTTTCCTAGTAAAGGGCAAGGACTGGCCATACAAGATAAGAGTTCGGATTTCATCACCGTTCTCTTCTTGCCCGCCTTAGGAAAACGATACCTAACGTGAACCTAAGCTTTAAAATTTGGAATAGAACGAGACCTATAAGGTAACGAGCTGAGTAGGAAAGTCGTTCGAAAAATATTGGTTACCCTTTAAGCATACTTCGAAGTTCATGATAGTTTCTGTAAGTTGAATGCGTGACTGCGCCGCCTTGTAATACGGTGAGTCCTTGGGTATCAAAGCTCTAGCAGCTTCCCTCGCCTCTATTCAATTTACTTAAACTCAGATTGATTCCAGAAGGGTTTGCTCAGATTGTAACGAAATCCCTTTCGAAGGATTAGAAGCTGGTCTAGAAAACAATCTAAGTGGATCCATCATGCTTTTTGTTTGCTAGAAATCAGTAAGTTTACTATGGTGGAGTCAGCCTTGTTTGCGATTGCATAGAACTTCCCTTCCATTTATGATTTTTCTTCTTTTATTTTGTTTGTCTAATGTATGCCCGAGGTAATTAGAGAACGGGCTTGTCAACAAAAAAAAAAAAAAAAAACCAATAATGAAAAAAAAAAAATTTGGTCTGTTTTCAGTGTGTACATCCCAATCTCTGCAACAAGCCTAGTGCTAGTTAGAGATCATGTCGATTCTGGTATGCATGTGGGGATGGAAACAAATCCATCAGAGAGCTTGCTTACGGGCATGCTTCATATTATGAGCCTCCAACAGACCATGTTGTCAATAGTTATATGGAGTTTTATGAACATTTTCACAGTCCTGAGCATCAATACATGGACCCTAATAACTACTCACACATGTATCATCCACCACAGGGTGAAAATGAACATCTTTATAGTGCCCAACTCTCACAATCATCACTTTTGGACCAGTTAGAAGCTAGAACTGCAGCTTTAGAAATGCAAATGCATGAATCTGTCGCATATAATTCTTCTAGGCAATCGGAAATCTATGCTTGTACCTTATGTGGAGGCTTAGGCCATCCTGTTGAGAATTGCTATATTTTGCATGATTTTAGGCAATCTAGAGAATATCATGAAAATCCAAAATATGAAATGCCAACAGATTACAAAGCTGATAGTCATTGGGACCATAACCAACCTTTCGAAGGTTGCGATCAGTATTTTATAGACCCTAATGACCTTGCACATATGTATCATCCACCACAGTGGGAAGTTGAACAATTTTGTACTTCTCAATCTGTGGAGGAAAATCTCAGACTCATCGAACAAAATAATGCTAGGAGTGTATTTCATGATAAACCATATAGCATTGATTATGAATTTCCTATTGTTGAAGACTCTCCTTCCATCGAACAACTTAATGCATTATTAAAAATGAATTTGATTCGTTTACAAAATGTAGGAAGGGAGGAATTTCAGGATGAAATGTTTGTTTGTCCTAATGAAATAAAATGTGAAAATAGTATGCCTAGTCTTACTCGTGCAACTGATATTGCATATGAACCTGTTTTAAATGAAGGGACTAGAAATACTACGATTTTGAATAGGGAAAAGCATTTCTGTGATGATAATGATGATGATGTTATGTTAGAAGAACATGTTTTTACTGAAAATATTGTCGAACCTTTGGGTTCAGAGACAATAAGCTTCTCTGCCTCGACCTTAATGAGTGATGTTTCTTCTAATGTTCCATATACATGGGATGTTGATACTCATATTGAGCCTTGCAATTTTCATGTGAACAAGAGCATGACACATTTCTTGTGTCTGACTTAGAAAATGTTGAATCTCCTGTCGACACTAATGATCTTAAGCATGAAAATATAATTGACGTGTCTGATTCTATACCTAGGTCACAACATGATGTCTCTTTGGATCTGTCCATGCATGAGAATAAAACTTTGGATGATGATGATTATGAACTAGGTCTTGATGAATTGTTCTATGAATGTGAGCATGCTGCGACATTGGAAAATGATTTAGGAGTTATAGATGTGACTAATAATGATGTGCCTACCTCCCTTCCCATGTCACAAACTGGTAATCTTGCACCCAACCTAGATTTGATTTGTAAAGTTATTGTTAAACCTTTTTTTTAAGAGTACCTAATCTAGGATTGGAACTGTGTGCCTCTCAAGTCCTCTTGGACTATTTTGCAGCTAAATATAATACCTTTGATGAGCCACGGTTGGAGTTTACTCATGTCTCCCCATCCATCCATGAAAAAATCCACTTTGAACTAGATCTTGTGCATGATGCACCACTGAAATTGTTAGATTTTGTACCCAAAAGTTTATCTATTGAAAAATTTAGGTTTGGGGGTAACTCATTCACATATGCAGTCTCACTTGCATTGTTGTCCTGTTATAAGTATGTAAGGCTGTTGATGTTTCCGCATTCCGTCTTTTGGGTTGATCCTCAACTTTTTAGATTGTTGGTGTTTGGGGAGTCATCATTGTATAATCTAGTAGGTAAATTTTGAATCTTGTTGATATATTTGTGTGCTAACCTAACTTTTTGACTTGCGCTCATATTGTTTGCTTTCATAGCATTCATTCAATTATGGTTAGCACCAACCTTTTTGCATCTGGTATTCTCTTTCATTTGAATCTGTTTTGTTCTCACGTTTTGTTGTTGTTTCTGTTATCTTTTGAAACATTGAGGACAATGTTAGATTTAGGTTTGGGGGAGTATTTGCATATGGAGTTTTGTAGTCTTTTGCATCTTTTATGACCAGCTGTGGAGCGGGTCTTTTGTAGGATCCTTTGTAGTCTTTTGCATTTTTTATGACCAGCTGTGGAGCGGGTCTTTTGTAGGATCTTTTGTAGTCTTTTGCATTTTTGTGTTGTTGATATCTGATGACCAGCTATGTAGCAGGTCTCTAAAAAAAAATGATGACCAGCTGTGTAGCGGGTCCCTAAAATATTTTTTGTCTCGGATCTTGTGTATGATATCTGATGACCAGCTGTGTAGCGGGTCTCTAAAAAAAAAAAAATTATGATCAGCTGTGTAGCGGGTCTAAAATAAAAAAAAAAAAATTGGTTACAAATTTTCAAGGTTCTACGAAATTCCGAAGTTCATCATCTACAGTTGAAGACCGAAGACGAAAACATTTCTATGGATGCTCTGAAATTGGAGAAGGTTTTGTGGGTACATCTTTGGTAGGCCCTCACGAGACTACAACTCGTCCACTAGGGACACCTAGGGGTTTAAAGGCTTAGTGCATACGCTAAATGCATTCGAGAGACCAAATGACAGTGGTATAGTTAGGATTTCTGGATTTCTGTTTCACTTGAGGACAAGTAAAATTCAGGTTTGGGGGTATTTGATGAGTGCCAAATATTGCATATTCATACACCTTTTCATTGGCACTTAACTCATCTTTCGCGCTTCAAAGTCATATATTATCCCAAATTATGCATTCTTACCATCTTCAAGAATAAATATTTGTATTAATTAATTTTTTGTTTTTAAGTACTAAATAAAGCTTGGAAGAATTGAGAAGACAAAAGAGAAGAAAGTTGGAAGCGTTGCAACCCGCTCGCGCATCAGTGGCAACCTGTTTACAAATTCATGGGATTAAACAACCCATGATCCAAAACCCAAGACCCAAATCCATTTCCACCTCACCCCCATTGGATTCTTTCCAAAACATCCACCTCACCCCCATTGGATTCTTTCCAAAACATCTACCTCACCCCCATTGTATTCCATTCTATCCATCAATTAAGAAAACATGTTTTGTTTAATTGTTGAGTGGTTGCTACAGTGAAATTCGGATCCCAAGTGTGAGAGAATTTTTGTGTATAAATAGAGAGGGTTGTTGTGTTGAAAACTCATCCAAGAATAGCTTGTTCATGTTAGTTTATAAAATTTCAATTTTGTTGTAATGTTCTTCATGTTCTAATTTCATTTACTAGGGTTTAGATGAAGCCCTAATCTCATTGGTATGTATTCATATCTTGTATCTTGTTCTTGAAAGTTTAGAATTGTTTAAAGATATAATTTAATCCAAGTTTGTCAACATCTTGCTCTCACAATGTATGCCATGTATCCATTGTAGTTAGAATATCTCTATGTTGATTATGCTACAACTCATGCTTAACCAAATATTGATCTTTAGATTAGTTGTGCTTAATTAGACAATTAATGCTTTGGAGAAATACTTTAGTTGTGATTAAATTATCCATTGGAGAAACACCTTAGTTATACGGTAGACTTGAATCTACTATAAGGACAAGAATAATATTACAAGTTGAATGCATATCATAGGTTATTGGTGGATTTGAATACCCTAGTATCCATATTATCATTGTTTACATATCTTGCTATTTGCATCTTTTACTTTTATTATTTCAGTCACTTGAAAATCATATCGTCGTATCGAAAAAATCAAACCCCTTTTGGTTACTCTCTGAATCAGGATTTAGAATCAACTTCTACACTCATCAAGTCTCTGTGGTTCGACTTGTGCTTGCCCTGTGTTGCTTGTCGACATTGTGCACTTGCAGTTTATACATAGTTGTAGGTATCTTTCCGAGCCTACCAATTTATCATAAACATAATCTAAGGAAGTAAACTCGTGAGATTTTGTTCCATAGTCAAAAGAAAGTTCAGGACTGGTCCCTGGTAAAGACTGATCTCAGGTGCAGGACCGATCCTGATCAATCCTGTTTGAAGTTTAATTCGGGTTATACACTTTCGATATATAGAAACATATCGAAATATTATATATCTTTACAAACATATTAAAAGTTTTACACTTTTGATCTTCAGGTTTGTACAAACATCAAGATTTATTAGGATTGAGATGTTCATATAATGTTGACATAGTGAACATGTGCCAAACTCTTGTTACTTAATGTTCAAGTGTTTTATTTGATACTCAAGGCGAGATACTGAAATCGAAATACTATATATTTTTTAGATATTGAATTTATGTGTGATGAGTGCCAAATATTGCATATTTTTACATCTTTTTCTTGGCATTTAACTCATCTTTTGCGCTTTAAAATCATATATTAGCCCAAATTCTGTATTTTCATTGTTTTCAAAAATAAATACTTTTACTAATTAACTTTGTGTTTTTAGGTACTAAATAAAGCTTGGATGAATTGATATGTCAAAAGAGCAGAGAATTGGTGACAACGGAAGAGCAACAACAAAACTCCCGCTAAGAAAGCAGTGAAGAATGTCATTTGCGCCTTCTCCACAAGTGAAGAATGTCGCTTGCACGACCCAAGACTAGAAGTGGGCTTGAGATATTAACTTTAAAGAATCCATGGGCCTACAAGAAATAAAAACCAAGATCCAAGCCTACACCCATCCCGAGCCGACAGATTCGATTTAGCTGATGAGCATCCAATGGCATCTACATGCGGTATATTGACATTTGCTGATTCCGCGCAACACCTGAGCACCTGCTATTCCCCTCCTAATCGAACTGAAGCTAAACATCTCCTTCACTTCGTTTCTTCTTCCTTATAGACTCTGAGGAACAATCATTCCTATCCATCCATCAATCAAATCCATCCCCGACAATCTCTGTTCATAGCCACCCTATGTAATTAAACTCTTAATCTCTATCTCTCTCAATTTTATCTTCTCACTTGTCAAGAACGGTAACCCTAGAAGCTACAATTGAGAGAGATAAGATTAGGGTTATCTTCACAACTGTAGAACATCAAATCAAGGAGTTACAGAGTTGAATTTCAGAAGGTGTTTTTCGGGAAAACGCGTTTTGGGTGAGTGGTTGTTCTCTAATTATCGAATTCTAGTGATTAAGGGGAAATTTGTGTATAAATAGGAAAGAGATTGTAGAGAGAAGGGTATGCCCGGATTAGCCGGTGCACCAAGCTGTAGTTTATTTTTGTTTTCAGTATTATTATCATGTTCTAATTTCATTTGCTAGGGTTTAGATGAAACCCTTAATCATATGTTGAGATAATTCAATTTCCTGTTTTTGTTCTTGTTGTGCTTCATTGCTTTAGGAATGATAGTTAGCCAATGGATCAAATTAGCCTGTGATTAGTTGTACTGTAAGAAGACAACTAATACTAGGGGTGAGTTAGTGAAACTAGTTGATAAATCATCCATTGTAGTTTTCCCTGGAAAGGAATAAGAACATAATTTGAATAAGTATTGCCTTAGCATAGGATTAGGAGGTGGATTCAACTGCCCTAGTAACCTTTAACCATTTGCTTACAATCTGCTTTACTACTTGTTTACTACCAAAATCTAGTCGTATCGGTAAAAAAAACCCCTTTTTGGTTACTTTTTGTTCTAAGTCAGTTATAGTAAGACCATAGCTTCAAATCTACACCACCTCATCCCTGTGGATCGACCTGTGCTTGCCCTGTGTTGCATATCGACATTGTGCACTTGCAGTTATCATTGTAGGTATTGTTTAGAGACCTACCAAGTTTTTGGCGCCGCTGCCGGGGACTCGGTAGCAGTGTAGTTGAATCTGTAGTTTAACTCCAATCATTCTGTTCACTTGCATTATCATATCATTTCATTCCAAAAAAATAAAAATTGAAACCTGTAGCTGTGCTGTTGTAATGTAGTTTAGTCAGTCCATTTGTTCACATATTTTCCATCATCTTAAATATTTCTATCTTTGCATTTTGTAAGATATCTGCATAATGCATTGTGTAGCTTAGTTGTACTTTATTAGGATTCCTTTGTTCTGAAATTTAAGACATATTATCATATGTGTATATCCATCAGTAAGTTTAGTTACATTGGAATCTGTAGGATCATAGTGTGCAGCTGTTCATTAGCACTAAAAAAGTTAACACCTGCTATTTCGTTTAGCATTTAGCCTAACTTGAACTCGATCCTGCAAGGCCTGATTTATCACGTTTGAGCTGCACCGCAATCCCCATTCTGAAATTTTCAAGCTCTCCGATGTGCTGACTGAATCTTGAGCAGTAATAAATGTTACATAGTTGTTAGAGTTTTTCTTTTGCTTGTGCTAGCATAACTCAGATTTTTCAGTTTCTGTCATACTAAATCTCTTCTGTAAATAGTTGTATTCTGTAATCTGTATATGTTCAGTTAGATACTTTGGATCATTAGCTTTATCAGTTCACTAAGAGTTAAAATCTCCATCATCCTGTATCCCTGCATACAACACTTTCTTTTTCTCGTTTCTCTTTTGAACTTTGTCTATAATTGCATGTACCGTGTTCCAGTCAATTCATACACACATAATAGCTTCTCACTTCTCCTTGTAATATATCATCGTTGTTAGTTAAAATCAGTTGTATCTGCATCTTAGACCATAAGCACTAGCTGTAGCTTTCAATTTCAGTCACATATCTGCATCTTTTTGTCTTTTTGTTTCATTTAAGTTACCTGCATCATAGTCATGTAAGTCTCTTTAGCATGTCTGTTAACTTTTCTTTTGTTTTCTTTCTCAATGCATCTCATGCTGTAGCTTAGTTAGTCGCATCCTGTAGATTTTTGTCAGTTTACATCTGATCAGTTCCCGGAAGTCTCTTTTTAGTTGTTTAAGCTGTTGCAAAATTATTGGTCCTGTGTAAAAATCTCTTGTTGAACTGTGCTGATTAGGTTATGGAATTTGTAACTGTAGCTTAGCCCTGTAATATCTTAGCTGTAGTAGTAGCTTTAGTTTTTAAAATTCAACATTTTTGCATTCTGTTCATATCTGCATTACCAGCATCATTATCTTAGTAGAATAATCTCATTCCTATAGTTCGTTTAGCATTTTAGGTTTTCTGTTGCTTTTCAGTTGTAGTTTCTTCCATTTGTTATTTGTAGCGTAACTCTGTAGCATCTTAGTGGTATTGGTATTCTGTAGCTTACTGTCTTACCTCTTTCTGTTAAAAGTAGGTCTAATCCCTGTTAAGTTCTCCTGTTTTTAACCTCTCAGTTTATTATAATTTTTCCTCTGTAAATCCCCATCTGTAAGTCGTAAATTTCAATCATCCCACTCGCGTAAACTGCATCTTGTTTCAATTAGGGTAGGTGCATCGTCATCTTGTGTCATAACTAGTTTGATTTGTCTGCATCTTGGTTGGTTGTGGTTGAAAATTATTGGGTTTCTGCTGTTTTTAGTTTTCTCAGTATATATTATTATAGTCTGTAAATATCCATCAACAAGTAGTATAATCTGTAGCTTTCATTTTTCTGTAACTTTTTGTAACTATTGTCATATCTTTTCTAGTTTTCTACAGTCCTGTAGTTTAAGGTACAAATCTATAGTTGTATATCATATTGCATCTTATCATATTCTGCATCAGTAGCTTTCCAGTTCACTTAATCCATTTCAGTAGTTGAACATTTTCTTAGCATAACTAATTCTTAGTTGCATTTCTATTAAGTCATATCTGTAGGTCAGGCATTTGCATCATCTGGTTTTTCTTTACCTGTAATATATCAATCTTGCATCTCATTTCGGTTTAAGCATTGTAGCAATATCATTGTATATAAGTGCATTGTTTGTGCGTCATAGCTAATTTGTGTCCTGTAGCTTAGTTGTGCATTTGTCAGATTTCATTGTTTCATAGTTTAAATTATATTACCATCTGTGTATAAATCTTCACCTCATCTCTTGAATATTCTCTGTGTATCAATCAGTTTCATTTGCATCTTAGATTTGTAATCTTAGATATAACTTCATAAACATCATTATCCTGTGATATGAGCTAGTTTACATCATAGTCCGTATCAGTGGATAAGCACTTGTGTCTGTTCCGTCACTGATAATTCAGTCAGTTAGCAAAGAAGAATAACTCAAATCACTGTCATGCTGTAGATTCTTCACAGCCATTCTTAATCAATAGTGACGTTTCCTTGTCTTTGCTTTACTTGCGCACTTCTGGCACTTAAATTGTTTTTGCAGGTATAAGCATTTCAGCATAACTTGAACTTTGTTAGGAGGGTCTGTGATCTGTGTACGTAGCTTTGTTAGTTCACTACTGCCGAAAAGTTATCGTCAACCTGAATTCTAAATTGTGACTCTGACAAGCATCTTTATAAGCAAGTTCACAGCACTGTCACCAGTCCCAGCATACTCACACTTCACATTGCAGAATCCCTTTTCTGAATTTTTCAGTATTAGTGTTTTTGTATTCTTGCTTCATCTGCACCATTCTGGGAACTGAAACTGGTTGTTGAGTTAACAGGTGCCTGCATTCTGCTGTGCGAACCAAGGAATATGAGAAAGAGGAGCTGGACAAAACTGTTCTAGTGACTCAAACAGGTTTTACACCGACACTATTCCTCTTGAACCCTGAATGTGAATGTTGTTACTATCATAACCAAGTTCCATGCTTGCTGGATTCCGAACTAGCTACTTTCTGCAATACTGTCAAACCCCTGCAATATATAGTATCTTTGTGCAAGCTCCTGTGCTAGTTGAGTAACATACCCGCTAGCTGAATTGTTATATCACTGTGCGCCTCTCAATCCCTGTTAAACCTTGTGATTGTCATGTCTCCGATAACTCAGCCTGTCACTAGAGAGAGACCATGTCAGGATTTTGGTCTGCAACCGAGGATGATAAATCATCACAGAAATCAATCAGAGAACTTGCTTACGAGCATGCTTCACGTTATGAGCCTCCCACAGACCATGATGTCAATAGTTAATAGGGATTGTTATGAACATTTTCATAGTCCTGAGCCTCAATATTTGGACCCTAATGATTATTCGCACATGTATCATTCGCCATAGGGAGAAAATGAACATTTATATAATGCCCAGCTCACACACTCATCACTTTTGGATCAGTTAGAGGCTCAAATCACTGCTTTAGAGATGCATGTATATGATAAATCTGTCAAGTCTGTGCCAACTAGGCAAGTTGAAATTTCCGTTTGCGTCGTCTGTGACTGCACAAGTCATTTAACTAAGCACTGCCTTGAAATAATGCTTTTAGGCAATATAGGGAAGACCATGTTAATTCTTTCTATCAAATGTATGAAAACAACCCCTATTTGCAGACTTGTGACCTAGAATACATAGATGACCCAAATGTTGCATGGACTAACAACCATCTCCAAGGTAATCCATATGGAAAAACTTCTGAATGTCCATTTGTTAGTGAACCTCGTTTACAATCATGTATTGAATATGCATCTCAAATGAGGATATCCTCTGTTGAAGACTCTCCTTCCATTTAACAACTTAATGCATTTTTAGAAATGAATCTGCTTCATTTACAAAAGGAGGGAAGAGAAGAATTTCATGATGAGATGTTTGTCATTCCTAATGAGGTGAATTTTGAAAATAGTGTTTATGTTTCTACTCAGGAAATTAGTATTGAATATGAACCTAATTTAGAGGTAAATGAGTGGACTAGAGACACTATGGGTTTGAATAGAACATTGCATTCTTGTTATGATGATGATGATGTTATCTTAGAAGAACATGTTTATTCTGAAAATTTTATGGAACCTTTGGTTTCAGAGCCATTAGGCTTCTCTGCCTCGACCATCATGAATGATGTTTCTTCTAGCATTCCATATGCATATACATGTGATGTTGAACTGGGACTTGTGCAATTGTTCTGTGAAAGAGAGCATGACATACAACTTGTGTCTGACTTAGGTAAGGTTGAATTTTCTGTTGACACTAATGTTCATATGCATGAAAATATATTTGATGTGTCTAATTCCCTTCTTAGGTCACAATATGATGTTCCATCTGATTTTTCTATGCATGAGACTAAGTTTTTGGATGATGATGATTATGAACTGGGGCTTGATGATTTGTTCTATGAAAATGAACATGATATACCTGTTTCTGACTTTGGGAGAATGTTTAATGGTACTAATGATCATATACATGAAAACAACTTAGATGTATCTACTTTCTTGTCTAAGTCTCAAACTGATAATCTTGCACGCAACCTAGATTTTGCTTGTAAAAAGATTGTAAAACCAACTATTCTGAGAGCACCTAATGATTGGAATTGTATGCCTCTCAAGTCCTCCTGGACTACTTTGCAGCTAAGCATAATATCTTTAAGGAGACACAGTTGGAATGTGTATCTCTGCCCATCACTGTCCAAGTCCATTTTGAATTAGACCTTGTGCATGATGAACCTCCAAAACTGCGAGATTTTGTTTCCAAAAGTATATCCGTTGAAAAATCCAGGTTTGGTGGAATCTCATTTTGTTTTGCAGTCTCACTTGCATTTCTGTCCTATTATAATTATGTGAGGCTGTTAAAATTTTTGCATTCCGTCTTTTGGGTTGATCCTCAAATCTTTAGATTGTTAATGTATGGTGAATTCTCCCTGTATATAATCTAGTAGGTAATGTTATATTTTCTATCTTGAATCGGTTGAGTCTTCTTTTATCTTGTATATATTGTGCTAATCCAATATGATCTCAGCTGAGAATGTTGGATTCTAGCCTTGAATAATGAAGCTCTAATCTTGCTTTCGCCGACATACCGATAATCTCTTCCCTTTTCTCTATTCAACATGGTTCTCATGGTATGTAGCTGTTTAAATTCTTATCATCTATTGAAACATTGAGGACAATGTTAGATTTAGGTTTGGGGGAGTATTTTGCATATAGAGTTTTTAGTCTTTTGCATCTTGTTAAAAAAAAAAAAAAAAAAAAAAAAATTTGTAAATATTTGCATAAAACCTCCAACTTGTAGAGATTTAGAGTCACCAGCACGCTTCTAGCTATGTTTACATAGAGAGTCTAACCGAAATAACTGAATTTGGAAAAACTGGAGAACATAATCGGGTTTCTTAGTTGTTAGAGCGTTAAAGTTGGATTTAACCATGTCGGTGGGAAAATTAGGTGTTGCAAAGATATTTGGTATTAGAATTGTGATCATTCTTAGAGGAGACTACCTATTTTCACATCAAGCGAGGCACCCACCTTCAATTTTTGTGACTATCTAAAAAGTCCTTTTAGAGTGTTTGTCACCGTACGTAAATTCCGAGTAGGAATAGTGAGCTACCCAACTTCGTACCATTTTCAGCACTATTTTTGATCTCTTGAGTGCTAATTCTGTCAATCATGAGGATGACGTCTAAAGATGAAAAATCCTTCTTGTAGTTTGATTTGTAGTTAGCACCATTCTCTTTAACTCGACAACATCAACAGATCCATAGAAACACGTCATCATCAACAAACAGAGCAACGTCAAATTCTATGAAGAAAGTTGAAATAGTTCGAGGTTTACATGCAACAATTCAAGGAAAAGTAAAATGTTCCTATTCAAAGTGAAGATACATTACAAAG
Organism: Papaver bracteatum; assembly: GCA_023529315.1. Lineage (NCBI taxonomy): Eukaryota > Viridiplantae > Streptophyta > Magnoliopsida > Ranunculales > Papaveraceae > Papaver > Papaver bracteatum. The sequence goes on along the minus strand of JAJJWX010000782.1, from coordinate 332,658 downwards.
AGCAGAATTCTATATACATTTGAAGAGGTATTTTACAAGAGTAAAGAAAAGAAAATAAGATGAGAATTAGTGAAGTTCATGAAATCAAGATAATACAAGTTGTGAAGAATTAAGTGATAAAGTATTTCATCCATGGCTTTAGTAGTTTCATTATTATTTTGTTATTTTCAGTTTGTGTTAATGAGTTTTAATCAAAAAAAATGAAAATGAAAAAGAAAAAATAATAATATATACTGCAGTTTGTTTTTAGTTTTGTTTAATAAACACCTTGGTAAAGAAGAATTTAAGAGGAAATTTCAAGCAACAAGAATTGAAGAGAAGAATTAGAAATTGTCAAGGTTCTACGAATTTCAGAAGTTCATCATCAACAGTTAAAAACCGAAGACCGAAGATTGAAGACGTTTCTATAGATTTTATGAGAGTGGTGTTGATTGCCGATCGGATGTGAAGTTAAGTGAGTACTCCCATCCTTGATAATGATTGATTTTCTTTCTTAGAGATCATCAGAAAAAGATTCTTTTTGTCCACAATTCTGTGGAGTCTCCAAAAATTACTTCGGAAGGTTCTCCTTCTCACCATTTGACGTGTGTAGGATTTCTCTCTTTTTTCCTGCCTGCACACATGAGAGACTAAAAAAGCGGTCTTTTTGAGTGCAATTATCATAAAACCCTATTGATGAGGCAGAAGTCGAGGCTTGTGATCACTCTCGAACCTGAATTCTTTCATATGGTGTGGTTATTACTAGCTCAACTCTTAAGGATGAGAATGCGTTCTTTTAGTATTTCTAACTTCTTATTACTAGCATGCATAAACTCTATGTCCTCATAGCTCCTTGGATGCTTAGGACTCTGATACGCTCCGAAGTTGGAGAAGGTTTTATGGGTACACCTATGGTAAACCCTCACGAGACTACAACTCGTCCACTAGGGACACCTAGGGGTTTAAAGACTTATTGCATCCGCTAAATGCATTCAAGAGACCAGCGACAGTGGTATAGTTAGGTTTTCTTAATTTCGGTTTCACTTGAGGACAAGTAAAATTCAGGTTTGGGGGTATTTGATGAGTGCCAAATATTACATATTTCTACATCTTTTTCTTGGCATTTAACTCATCTTTTGCGCTTTAAAATCATATATTGCCCAAATTCTGTATTTTCATTGTTTTCAAGAATAAATACTTTTACTAATTAACTTTGTGTTTTTAGGTACTAAATAAATCTTGGATGAATTGAGAAGTCAAAAGAGCAGAGAATTGGTGACAACGGAAGAGCGACAACAAAGCTCCCGCTAAGAAAGCAGTGAAGAATGTCATTTGCACCTTCTCCAAAAGTGAAGAATGTCGCTTGCACGACCCAAGACTAGAATTGGGCTTGAGATATTAACTTTGAAGAAGCCATGGTCCTAGAAGAAATAAAATCCAAGATCCAAGCCTACACCCATCCCGAGCCGTCAGATTCGATTTAGCTGATGAGCATCCAATGGCATCTACATGTGGTACATCGACATTTGCTGATTCCGCGCAACACCTGAGCACCTACTATTCCTCTCCTAATCGAACTGAAGCTAAACATCTCCTTCACTTCGTTTCTTCTTCCCTACATACTCTGAAGAACAATCATTCATATCCATCCATCAATCAAATCCATCCCCGACCATCTCTGTTCATAGCCACCCTATGTAATCAAACTCTTAATCTCTATCTCTCTCAATTTTATCTTCTCCCTTGTCAAGAACAGTAACCCTAGAAGCTACTATTGAGAGAGATAAGATTAGGGTTATCTTCACAGCTGTAGAACATCAAATCAAGGAGTTGCAGAGTTGAATTTCAGAAGGTGTTTTTCGGGAAAACGCGTTTTTGGGTGAGTGGTTGTTCTCTAATTATCGAATTCTAGTGATTGAGTGGAAATTTGTGTATAAATAGGGAAGAGATTGTAGATAGAAGGGTATGCCCGGATTAGCCGGTGCACCAAGCTGTAGTTTATTTTTGTTTTCAATATTATTATCATGTTCTAATTTAATTTTCTAGGGTTTAGATGAAACCCTTAATCATATGTTGAGATAATTCAATTTCCTATCTTTGTTCTTGTTGTGCTTCATTGCTTTAGGAATGATAGTTAGCTAATGGATCAAATTAGCATGTGATTAGTTGTACTGTAAGAAGATAGCTAATACTAGGGGTGAGTTAGTGAAACTAGTTGATAAATCATCCATTGTATTTTTCCCTGGAAAGGAATAAGAACATAATTTGAATAAGTATTGCCTTAGCATATGATTAGGAGGTGGGTTCAACTGCGTTAGTATCCTTTAACCATTTGTTTACAATCTGCTTTACTACTTTACTACTTGTTACTATCATTTTCCCTACTTTACAATCTGCTTTACTACTTGTTTACTACCAAAATCTAGCCGTATCGGCAAACAAAACCCCATTTTTGGTTACTATTTGTTCTAAGTCAGTTGTAGTAAGACCATAGCTTCAAATCTACACCCACCATATCCCTGTGGATCGACCTGTGCTTGCCTTGTGTTGCATATCGACACTGTGTACTTGATTGTAGGTATTGTTTAGAGACCTACCAATGTGCTTACCATATCTCATAGGTTCTTATATCTCTAGTTACTATATTAGTAAAGTACATAAATGTATGTCGGTTAGTATTAGTTGTCAACTAAGAGTGGTTTCTGTATATTGTTGGAATACATTTAGAATAGTTCAAAACCAAAAATATACATTTATTGCATATCATAAAGATTTTCGGATTTGGTAATTGCTTCTTTTCCAAACAATCCTTGGTCAGAACACCAAACTTCCTAACCGTTTGTGTGGGAAGCCAACTCGTTGATAGAGGAGAGAAATTTCATTAGGTGAAATCTCTTGAGTCTTCTTTGACAAGCTTTTAGTAGTATCGTTAGTGGGAAACTTAATCGTATTATGGTTTTAGTTTTGGATTATTGATTTGATTGACTAACATCATAGTTATAATTGATCTATCAAACTTGATTATTTTATGGTTTAAGGCCACTCTTCTGATATAAGGCCACTCAAGTTTGTTTAAGCAAATATGGTGATTTGAGAGATAGAACTTTTTATCAATCAACGTTAGCAGACTTTGTTTTGTGTGTTGATCATTAGTAGGAATCAAGTTGTTTGAGCATGTGATCCTTCGAAGATTGAAAACTAGAAAAAAAATTCTTTTTGGTATTCTGATACTTGTTATATTTCGTGCATACTTGATTCTCTGGTATCCTAACAAGTAGTTTATTTCAATAGACATCAAACTTGTGGAAAGATCGAAAAAAATTTTTAGGTGCTTCTCCTCTTAGATTTCCTTGGGTAGAGCTTGTTCGCTGAGGTATATTATTTTTATAATATTTACATTGGTTTGATCTTTGACGAAATGAGTTTATATTAATTAAGCGGAAGATCCTTATACTCAAATTAATATTTGACTATTGTTGGGTTTATGATGTAGGTAGTGAGGTGGTTACTGGAATAGGATATTCCTTTACTATTTCGGGTTACGATCTAGAGGATTTGAGAGCAGGAGTCTTTAATATAGGTGAAGCAACTTTAGATAGTGGACTCTATGTTGAGATTCACGTGCGTAGACCGGATTGGTTATAGGCGTAGGAAAACTGAAGAAACTGGGTAACTGGGAGAAGTTTATTTGGTCTCAACCATGCGAAGTTGCAATCACTCAATTTGTATAGCGCAGAGTAGTCAAAACAGGATTAGGTCCCAGAGTTTTTCTGCCAAGAAATTTTCCTCGTCAATAAAATATTGTGTGTTGTGCTATCTACTCTACTCCCGAATTATATTTTTATCTCTATAATTAAAGTTAATCCACTTGGTATACGATCCCATAGTTGTTCCGGTTTCGAACATATATGATATACCAAGTTAACATCTTGTTGGAGTAATCTCTTGGCAATTAAGGTTTCTAAAAGATTACACAAGGTGTATCTGTAGTAGGTTAATACAAAAAAATTATGGTGTACTTGGTACCCTCATCATTTCAATTAGTTTTAGAGCAGGAAAACACGATAAGATCTAATAATCTGCGTATCATGTGATCCAACCTATCGACAAAATGTGTTAAAATAATGGTAAAGGAATACCGAGAAAATATTCAGTTAAGGTACCACAAAGTTTTGATAATAATCTATACCAATTAGCTATTAGAAATTGACCAGATACCTTTTCTAAATCCAAGTTAAGCACAGAGGATCTCTCTGATAAATTCATGAATAAGTATGATTTTTATAATAAAGAAAAGGTTTGTACAAAACTAAGATTGCAAGTACCTTAGAGATTCTCCAGTTCTTGCTACGATATCAAATTTATATAATATCGCCACATCATCTAGCTCTCAGGTATAAATCATGACTATATTTTCCTCAACAAAGTTGACTAGTTCTTGGAGAAAGAAAATCGCTTAACTGTCTTGAAGATGTTTTGGAACTTGTTGTTGATAAGTGCATAATTTACATGTTTTTAATGTCGATTACATACTTGGTTTAATTAGATTTCTTGCATATTATCCTTGTATTACTCTTGTTTTCCATTTTATTTGTTTATTTAGGTGAATCATCCAAAGTAAGTGGAATCGGGGTTTCAGAGTGGTTCTCATCAATCGTGACGATTTCTCTTCTAGTTTATATATGTGTTTCATGGATGTTACTACATCCATGAGTAGCTAAAAACAATTAATTGAGAATGAATTTTAAGTTCTAGACATGATTTGAGTTATCATATTAATCTATTTTGAAGTTCTTCACATGATTATTGCTTGTTTATACTTTAAATAATGTCTATGATGATTGATTGATATATTGTTTAGGTGGACAACTAAATTGATTTTTTGATTCAATATGATCCTAGTATTAATTTATGAGATAAGTAATCATCGAATAACTTTTACCCAAGTAGAGAACACAAGACCTTGCAGAGGGCTTCTGTGGAGCGATTTTGTGTATAAACAACACTAGAAAGTGTACCTTGAGATAAGAGTCTAACTACTAGGATCAATCTATAAATTCACAAAAGATAAAGCATTCGATCATATTACACCTTGAATGATCTACTACTAGGTGGTTTAGACGAAGCGAATCTGGTATTGGAGAACTTCTGTACCCAATGATATAAGGAATTTAGGGGATAACACTGAGCTAGCTGTTATTTCACGATTGGTAATAATATATGATTAATTATATGAATGGATGAATATAATAACTTGATGACAATTTTGTAACGAAGAAGGATTCCTTGATCATATCTCTCTCTATTGCTTACAACTCAACTTTATTTGCTTTATTGTTTACTTTGCTTTAAGCTAAAACAACATCCCTTTGTGACATTTTTGACAACTAAATCTCCCTTCTCTTCGTGATAACTAACTTGACTTTCATTATATTATTTATTAATAAAGTAGATTTAAGATCACCAAATTGATCGCACCTACGACGACGTACATCAAAATTTGGCGCCGCTGCCGGGCCGTAGTCGGTAGCTTTAGTTGTTTTGTTTTTAGTTTAGCATTTTTTTTGGTTTTTTTTTTTTTAGTTTTAAACTTTGTTTTTTAGAAATTTGGTTTCAGGTACTTAGTCTCTGACCCTGAAACGTTAGGATTCCCCAAGGTGCGGAATTCAAACTGAAGGAGGAATTATTTCACAAGATCCTTCTACATCATGGATGGTGAACGAGAATCTTCTACCTCCACCTCCGGAGAATGAGTTGGGAGAGCTAACCTCTTCATGTTTATATTCGTAACCACTGTGCATCACAATTAGTAATCCAATGGATCTGAAGTCGAATTTAATTCATTATCTACCTAATTTCAAGGGACATGCATGAGAGAATCCAAATCAACATCTACATCAGTTCCAGAATACCATGAAAAGCCATAGGCAAGGAACCAAAGACATGATAGGGCTATTTTACAAGCCTTTCCATTTCCATTGAAAAATTTAGCAGAAGAATGGTTATATTACCTTCCTCGAGGGAGTGTTAGAAAATGGACAGAGATGAAAAATCTATTTCTAGAGGAGTTTTTTCCAGCTTCCAAGGTAGCATCATTTCGTAAAGAGATTAGTAACATTCTGCAGATTATTGGGGAGTCTCTTTTTGAATTGGAAGAGGTACAAAAGTTTGTTGGCAAGCTTCCCACACCATAATGTTTCTTCAACACTCATCATACAATATTCCTACGAAGCATTACGTCCGGAATAGAGAAACTTGATTGATACAGCTGCTGATGGTTCACTTGCTGAAAAGAAAATCTCGCTGGCAACTAGTTTGATTGATAGTATGGATTCAAATGCGTAATAATTTTATACAAGAAAGAACTAAAATGTCAGTAGAGTTAGCAAGATAAGGGAGTCTGCACAATCATAGCAACAAACGAACAACATGGAGAATGTAGTGCAACGAATGACAACAATGATTATTCCTACATATGAAGAAGAGTCTGAACATGTGAATGTTATTTTCCCTGATTGTAGGCCAAGGTATGATCCCTACTCTAATACTTACAATCCAAGTTGGAAAAATTATCCAAATTTCATCTATGCAAACCAGCAAGCTGCTGCGGTAAATCCTTAACGATGAAGGTTATTTTTAGATTCACGTCTATACCGAGATTTATTTCCTCGAGGAATTCCATGTCCTCATCTTTGAATTCACGATTTACTTCATGTGGTTCTTTTTCTGTTTCAAGCTTCTCTGGTAAAGCTTGGTTTGGATTGGCTGCCAAGTAGCTAAGCTCAGTTAGTTATATTTATATCTTAGCCCTTTTACCCGGAAGCTTTAATTTATATCCTCTTTGTCCACCATGTGGATCACGTTCTGGTGATATATTGAAGGAGATGTCTGCATTGTGTGTAGCCAATCCCTTCCCAAGATCACGTTGTAAGGTGATCGCGTGTTAAGGACCAGGAAAGCCACATTAGCTTTGATCGGGACAACTTCTGTACTTAGGGTCACCTCACCCATTGGGTAAGTTTTGGACCCGTTAAATCCAACTATAGATGAGCTGTTTTCTCTTAGAGATCACTCATTTGTGAGTTTTATCTATTCTCAACAACTTGCAGGTTGATTATATCACATGTAGACCCTTGGTCGATTAGTATCTTCCTACAATCTCATCCATTGATTACTAGTTCTACTATCAGAGCATCAGCATGTCGAAATATTACTCCAGTCAAGTCTCTGGCAGTGAATCTTATGCCGTCTGGAGGTAGCAGGAGACCTTTAGATATCGTATGGAGACATGTAGTATTAATCTCGCATAGTTTTCTTTTTAGTGAGGTCGAGCTTCGAGTGATTCCCAACTTAAGCTGCAAAGTGTATCATATAAACGCACCCTTTGACTTCTTTATCCCGAGTTAGATTTTTCCCCTTGAATATGAACTCTTTCAGGTGACCTTCTTTGCCCAGGTCATTAATGAACTTAATCAATTTCCTGCAGTGATTTGCATGATGACCATGAGCTTCATGGTATAAGCAGTAGTTCTAGTTTTTAGACTCGTTCCTTATTTTTTGAGGTGTCACAAAGTACGGTATGTTATTAATGAACTGTAGGATAGTTTCAGGGGTGCATTTAGCTTCATAAAGCCCTTAAATTCCTTAGCCCACTTCGCTTATGACTCATATTTGGAGTTTGGATTCTTTGAAGCTTTATTGAGTGATTTCGGAGAACGTTGTCTCTTTTCTCCTGATGAAGGACCAACTGAGTATACTTTATGTTCTGAGGTTGTTGTTGTAGGCGTGGTAAGATTTCCTTGCTATCTCCTAACCTATTTTCCATCTTTGTTGTACATTTCTTTTAGAGAAGTCAACTCTGAGCCACTGAAAGAGTCTTTGATCTTACCTTGTAGCATAACATATTTGAAAAAACACACAAAGGAATATATCTTGAGTCTTCTCTGCGGGTGTTGCTGCATCTTACCTTCTTAAAAAGTTTGTAAAAATTTCATCCTCTTTCTGAGTTATTCTAAAAACTCATCCAGAACATCAGCTTGCTTAATGTTACAGGAGTAGTTTTATATAAACATCTTTTTGATGTCCTGAAATGATTTAACTGAGTTTTGTGGTTGTTATGACCAATGGCTCTTCCAAGCACAATCAATAGAGAATTGAAATAGAAATGAAATCAAAAGTAAAACAGGCACACACACACAACACAAGGATTTATAGTGGTTCGATCAAGATGATCTACATCCACTTTGGAAGACGACGATAACGTTGCACTATGATTTGAACAAGATTACAAGAGTATAAACTCCTCTCAAGAACAAGACTTTCTCTGCCTCTTACTCTCTCTATTAGCATACACTACTACTTCTCTTGTTTCTCACTGATTTTTGTGATGTTAATACAATGGAAACTAGAAGGCCTTATATAGGTTGTATGAGGTAGTGTATATGTTGACATAGAGCACACAAGCAACATAATGGGAGCTCCACTACTTAGTAGTTGTCATCATGGGAGCTCCACTTCTTCTCTTAGTGGTAGTTCCACTTCTTCTCTTAGTGGTAGTTACACTTCTTTGCTTAGTGGTAGTCATGATCATTCAAGACACATACTACAAATCTCCACATTGACTTGAATACCATCACCACTTATCATCACCGTCTTCGCTCAACCCCTCAAGGGCTCTCAAAACCTGTTGACACCAACCAAGTCCAAGCAGTGCTTGAACTTGATACTTGGAACTGGCTTCATCAACATATCCGCAGGGTTATCCGTTGTAGGAACCTTTGGCATCGCTATCCTACCTTCCTCAACTGCATCCTTGATAGAATGATACCTGACATCGATGTGCTTCGTTCTCTCATCATACATCTGGTTCTTGGTCAAGTGAATGGCACTTTGACTGTCACAGAACAAATTTGCATTCTCTTGCTTGAAACCCAAATCACCAACCAAACCCATCAACCATATACCTTCCTTCACTGCTTCCGCGGCTGCCATGTACTCTGCCTCAGTTGTAGACAATGCAACTGTGCTTTGCAAAACCGACCTCCAACTGATAGTACTACCACACAATGTAAAAGTATAACCTGTCAGTGACCTTCTTCTATCAATATCACCTGCATAATCAGAATCAACATAACCCAAAACATTTGTCGAATCGCCATAGTGTTTATCAAACACTAAACCAACATCTGTACTTCCCTTTAGATACTTCAAAATCCACTTTACATCTTGCCAATGAGCCTTCCCAGGACTTCCCATGTATCTACTTACCACACTCACATCTTGTGCGATATCCGGCCTTGTACAAACCATATCATACATGATGCTACCAACTGCGCTTGAATATGGAACTCGAGACATATACTCTGCCTCATCTGCAGTTTGAGGTGATTGCTTTCTAGAAAGTTTAAAATGAGCTGCCAAAGGAGTACTTACTGGTTTTGCATCTTTCATACCAAACCGCTCCAACACATTCTCGATGTAAGCCTTATGGGACAAATGCAACTTGCCTTCAACTCGGTTTCTATGAATCTCCATGCCCAATATCTTCTTTGCTGCTCCCAAATCCTTCATCTCAAACTCACTACTCAACTGCACCTTCACTTTCGTCAGATATCTCTGACATGTCTTTGCAAGCAATCAACATATCATCAACATACAAGAGTAAATACACAAATGAACCATCTTGGAGTTTCCTGTGATATACACAACTATCATACTTACTCATGTCATAGCCATTAGCCACCATAAACGTATCAAAACGTTTATACCACTGCCTTGGAGATTGCTTCAAACCATACAAAGATTTTTTCAACAAACATACATGGTCTTCTTTGCCAGGAACTTCAAACCACTTTGGTTGTTGCATATAAATACGCTCTTCCAAATCACCATGAAGGAAAGCTGTCTTAACATCTAGTTGTTCCAATTCTAGATCTTTCAAAGAAACAATAGCAAGCAATGTTCTAATAGAACTATGTTTAACAACAGGAGAGAATACCTCATTGTAGTCAATGCATTCTCTTTGTGTAAACCCCTTTGCCACAAGCCTTGCCTTGTACCTTTTTCCTTCACCATCTGAAGTACCTTGTTTCTTCTTGAAGACCCATTTGCTTCCAACAATTTTCTGCCCTTTTGGTCTTGCAACTATCTCCCAAGTGCCATTCTTGTCAAGAGACTCAATTTCTTCAATTACAGATGCTCCCCATTCTGTCGATTCTTCACCACCGATTGCTTCTTCATAGGTTGTTGGATCATCCCTATCTATGCTCTCACCTACTGCAAATGCATATGCAACCAAATCATCATGTCCGTATCTCTGAGGTGGTCTAACTTGCCTCCTCTCTTTGTCTCTTACAAGATTGTATTGATGACCTTGTGCTTCTTCTTCCTGGGAAGGTTCTTGCACAATATCTTGATCATCATCATCATCAGGAAAAAAAGTCTCATTACTTCCTTGAACTTTCACCTCAAGTTCCACCTTTTCACCAAGCTCCACCTTATCACTAACACCCTCTTCAGCTTTTCCATCTAGTTCTTCATTCTTTGGCTTCAACATCGATTTCTCATCAAATTTCACATCTCTGCTGATAAGAAACTTGTTTGATATTTCTGCAGGACACCATAACCTATATCCTTTCACGCCCTTTGCATACCCAAGGAATATACACTTCTTTGCTCTAGGCTCTAGCTTCCCCTCATTCACATGAGCATAGGCTGGACATACAAAAATATTCAAGTCTTCATAGTTAGCATGCGAACCTGTCCAAACTTCATTTGGAGTCTTGAACTCAATGGAAGTCGATGGAGATCTGTTCACTAAATAAGCTGATGTGTTTGCTGCTTCTGCCCAAAATTGCTTTGGTAACCCGGCATTGGAGAGCATGCACCGTGCCTTCTCCATTATGGTTCTGTTCATCCTTTCTGCAACACCATTTTTCTGTGGTGTTTTTCTGACTGTGCGGTGTCTCACAATCCCTTGCTCCTTGCAGAACTCATTGAACTCACCCCCACAAAATTCCAAACCATTGTCTGTCCTCAAGCACTTGATTTCTCTTCCGGTTTTCTTCTCAACCATAGTCTTCCATTGCTTGAACTTGACAAAAGTTTCATCTTTGTGTTTAAGTATGAATACCCATACTTTCCTTGAGAAATCATCAATGAACGTGAGCATATATCTACCACCACTATGTGAATCAACCCGAGAAGGACCCGAAAGATCAGAATGAATATAATCCAGAATACCTTTGGTGTTATGAATAGCTGTACTAAACTTGACTCTACACTGCTTTCCAAAGACACAATGTTCACAGAAATCAAGCTTGCCTGTTTTATGACCACAAAGCAATCCCTGCTTGCTCAAAACAGCCAACCCCCTCTCGCTCATATGCCCTAGCCGCATATGCCACAACTTGGTAGTATCATCATCAGAACTTGAAGAACATACAGCTGCATCACCTGTCACAGTATTACCTTGCAGCGTATAAAGACCATTAATTCTCTCGCCCTTCATAATTGTAAGACTTCCTCTTGAGAAACGAATAACTCCACCTTCACCTTGATACTTGCAGCCATTTGAATCAAGCGTACCCAAAGAAATAAGATTTCTTCTCAGGTCCGTAACATGCCTAACCTTAGTTAAAGTCCTCACCATACCGTCATACATCTTAATTTAAATTGTACCTACACCCAACACTTTACAAGTGACATTGTTTCCCATAAGAACTTTACCACCTTATCTAGCTTGATAAGTAGTAAACCACTCTTTATGAGGACACATGTGAAAAGTACACACCAAATCAAGAATCCACCCATTCTATGAGCTTTCGGTATGAACCGTGAGAACCGTTCCATCATCACTTTCTGCTTCAACATTTTCTGCGGTGCCTTGGTTAGTATTATTCTCGACATTCTTCTATTTTGGACAATCCTTCTTGAAATGCCCCTTTTCCTTACAATGAAAGCAATAGAATTTACCGGATTTTGATTTAGACCTTGACTTTGATCTACTCTTATCAAATCCGCCCTTTTGGTTTCCTCTTCCTCTAACAAACAACCCATCTCCCGAATTATCTTTACCATCGATACCCGTCTTCTTTAACTCCTTAGAGTTCAGAGCCGCTTTAACATCTTCCATGGAAATTGTAGTTTTTCCATACATTACGGTATCAACAAAATTTTCATAAGATGGTGGTAAGGAACAAAGCAAACCCAAAGCTTGGTCTTCATCATCAATTTTGACCTCAATATTTGCCAAATCCAAGAGAATTTTATTATAATCATCAATATGATCTATAATAGACATTCCTTCATGCATTCTAAGAGTATGTAATTTCTTCTTAAGATATAAATGATTAGTTACGGATTTAGTCATATACCTCTTCTCCAACTTGTTCCATATCCCGTCCGGTGTCGTTTCCGCCGCCACTTCTCTCAAGACCTCGTTGCTCAAACACAATAAAATTAATCCATGTGCTTTCTCCAAGATATCATCCTTTTCTTCATCCTTCAATGTTGTTGCTAGAGCCGTTTTCCCCTTCAAAGTTTTCACCAAACCTTGTTGCACCAAAACAGCCCTCATCTTTAGCCTCCATAAATTGAAATCATTCCTTCCATCAAATTTCTCAATCTCATACTTTGCCGCCATCGTAGATCGATTTTACCCGGAGCTCTGATACCAATTTTTTATGACCAATGGATCTTCCAAGCACAATCAATAGAGAATTGAAATAGAAATGAAATCAAAAGTAAAACAGGCACACACACACAACACAAGGATTTATAGTGGTTCGATCAAGATGATCTACATCCACTTTGGAAGACGACGATAACGTTGCACTATGATTTGAACAAGATTACAAGAGTATAAACTCCTCTCAAGAACAAGACTTTCTCTGCCTCTTACTCTCTCTATTAGCATACACTACTACTTCTCTTGTTTCTCACTGATTTTTGTGATGCTAATATAATGGAAACTAGAAGGCCTTATATAGGTTGTATGAGGTACTGTATATGTTGACATAGATCACACAAGCAACATAATGGGAGCTCCACTACTTAGTGGTTGTCATCATGGGAGCTCCACTTCTTCTCTTAGTGGTAGTTCCACTTATTTTCTTAGTGGTAGTCATGATCATTCAAGACACATACTACAGTGGTAAACATTGGAACCAATTTAACGCATAGTCTGCTAAATTACTTGCGAAGAATCGTGCTAGGATCAGAGTATTCTCGAGATACAATGCTATTTGTTGTTCATAATGGAGCACATGTTGATTTGGAGATGTATCTCCTTTGAAGCATCTGAAGTTAGGTAAGTGGAATGTTTATTGGTAACTTACATTCTCTCACTTCTTTGGACAGTGGGCTATCCTTTAAGGTAAATGTAAGTTCTGCTCTGGGCTTGTTTTTTGATTTATAACTTTAGTCTGGTTTCTTATTCTTACAACATTATTTTCATTCTTGAGTCAACCGACACTTGGATGTCACTTCAAGAAACAACTTGATATGGCTCATAGTTACGGTCCATTGGGGTAGATGAGAACTGGTTAGCTATCTAGTTGTAGTTTCTGAACTGTTATCTCAGTTGTTTTTGGTGGATAATCAGTTGTATGGTGCCAGATGACTGAGATATATATTCTCTGCTGACAAAGGTTGAGTTGTTGTTACTGTTTTAGTTGTTGTTGTCGGTATTGGTGGGGTCATATTGACTCTCTCTGTCAAGGTCTATATCGACTTTAACAACTCTTAGAACATATCATGTGGTATTTGGACGACTGGTGTAGTCGAGATTGTGGGAACTTGAGGTAGACTCCTTATCTCTTGTGGTGTGATACATGTACCCGCCGAAACAACAACTGGTTGGCATTTGGGACCAAAACAATGGATGAAGTGGCTGGTGTGTCACCACTTGGAGTTGTTTTCGCATGTCGAGTTCGAGTTGGCGATTTAACACGACCTGGAGGGGAGTTTTGCATTATTGGAGTTACTGCCTATTGGGAAGTAGGTGTTGCTCAACCTGGTAATGTTACTCCAGGTCAATGTGGTAGGACTCTTCTTGGTGGTTGCGATGTCATTTTCTTGTACCGCACAAGATTACAAACAACACGTGAGTACTCTGATTATGTGATTTTATTGGATCTTTCAAATCTCAAATCGTCGTTTTCCACCAAAAATAGAAAAATTCTATGAAAGAAGTTGTTTCTCAACATTGGATCACGCATTTAACATGCCTTTTAGTTTATGACTCATCGTATCTTGACATATTTTTACGAGTGTAGCTCGAAAATAGGAAGAAATTGTTACATTCACGAGATAAACTGTATTTTCAGCATAATAATAATATTTCCAATATAGTGACCAGATTTGGGAACTTCTAGAAATGATGTTCTAACGACATACGTCGGTTAAAAAATTATGAAACATACCTGCTTTATGTTTGAAAATTTAAAAATTGATAAATCGATCTAGATGTAATCAATTATTGCTAAATATGCTTCAGATAAGTCAAAATCCGTAAAAGATTTCGATTGAAATAGCATTATACTTCGAATTTCTCTGATGAAATTACTAGCGTTTGAGAAATTTTGCATTAAAAAGATTTAACTATTGATGATATTAGCAAGAATCATGATTAGAAATAACAAAAAATATTTCAAACTTTGTAATCATGTGATATATATATATAAATGTATGAATTTATCATAAATCGAGATGTTCATGTTTAATTTTAGATTCATTTTCGACAATAAAGATAATAATTGACTAAAATGAATTAGATGCAGATTTAAAAGATGAAATGATGATGATTTTGTGATCTATTCAAGCAAGATTTAGATGCAGATCAAGATATTAAATGTGTATTTAGCATAAATTATGCTTTAAAGAATGATTAATTCTAGGGATATTTGGTGTTTGGTACTTACATTTTGTCCAACATTAGTGTTTGGTCTAACTTTTGTCCAACTTAGTGTTTGGTACTTGAAATTGACGTTGACCGTAGTTGACCAAGTTAACTCTAGTTTTAATTTAATAAAATCAAAATTTACTGCATTTTATCTAAGCCGCTGATTTTAAGTGTACGTGGACGGCCACCGATATTCCTTATATATTGTTCCTAAAATCATGTCTACCTCTTCATCTTCTTCCTTCCCTGTTTCAAAAAAATAAAACAATTTTTTTTTTCTCGATTAAAAGAAATTATATTTAAATTTCTAGTACTCTAAATCATCTCTGAGCATATTAGTGAAGTAGTTTAATGCCGTTATTGCGATTGAAGAACCCTAAGTCCAAACCGTGTTCTTCCACAAATTCTGCCTCTTCATGTCGTATGATTAACAACAAGTAAAAATTAGACAAACCCATTGATAAAACAGCCCATCGAAGTGAAAATCACGAAGACTTTAGTGGTTTTAGCATTAAATCAGTTGATTCAAGACAAATACTAATTGAAGTTCTGGGTTTTGGAATCCGAGTCACTAAAATGGTTCGCTGCGATTGATATTGAGGGTAAAATGGTGATGAATCATTATAATTTTGGTCGAATACGACTTGGATTGTTGTCTGAATTAAACCGAATGCTGGGAATGAGCTAGAAATAATCATATATACTTCAACTTTTTTGATAAATTGAAACACCCATAACTGTTTGAGTAAAATCCTGAATGATGATTTCTACACCAAACGTCCATTGCCATTAAAATAAGAATTCAAGGAAAACATTCGATGGCAGTTTCTTAGGCGAAGAAGATGGGTCTTGTGTTGGTTTTGAGTTTAAAGTGGTCAGAGTTATGAACCAGTGAAAATCAAACAAAAAATTTGATTCACTCTATTTCTTAAACATCAACTGAGATTGAATATTGTGTAAAGTGTAATGTTCTTTTTTTTTTAATTGACTTTGACAAGTCTATATCCTTTAATTGTTTGATTGTCTAATATATTTGAACCGTGTTCTTCATGGATGAAGGTAACTGCACACTCATCAATGGGGTGGAAGCGGAAGAAAGGGGGTAGAGAGTTAGGTCAAGGGGATATCTAATCACAACCATAAGATTAGTGGATTTAGTAGAGCCGTTAGATCTAAAGCCAACTTCAGGGAGAAAATTGTAAACTCAGTTTTATTTATTTTATAAATTAATTAATCTCAAGTCAATAACAGTCAGTTACGGGTCAACGTCAATTTCAAGTAACAAACACTAAGTTGGTCAAATGTTAGACCAAACACTAATGTTGGACAAAATGTAAGTACTAAACACCAAATAACCCTTAATTCTATATCAAAATTATCACATGTGGATGCAATATTGGCTGGAAAACTCATTTTCCTCGTGAAGAAAGGATAATTATGCATTAAAACTATGATTTGGAAAGAGATTCAAGATTAAAATCAATATTATGATAAATTCATCTCTGGTCGGCGCCAATGAAGATGCATATTATTGTATCGGGATTATATTTATGAAATACGTACCTACACAAGATTTCTGATTGGTTTGATCTTATTTTACGACTTTATCTGATTGTCAATCTTCGTTTGTAGATTACTTATCTCTAAGTCTAAATAGTGATTATCGAGTTATCTCTAGGTCGGAGATCACAACTTAGTATGAGAGAGAACATAGAAAAGATAACTTTTATTATTGAGTTAGACTGGATCATACGTCTTGGTTTACAAAGTGAGCCTTCGAGGGCTTATATACAGTTGGTTTAGCGTGTGACTCACGCTAACGTGTTAATATAAATGGACCACTTATGTCTAGCTGGCGGTGATGTCATGATCCACTCAGAAATCAACCAGTTGGTCGGCTAGTCCCTCAATTGGTAATCTTTAATGTCTCTCGGTCTCCAGGTATAGATCCTAATAACCTTGGAATTATCTTCGCTTCCTGCTCCAGAACTCATGCCTTCTACATGTCGTGATATTATTTGATGTGTCTCGTCCTCTGTTAAGTCATTATTTTCTAATCGTGCTCGAGGTGAGGTCTTATTAATCGATCTTGACGTGAGATCCTTCTTAGCTCCGAGCTCTATGACACTATAACTGTTAGTTTTTGGTATATGCTATATTTTGGCATCTATATATTCCATACCTAATCAACTTAATGAGTATTGTGAGATGGATAAAATCTCAAAGAAACAACCTTCATCAGTGGCCAATCAATCAAGTCAAATGGAAGCTTTATCCTCAATAATGTAATCAACTTGCATTGGTAAGGCTCTGGCAGATAGATTAGAAGGGTCATAGCCTCTGATCAAGTAGAGAAAATTGCAAATGAATGGTCAACAAGTCTAATGGATAAGATCTTTGCTAGAGATGGAATGGATTATAATGATGTCACGAAGGAAATAAAGATGGAGAATGTATAAAAGGGTTGAAATCATTACAAATAGGAAAAAAAAATTCGTGTTTAGATTCCAAAAAGAATAATTCATGCCAGATGTAATTAGCAAAAAACATGCATGGTGGATAAAATTTTTTATCACTCAGAATATATAATAACAAAATTCCTATTAAGGAACATCATTTCACAAACTATATATGGTGTGTCAAGCTTCAAAATTTGCAACAAGTTTTACAACATATCTGATGTTTTTACAAGTATCAACAAAACCATTTTTATGTCAAATAATTGGTTATAAATCATGACATTAGATTCGTTTTCTTAATCAACAATTACATTGGTGTTAATAAGTTATAAAAGACTGACTTACATTAATTAGTTATAAAAGATCGAATATATTGAAAAATTATTAGAGATTTGGGATTGCTAGACAATATGTTTTGGAAAACTATCCAACGGTTTTAAACTTGTATGTCATGAGAACCCAATAGATTATAGTTAGATTTGTATGAGCTATGAAATAAGTTAGGTTAGAAAAATAACGGAATGATCTTTTTTTTCCTAAAAATTTTAAGATATTGTAAGCAATTCCCAGAATCGTCTGTACCGAGGGATTTTAACATGCCAATTGTTCTTAATATGGCGGGTTGTATGAGGTATATGCTACTGATTCACTTTGTAGCCCCCAAATTATTGAAGGAAAATCGTCAATGGAATAAGGAGTACCTGCAAATTCACTCGCGGCCCTTAAATCAGTAATAAAGTGTAAAACAGCTAACAATTTCACTTATAACCTCAAATCATTAAAAAGAAATCGACTAGAAATTATATAATTTGTTGCCAATTTTTGTAATTTTTTTTAACAGAACATTAGATTTATATATCAAGAAAATTAGGCTGTTTTTTTTCCGCAATCCTTGCCGACTGTTCTTGATACTCTTCGTAAATGAAGAAAATTATGAATAATTAGCAAAAATATCATCCAGATCCTAACTGATTTTGGGAACAATATTTATCAGAAAATTTGGAAACAAAAAAATTCCATAATCTATTTAGGATCGACTATGTACAAATTCTCATATGGAATACAATTTCCTATACTCAGTCTGGGATTGAGTATGAGAACATACGTATTCTCAGTATCAAGTATAAAAAAAACTTCAAGTTTAATACCATTTCAGAATTGGCAAGTTATATTTTTCAACTCTAGTAACTCTGGAAAGGGAAACATAGTCTCCAAATATTTTGGAAACCCCTTATACCCTTAATTTTTTTGGATTTAGATTTAGCAATCCAACTATCCTATTTTAAGCATCTCCCTGCTCCAATTATTATGAGGAGCCCCCAACTCGAGATTCTGTAACTGGACGATATCAATAAAAAAAAATCTACAACTCTCTCCATACCTTATATAAAGGATGAGTTTCCAATTTTGATCATCTTATTAGACATGCGGAACTACAATTTTCAGATAAATTTTTTCATGTATATCCTTATTTATTATGCATGGGTACTGAGTACTATAACAAGTTAGTTGTCGTTTCTTGTCTTTGAGATGCGATTAATATAAGAAAAATTATGCATTTACGAAATCCATATTTTTTTATTATTATTTTAAGAGAATTCACAAATCTCACCTATATATAGGGGACGCAAGGTATACATTTCCCTAATCCATTATCTCATTGATATTATAAAACTCATAGGGAATTTATGTATTACTTCAATGTTATTTATTTATAAAAAAAAGAATTGGTTTTGGCTGTAAAATCTACTCACTCCGTCCTCTATATATAGGCGAAAAAGTGGAATTCTCTTAGAATATGAAAGATTTTGGTTTTTACAAATTTTCCTAATTGTACCTGAGTTACCCTCGTCAATTCCAGTACATTTGTCTAGGAAATATGAAAAATATGAATATATTAAAAGTTTCCATTCCATTAAAGTGTTTAACAAATGTAATTGTTCTTGAGAATTACTAAACACATTAACTAAATTTGTGATTATCATACTCTTTAATAAGGGTATATAGAGAAGAAATCACATTGGAAATAGTGAATATCATACTCTTTAATAAGGGTATAAAGGGAAGAAATCACATTGAAAGTAAATTTCCGCTTATATACGGGGGCTACAATTTTCTTACTTCTCCGCCTTTATAATAGGGTCGGAGGGAGTAATAGGGTTGCGATCAAAGTGTACTCCACACCCAAAAGTGATGATTTTTAAATAATTTTATAACGTTTTGTTTATCGTTTTTTTTTTTTTTAATTCATACGGGAGATGATTTATTTATCGTGTAGTAAATACTTACAATCACGCCTTTAATCGAATGGGGGTTCCATTAAAAGTAGTAGAAAGAGGCTCTTCCCATTCCATAGTAACATTAAGGAAGCAAGGAACCGACTCTCTCTCCTCTCTAGAGAAGCGATTTCCGGCATAGGAGAAGAAAAAAATCCGGCAACTTAACTGCTCAGATCTTCTTAGATCTGAGCAGTACCAGCTTTTTTCAATCTGCAAGTTCTAGTTTGAATCACCTAAATACAAATTCTCCAGAGAAGAAAAAAAAAACGATCTCAAAACCAACCCTTTTTCTTCATCAGAACCATTAAAACCAAATCATTCTCCATGGATTTAGCACATCTCACCGGCTAAATCCTTGATTCACCGTCCTTTAGGATTCAATTAGATCGTTGCTTGCTGTTTATGGTGATACCCTTCCTTTCTCATGGAGATTTTAACCTAATTTCATGGTGCTTGCTGTTCCAGGTATTTTCTAGATTGATTTCTCAATAGACTTCTTGTAGAAGTAATACTAGGGGATTAGTTTTTATGTATCATCTTATTTCCTTTTTTTAACTTTCTATCTTGGGTTTTGATTCGTTCTTTTAAACCTCTTTCAAGGGCTTTATGCTCGGTGATTTTGACACCATGCTTTCATTAAAGAAACCCTAAGAACCCATTTGACCACCATAACTATCTCTCTGAATGCGAAAAGTATTCTTCATAATATCCTTAATCCTTGATCTATTCACTTGATCTGCGGATTTGAATTTTTGATTTAAATCCCTAGCTTATGCATAAATTTTTGGCTTGTGAAACCCCTGTTTTGATTATGTTTTCTGTTAATTGAAAGGAATTTTTAATCAAACCATCAGTTTTAGTATCAAATCAAAGTTTGGCTTTTGATTGTTGGTGGTGTTTCTTTGGTGTTCTCTTCTCCTTCCTTGTTTATACTTGGTTAGTGTTTGTAAACCTCCTTTGGTTGTTTTAAAAAGGGAAAACAAAAAATAGTTTTAGTTACCAATGATCTGAATTTCCTTCGTTTGTGTGCGTCTTTGATCAGGATTTAGTCCTTTAAAAGGATTCTAGAGATGGTTTTATCCAATTTAGTCTACGGGATAACAAATTTGAGTTTGCCTGAACATTCATAGAAATCAACTCATTTGATTTACAATCTTTAGCATTTTCTCAAATCTTCACCATAATAGGGATACCCAGCCAGTGGACGTCAGCTCCCAGTTCAGATAGTGTTGAACCCAGAAACAAACCCTTATAGATACCTCACACCTTGGTCCTCTATGATAATATTGGACTCTTCTGTAATGTCTTATCTAAGATGAATGTCCTCACAGAAAGCAGCATATACCACTTTTCCATTTTTCAGAAGCTCCAACGGCAGCAAGCTCGGAACTTTATTGATATTTGAATTGGCCGGTGAATCTTACACATTTACTTGCCCAGTTGTCTCAGATTTGCAGTAACTTTTCTTGTTTTAGGAGAATTATTTTCTCTTTGTTTACGTTAGCTTAATTAAGTTTGAGTCTGTAATTGCTCTTGTTACTTTATTTCAGTCTCTAGGATCATATTTGTATCATTATTAGTCGTAGTAATCTCAAGTAGCAATATTATTAGTACTATTATCGAGTTGTCTTTTGATTGCACCAAAATCTTCAAGGACATAGATTGGGATATTTTCAAGCCACAATCTGAGATGAAGGCACATTTAGAAGAAATGGATCAAGCTGAAAAATCAAGAGATAAACAGATATATTTGGGGAACACTCCTCAGCATATGGACGCAAGTACTTGAATAGCAACTTCATTCAACTGGATCGAAACCTACTACCCTTAACCAAGTTCCTATGGATACTGATGTGTCCATCAAAAACACATCTTTTCTTGTGGAAAGCATTGACCGGAGGCCTTTCGACCTTCGACTTCGACTCCAACAACCGCCACCGATGCAACTCCGATACGAAGACTGCTACTCACTCTCCACTCCAATATTATGTTGTAATTGATTGATCTTGGTGTATCACAAACCCTCATGTAATAGCCCCTCAATAGTCTAATGAATTTCATGCTTCAAAATAATAATAATAATAATAATTCCATAGTAACATTAATCAATTCAGAGAGTCTCTATTTTGTTTTGATTGAGACTCTCAACTACATGGCCTTTACTAATTTGTAATCTCGGAATTCACAGAGTGGGTGACATTTTCTTGAAAAAAGAAGGTTAATTGAGCCGATCGACCGGAGGGTCCGAAGGGAGGGAGTCCCTTTTATGACCATGTTTTTGTAAAATAAAACCTAACACAAATGTGCGATTTGATAAAAGAGATAGGAAATCTTTGGTGTCCATGGTTACTTTTTCATTAGACAAAATTGTCCCTCCCTTTTAGTCCAATTACTATAACTCTTCATGTATCTTATTTTTTTCAGGGTATAATTAGCAAGCAAACTAGAATATAACATATCTAAAAATCCGTGCTTTAGAATTTTACAAATTTTATCTTGTTAAAAAGATTTTAAAGATATCTACACAAGGAGCACAAACAACAATATTAAAGTGTAAAAGACCTGACAATTTCACTTATAACCTCAAATTATTAAAGAGAAATCGACTAGCAATTATATACTTTGTTGCCAATTTTTGTAATTTTTTTTAACAGAACATTAGATTTATATATCAAAAATTCGGTTTTTTTTTTCGCAATCCATGCCAACTGTTCTTGATACTCTTCGTAAATGAAGAAAATTATGAAAAATTAGCAAAAATATCGTCCAGATCCTAACTGATTTTGGGAACAATATTTATCAGAAAATATGGAAATAAAAAATTCCATAATCTATTTTGGATAGACTATGTACAAATTCTCATATGGAATACGATTTCCTATACTCAATCTGAGATTGACTATGAGAACATACTCATACGTTTTGTTTATCGTTTTGCTTCTTTTTTGATTCATACGAGAGATGATTTATCGTGTAGTGAAGACTTACAATCACAACTTTAATCGAATGAGGGCTGCGTTAAAAATAGTAGAAAGAGGCTCTTCCCATCCCATAGTAACATTAATTAATTCAAAGAGTCTATTTTGTCTTGATTGAGATTCTCAACTACATGGGCTTTACTAATTAGTAATGTCGGAATTCACAGAGTGGGTGACATTTTCCTGAAAAAAGAAAGTTAATTGGGCCGATCGACCGGAGGGTTCGAAGGGAGGGAGTCCCTTTTATGACCATGTTTTTGTAAAATGAAATCTAACACAAATGTGCGATTTGATAAAAAAGATACGAAATTTTTGGCGTCCATGGTTACCTTTTCACTAGACAAAATTGTCCCACCCTTTTAGTCTAATTACTATGACTCTCAAGTATCTTATTTTTTCGGGATATAATTGGCAAGCAAACTAGAATATAACATATCTAAAAATCCGTGTTTTGGAATTTTACAATTTTTATCTCGTTGAAAAGATTTTAAAGAGATCTACACAATGAGTATAAACAACAATATCAAATTTAGAGTTTTTACAAAAAAGTCGAGGTGTTTATCCTTCTAGGCACAATTTTCGAAAATTAGTGCATAGCCATTATGCAAACCACCACAAAGAATGTATAACACATTGTGCATCGAAATTTTAATTTGTGCATCAACTAATTCGTTGCAACTAATAAAATAATGCACTCCCCTGTTTCAGAAAAAGTGATACATTCACTTTAGACACAAGTTTCGAAAATTAAAACGGTGTTCCGTTTTTCTTTGGTCGGTCCTTCCCACCGTGACAACCGTGTTCTAGTATAGTGGGTAGCCATTGAAAGGACAGTGTGAGGTGATGCCCCCGAGAAGACCCGAACTACAAACAGGTGGGAGAAATAGAAAATAAGAAAAAATGTAGCCCATGCAATGTGAGAAATAAAAAACCATTTTCTGTAACGTGGACTTCGTATATTTATACCCACAGACCACAGTAATTAAACACCAAACCTGTGGTAATCCTGTTTTATTGTTAAGAGAATATATCTGGCTCAAATTTTGACACATTGAACTTTTTTATTCCGTCCATTCCACTTTACTTAATATTTTAGGGTTTATTTTATGTTCCAAAATAAATTAGAGTTTTAGTATTTTTTCCCTCATTCTTTCTGATTTACCCTTGCTTTGGAGTCATACCAAAGCATAAATTCTCATCGTTATTAACACATAAACAATTATTCTAATTTTAAATATTTCCCATGGAGGATATATATACTCTAATCTATAAAAAAATTGTACATCCCAAGTAAATTACAATGGGATTAGTAATTTTCCCTAGAATCTAAAAACTAAAAACTAGGTTATTTAAAAAAAAAAAATTAAAGGTATCAATATGGGTAGTATAGGAAAAATTTAACTCTCTATGATGTTCTTTAATCTGCGTGAAAAAAATCTACAACATCAACTAAAATAGAACGCAGAGAGTATATTTTTGTGGTAAATGAAGCATTGATCCTCAAAAGCATTTTTGTTTTCTTGGGAAAAGGCCCAAAGAAGACCACAGATTTAAGCATTTTTGCTTTCCAGTTTGCTCCTTCAAGTAAGGTGTGGGTAATACACAGTTTGTACAGTGACTGGTGCATGTCTGTAATCATCAGGTGTGATTCAAGTACGTGTCTATGTCGATGTAATTGGGATTGAGGGGTCAAATACAATATTTTTCGTAACACGTAAATTGCTTTAATTAGTGTTTCACCCTGCGTTAACACGTAATTTGCTGCTGTAATTAAAGTTCCACTTTTGTTGAGTGAGACTAGCTAGCACGTAACGCTATAAAGCGTAAGATCACCAAAACTGACCAACCAAAAAAGTGACTGATAACTAAGGACCTAAGGTGTAGCGAAGGAAACAAGATCTATACCAGTCGGTAAAACCGCAGTTTTTTCATACCATAACCATTATGACATACAGTGTGCGCTAGCTGTTTTTTTTTCCTAATGCCGTGCTAGCTTATAACTTTACCCATTCATCTCTCCCTATATATAGTGGATCTAATAGTCTCTGTTGCATCTCAAATTGGGGTTTCTGTATTCAAGCTTTCTTCTTCCTCTAGTTCTTTCAAGATTACGTTGATGATCATGGAGACTTTCATGCTTTTGAAATGGCTTGTTAACTCAATAGGCACAATGAATTTTGGGTACAATAATTCATCGTCGTCGAAGAATGATAAGGCTCCGGAGATGAGTTTCTACTCAATGCATGATGATGAAGAGAAGAAACTCAATAAGGTAACAATGAAATGTGGTGCATCATCATGTTTTCAAATGCCACTTCACTATCCTCGTTACAAGAAGTCAGATTATGAGAAAATGGAGGAATGGAAGGTTGATATGCTTCTCAGAGAATATGGTCTTGACAGTTTTAAGGGTACCCTTGATGAGAAAAGGGAATTTGCTATGGGTACTTTCTTGTGGCCTGATCAGCTCTAATTATGCACCACCAGTCTTGTAGTTGCTAACTAAATAGTTGTAGAAAGTACTTCAGTATCACTAATAGTATCACCATGGTCCATGTTATTATAAATGTTCCTCGACTATGTTAGTTTTTGTTTATGTTTAGGGATTTGCTGTAGTACGTAAGCTTTTCCATAATCAGTAGTAAGTTTTATAATTATTAAGTGGTGGACATATTGACTGTGTACAAATGATGATTGGTAGCACCGACAAGAATAGTCACTTTTCGTATTCACTGATCAAGATAAAACCCCATTCAAATTCGTTAGTTACAAGAATGAAAATGAATGTTACAAAATTTGATCAGCACAAATTGAAAGTAACCATTCATTATGGTTTGCATTACCAAGGCTATCCCGTTGTATTAGAAGGATATAGTGATGCAAATTGGAATGATGTAGAATTCAAATCCAAGTCGACTAGTGGATGGATATTTACATTAGGAGGTTCTGCTGTGTCTTGGAGTTCCAAGAAGCAAACCTGCATTTCTGATTCAACAATGTTGTCAGAATTGATAGCACTTACGGATGCATGTAAGGGAGGAGAATGGCTTAGAAACTTATTTGAGGAGATCCCATTTTGGAAGAAGCCAACTCCTGCAGTCTTGATTAATTGTGATAATCAGGCTACAAATTTTAATGTCTCTAACAAGACATATAATGGAAAGTCAAGACATGCAAGTCTTAGACATCAAATTGTGAGACAACTACTCAAAAGGGGAGTAGTTTCGGTTAACTTTATTGAATCAAAGAAGAACTTGGCAGACCCATTCACAAAGAGTCTACCAAAATCAGTGTTTTCAATAAAATGTGGGGAAATGGGACTAAGGTCTGTGAATGAAAGTTGACCCCCATAGCAGAAACCCAACCTATGTTTTGAAAAAGATAGACAAGGTTCAATGTGGTACCAACAAGTTATGGAAGTGGTCATGATGCACTAATAATAAACTTCCCATTTCAAATTAGTGCAATGGTTCTGCAAGAAAATTAGGGATGGATGAAAAACCTTAATAAGTCTAACTTTTACAAGGTGTCTCGCAGAAACACCTTCGAGACTTACCTATATGAGTATGGAAATCAGGTCGTTTCTTAAGAGAAAAAGACCGTTCTCTGAGAGACTCATGAATACAGGATAAGCACATGGCCATTAATGTGCTGGCTACAGAACACACAATCACAGAAATCAGTATGGGTTGAGATTCCGGTTTTATCATATGGGGTACTTGGTTCAAGACTGGTTTCACCACTGAACCCCGATAAGGCTTTGAATTCCTTACACTAAGTGAAGGTTCAAATCCAAAAGATACCTATCATTTATGTGCTGACTTCTACGAAGATGCTTATTTCCCAACTAAGCGTGAACTACGATGGCTTGATCCCACTCGGGTATGTAGGCAGTCACTTAGGTGATGCAGCCCCTCTGATTTAAAAGTTTTTTACTTTGTTTTATGATTTTTTCAATTTTGAAAATAAGGGGAGATTGTTAGATATTTTCAATAATGTTTGCCGCTACTAAGGGGGGTCCTGGGGGGCGTAGCCCCCCAGGCTGTGGTCGAAACTTCTTTCTAGAATATTCTACAGAAAAGGCATGAATGGATGCTTATTTCTACAGTTAAAATCGCTTCCAGAATATTCTACAGAAACCTGTCCGTTCCATTAGGTTTCTTCTGAAAAGACACCATTAATGGATGCCCGTTGAAAGCGTCTGTTCGTGATGAAAAGACATCACGAAAAGGCATGAATCCCTCTTTAAATAGTGAAGGCTTTCTCCCATCTTAATCATCAAAACTTCTTTCTCTCTAAGCATCTTCAGAAACAAAATACTGTGTGTTCTTGGTTGGGTCAAGGGAGTACAACTCTTGAATTCAACAACGTTGTTTGGGCTTCATTCTATCTTGAAGGAAATATTTCACTGACCAATTGTACTCGCCAATTATTTTGGGAAGGGTCGAAATAATTGCTGAAAAGAATCGTAAGGGCTTGAAGCTTGTGTTACAACATTCTTTTCAATCTCTGTTTTCATCCTCTATTACCCTGTATTTTCCAACAACAAATGCACAATAATAACTGTGCTCTGGAATAATGACTTCTGCAAAATAAAATACAAATGATCGGCTTTCTACACTGATTAATCAAAAATTAGGTGCTTCAATAACAAATTTGATAGCATTCAGTTTTTGATTGCGACTGTTTCAACAACCTTCATCTATCTTTTTACTTTACATGGAAAGAACGAAAATGATTTACATCCCACGGGTTGTACCGCCCTCTCACAAGTGTGTGGGATCCACACCAAAACCCCCCCTATCAGTCCGTCGGATCACTAGGTCTCTAGTGTTTTGTGTCTTGCGGGACAACCCGCGGGAATAGGCCCGCGGGATGTCTATCACTTCCGATACATAATAGGGACGATATTAATACGAACGACACAACAATGCTGGGCCATATATATGCACCTGAATATTAGTGGCTCAAGACAGGGGAGTGTAAATAAAGAGGGTGATAAAAATTCGTAGTTGATCGAATTACCAGGTAGATGAAGTATTTTTCTGGAAATTACCTTCCCTTAATCTGAGGGTACTCAGGTCTTGTCCTAATCCAATAAGTAACTCCAAAGAAAGTTCAAGAATCAAGAGTGTTGTTTTATCAAAGATGGGCAGGTTTAACGAAGTTACTCTTCATTCCCTGAGCTTATAAATAGTGAACAAATAAGAAATTAGCACACATTGTCGGTTGATCTCTCATCCATAGCGCGCAACTGGGCGAACACAAAATCTCTCTTTCTCTCTGTGGAAGCAAGTAGTTCCAAAATCAAGCCCAAGTACTGAACCATTATATAATTAACTAAAGAAGAAGATGGGTCAAATTAAACATCATCAAATGCTACAAACAACCGAGGGCACTAATGGTGTTTTTCAGAAACCAGACAATTTATTAAAGAAGCCTACTATTCTTCATTTCTTAATCTCTCTCCTCTCAATATTTTCCTTAATCTTGTCCTACTCAGCTTTGCAGATTCCTGTTTTTTCTTCCCTTTCTTTTCATTTATTTACTTACACTATTGATAGGAAGTACATGTTCCTCCTTTGTAATGGAATCCTTGTATTCCTTGCCAGAAACTTTGAATTCCTCTCTTCCACTGATCAGCATCAGCAGTATTTTAGTGACAAACTAAGCACAGGAAACGTAGACCAGTTGTGGTTGAAGCCCGAGGTTTTGGAGGTGGATGGTTACGAGGGAGTATTTGTCAACGAGAGTACAGGGACTTCAGAAACTTGTGATGACGAACTACTAGTCATCGATGAAGGTGGAAAAGAAGTAACAGAATGTCTAAAAGAAGAGGAATATGAGTTAATGACTACAAAAGACAACGAGAAAGATGAGAAAATTGGAACTTTGTTTACCAAAGATGATGAGAAAGAGGATGCTAAAATACATTTAGTTACAGAGGATGAAGAAAAAGATGAAAGGAAGGAAGATGAAGATGATGAAGGAGACGGAGAAAGGTCACTGAGTTTAGAAGAACTGAACAAGAAATGTGATGATTTTATAAAGAAGATGAAGGAAGTAATTGTATATGGTTAAATACATAAATTTGAAGAACATTTTTTTTTTTTTTGGTCAAAAGAAAGAGAACTTAAGAGTTGTTGTTCCCTGCGGAACAGTTTACAATTGAGTTATCAGAAAAACAGCTTAAGTCAGCTCCTAATAAGTCGAACAACTTCCGCGGTATGCTTGATTCCGTGTAAGATATCGTCTTTCCTTTTCTTCCTTCCCTTGCCAACTCGTCCGCAATCTGATTCCCTGTTCTTTTTATGTGTGACACTTCAAATTTTGAGAAAGCCTTTGCCATTTTCTTGAGTTCCTCCAGGAGGTTACTACACTGCCAGTCCATATTAACATTGCCCCCCTCATGTATTCCTCAATGTCTTTGTTGTCTCCTTCCAGAATTATCTTTGTCTGCCCTTTCCGAATAGCCCACATAGTCGCTTCCCTTGCTGCCAGACATTTCGCCATCAGAACCGAGTTTGCCACCGTTGAAACAGAGTTAGCCGTCCCTAACTTTCCCATGTAGTCTCTATCGCAGAAGCCCAATCCTACCGCCATGTCCCCTTCTTTGTACGACGCATCATAGTTAACTTTGATCATTTCCCTTGGTGGCGGAATCCATGTTTTATTGTCCTCTGGTTGTTGTAGTCCGTCCTTTTCCTTTTTCATCTTCGTAAACACCTTACTTTGAACCGTTATTTCGTTATCTATTTTGTTGATCAAGTCGTTCACTGATAATTTGTTGTCCGAGAATACAGTGTCACACCTTGCCTTCCATATATTCCAAGTAACAATGCCACACACTGCGACCCAGTCTATCATTTCCTCTTCCCAATCTCCAGGATTTTTGAACCATATTTTGATCCACTCTATAAGATTTTGACCGTTATCTATCCTGTAGGCCCTACTCAGCCCGAACCAAACTGCCCTAGCATAAGAGCAATCCATCAACAGATGGGTGGCCGTCTCCCTAGCAGAATCACACATCGAACAGTTAACTGTCTCCAGGTCCATTCTATTTGCCAGGATATCTCTGACCGGAAGACACTCAATAGAGCATCTCCACAAGAAAAGCTTAATCTTAGGGGTAGTTTGTATATTCCAAATTTTGTTTAGGGGATTTGACTCATTCGTTGATACATTTACTCTATCAAGATGATTGTACGCCGAACTAGTAGAGCACTTTCCATTCTTGGTAAGGCTCCACCTATAGATGTCTTGACCATCCAACCTAGGTCTAACACACTTGATATTATGGACAATATCCATTTCAAACAATTGCACTAAGAGAGCATTGTTCCAGTCCATCCTATTGAAATCCCACAAATTCCTTATCCGGCTTATACCCAGTTCTTCAATCCTCTCTGATTCTGATTGGATTAATCCATCCATCCCGAGTATCCACTTTACCTCCCAGATATTAGTTTCTGACGTCAACGGAAGATCCCAGATTCCCAATTGCTTTACATTTTCCAGCCCTTTTCGAATTCCACCCCACGCTCTTTGATCCATATTTCTTTGTGCCTCCTCTCAACAGACTGTTGTTGTTGAAATATATCGACTTGTAGATTTTCACCCATAGTGCCTCCGGTTCCGAAATCATTCTCCATGCCAGTTTGGTTTGCATAGCTTCGTTAACCAATTTGAAGAACATTTAGTTATTGTTTAACGGCAATAACACTTCAGTAATTATGACAAATTTCC
The DNA here is from genome assembly GCA_023529315.1 of Papaver bracteatum. Classification (NCBI taxonomy): domain Eukaryota; kingdom Viridiplantae; phylum Streptophyta; class Magnoliopsida; order Ranunculales; family Papaveraceae; genus Papaver; species Papaver bracteatum. The sequence goes on along the minus strand of JAJJWX010000782.1, from coordinate 302,312 downwards.
TTGCATTATTTTAAAAAGCAAGGAAAAGAAAAATAATAAAACTTCAGTAACTACATTTAATCACTAGCTACTCATTAGTAAGTTGGTTGTACTCGTAAGTCGTAACTCATTCTTCTTTTTCAACGCCTTCCTACCTCCTTTACGGGCTGCACTGAACTTTGCTTTTAGAAGCTACTAAAGTTTGTCTTTAAGGTTTCAATTATTTTTGTTAACTTGCCTTAAAATAAAATGCACAGCGAGGAAGTAATCTCATTTTTGCATTTGTAAGTGTTCAATTTTTAATACAGCAACTACTAACAGATGTGGTCTTAGAAAAATTAGATAAAATAAAGAAACAATTAAACGTACCTTATGATACAGCATTTCAAAATGAAACTATTTCACCGGCTAGGACAATCACACTCGTCTATATCAAAAGAACCAATCTCATAACCAATCAGTCAATAATGAACCGAAAACCAACTCAAAACCAACTCCATGATTTACATATCACAACTCCATACCAAAAACCACTTTAATGGTCTATTGCAAACAGGAATCACTAACAATGGCAGGAATCCTTCTTCTCATCAAGAACGAAAAGGGTCAAGTCGAAGCAGCAAGAGTTTTCAAAATTAGGGTGACAGATACGGGTGAAGCAGGGACTTTAGGAGTGATTCTGGCAATGAAATGGCAACAACAACGTCGGAAGAGGAGCTGCAATCTGGAAATAGAAGACAAGAAGCTGAGAAGACAAATGATGCAAAAGTGGAAGAACCCGGAAAAGCTTACCAGCAATAAAGCTTTGGATGACTCGGTCGAATTCTTTCACTATTTTAGAATAATTAGTTGTAACCCACCCACTTGGTCAACACTGGTTGGCAAAACTTATTTCCTTATTTGATAGCTGCTATGACGCCTCCTACGGTACCACAGGAGAGGCAACTCAAGCCGAAACATGTAATTTCACAGAATTTTCAGCCGAGCAGGTCACTATCATGCTTGGCTAGTTTGGTTTCTTTTGTAACTTTTTCAAGAAAAAAAAAATGATACAGCATTTCAGAATTACTGTCTAGCAATTTAGCGCAGAAATTAATGGCTACCCTGCTTCCCAAATTGATGTGGCAGACGGCTCAGTAAAATGATGCTTTAACAATTACGACTTGCCGGATAGAGAAAGAAAAGTAACCTAATTACCTTTTAGTTCCCATGAGAGTAGGAAAATTGGCCCTATCAACATGTTACATCCACATCCACAACCAGAACCTCAGAAAATCTTGCAGTTATGTGGTCAGAAGTTTTTGGCTTTCCTTTCTATTCTTCTGGCTTTCACTCTCCAACAGAACTAAAATGGATGCCCCACACATTTCATATACATTTTGAACAATCATGTTCAGTTTAATTAAACATGTCCTGCATTTCCCCAATCAACAATCATGGTGGAATCCAACCATCCAGAACTATTGGCCCAAAATCTTTATCATGTTTTCTGTGGCATTAACAACCTCTGTAAATAAGTAATTATGATAACCAAACTTGCAGAACAATCCTGGTCCTAAAATTTGACCAGATTTTCATCGAAGGTTTTCAAGTATTCACATTAATATCCTACACCGCAAATGGAAACCATCTTACAATTCAGGTGCAATACATTTACTTAGCATCACAAGAACTGATTCTAAACCAGACCTCGTTCATCTTCTTCTGATCCTTATAACTCTTCATGGAAGCCGAATGAAAAACCAAGAAAGCGAATTTCATTGCTGAACTGTATCTTGTGTCTCCATAGCCCCTTCAATACCTTTTAGTTCTGTTTTGGCTATTGGTTAAAATCAATTCCAAGTGGAGTTGCATTCACTGCCATTTGCAGCAGCATCTATTCTAACATCTATTGGTGGATTAGACTCCAAATTCAAAACAATTCCATCACAGGGAGACATATTTCTAACATCATTAAGTACCCTTCCGAGTTCTTTACGAACATAATCAACACGCTCCTTTGAAAGTGATGACTCGGCATATAAAGCTGAAGTAAGGGAATGAAATGCTTGAGACCAGCCATCAGTGTTGCTTTGAAGTAAAGAGCTTTCTCGTCGCCACCGAATTGGCAAATATTTTTCTGGAAGGTGAAAATAGTTCTTCAGTGCAAGTACCCGAAGAATGTGTCTACACAAAATTCCTGATACTTCAAATTGTTTGCAAGAACAACATATCTTTTCATCCTTCGGCATCCAACTAACGAGACACCCTCCATCCATCCTCTTGTGGTGCCGCACAAGATATGATCCATTGGCCGTTTCAAATGCTGCACATTGCATGGATAATACAATTTCATTTTGTAATAAATTGAAGGCATAAGGTGTTAGGATACTAGAAGCATGTTCCTCAATGGGCATTGAAGTTTTAATATGCATATCTTCCATCTCTTGCTCCCCTGCTTGAGTTCTAAAATTGGAAACAATACCAACCTGCATGTGTTCCATAACAATTGTTACAACCATGGGGAGTTCAAAATCCATATGGTGAAATAATAGATTGCACAATTTTGTAGCCACATACCTGCTCAAAGAAGCTTTCTAAACATGTCTGTGCACTCAAGATCCCTTTCAAGAAAGCATCTATGGACTTAAAATATTCTGCAGTTGTCATTTGGGCGATAAAGTGGCCTCTCAGGTAAGGTAGTGCCCATGATGCCCGGTGAGAGAAGAGTAAGGCAATGTGTTTATTTGAATCAAGTCCAAACCGATTAACCATTAGGATCCACTGACCCTCGAAATCCTTTTTACTTTCGAGATTATACAACCTATCAAACTCGGACTTGAAATCTTCATATTGTGGTCCAAGTTGAAAAGAGAACCAGCTCGAAAGTTTGGAAACAATATGCCATATGCAAAAGACTTGCTTACTACTTGGCAACACACTTGCTATAGCATCACCAAGCCCCAGATCAATATCAGTTAGAATAGTCTGTGGGCATCTGCCATGCATAAATTGGAGAAAAGCCTGCAAAGACACAAATCTGTAAGAAAAAGATAAAAACATATTGTATCAAAAACAAGTTGATGAATAACAACCTGCAATGCCCAGGAAAAAGAATGGTAAGACTCATCCCTCAATAGAACACATCCAAAAAATATGGTTTTCCCATGGTTGTCAATACCAAACCACACTCCAAGAAGTCTATCATAAGTGATCTCCCGATACGTAGCATCAAATACAACTACATCACCAAATGCTCTATATGCACAAACAGAATCTCCATATGCCCATGCAATGTTTGCAAGCTTCGCATTCTCATCCATTGTAAAGTCGTACACAAAGTCTGCATCTCTTTCCTTTACAGACTTGCACACATTAAGAAGCTCTGAAACATCATTTTCCCGATCAACCTTCTTACAAGACTGAACAAAGTTTCTCACATCCCTCTCGATAAATGGCAGTTGTTCTTCCTCCCCCTTTTCTACTTGCAGCACCTTCATTATATGACGGACAGAGCACCCAGCTTTATGGAGTAATAAAATGCGTTCTCGATCTGCATCAGGAATTTTCCGATACGCAGGAAGAAGACGTACTTGATCATCTTCCAGCAATTCATGGTTATGCTCATTAACAAATTGCTTAACAGACCATCTAGGAACACCTCCAATAATCTTCTTCAAAATGTACATTTTGGATTCACATCCACAAACAGTAGTTTTCCGGTCTCTCTTGCGCTCAGCCTTAGCTGATTTTCTATGTCTTTCAGGACCATAACGATGACAAACAAATACTCTTGAATAAACACCTCTATCGTGATTACTCCTCGAGCTCTCCCTTCTAATAGCAAACCCACTCTTTCTAGCAAAATTGGTATAATACTCAAAAGCTTCATCATCAGTTTCAAATGTTTGTCCAATAAAAGGTGGTGCAACATCGACATATATGATTTCTGAGGGTTCGGATGATGACGATGCTTCCTCATTCTTGCCGTCCTCAAATCTTATATAGCACTTTCTTTCTCCACATGGACATTGTTGCTTTCTTATCCAACAATTGATACCAGTTTGTGCTTTTGATGTTATCATTTTCACCCACTTGACCAACTTTAAATAAACTAAGCTTGCTTGACTAGTACCACTAGCCTTCAAATTTCCATTTTGTTGACAAATTCGTGACTAAATTAGTTCAAACTAACACTGAGTTCTACTGAAGTTTCAGAAAAACAGGTAAGCGAGTGGAATCTGGATAATAATGAAATTACACCTGACTTTAGAAAGAATCCGAGTATAACACATATTCATAAGAACAGAGGGCGAGGAGGAGAAAGAAAGAGAGTTACCTTTAGATTTTGTTGGTTGCTTTCTGCATCCCTAGTTTCTGAATTTCTGTAATTGTAGATTTTGCGCCTGGCGATAGAACTAGGTTTTCAGTTTATGCTTACTTTTTTTTTCAACTTCTAAAGTTCCCCAAAGTTAACCACCACCCACAGAACACAAAAGTCACATCATTAAGCCCAAGCCCGGACCAATCCCAAATGAAATCCTAAATGCACAATTCTTTTTCTTTTCTTTTCTGTTCATGACTTTTCTTGTTGCAGTCGTACAGATATCACAGATATGGTTAGTAATTCCATTCTTTGATATCTTATAAGCAACTATACATCTTTGGAGTTGCCAGAAATGCAGAAAAATGTCATACAAGTTACACGGGAGCACAATAAATCCAGCGGAGCACAATAAATCCAGCAACAGTTAAATACAGAAAGAGAGCTGTAAGAAAATGAAATTGAAATTTACCATGATACATCAGCAGAACAAAGTAGTTTTTTTTTTTTCCCTTTGTCAGAAACAACATACAACAGACCGGAAGCGATTTTGCTCTAGTAGCGCTAGAGCATTTTTGATCTAGCGCTGCTAGAGCCATTGGATCGGTGGATCCAATGGTGGTGGTGGTTTATGGTGGGAACCAAGGGAAATTGCATTTTTGCCCTTAGACTAAAAAACTGCACTGTGAACCACCACCATTGGATCCACCAATCTAACGGCTCTAGCAGCGCTAGATCAAAAATGCTCTAGCGCTGCTAGATCAAACTTTTTTACTGTTTCAGCCTCTTCAACATATAAGCAAAAAAAAACTATGAAATGAAGATGTACGGTTATGTACAGATACAAACAAACCCAAATAATAATGAACCTCTTGTTTTCTTTCTTATCAATTACAACTTCATTAGTAGCTCACAGTGGTTTTCTTTAGTGGTTGCTCGCCGGTTGCTGATTGAAAAGGATTCCCAGTGGAGGTGCAACCACTACAACTGGAATCATCATCCACTACAGTATTCATGTGTTGACACTCCAAACTAAGTGGAACTCCATCATTAGCTGGCATTGTTCTTACATAGTTAAGAACCCTCGAAAGTTCTTCATGAACATAACTGACACGCTCCTTTGTTATTGATGATTCTGAATATAAATTTGATGTAAGGGAATGAAATGTCTGAGACCAGTCTTCAGAATTGGCTTCGAGTATAGAACTTTCACAGCGCCACCTAAATGGCAGATATTTCTCCGGAACATGGAAATAGTTTTTCAGTGCAAGTACCTTTAGAGCATGTCTGCATAAGACTCCTGATACTTCAAATTCCTTGCAACTGCAGTTAACCTTTTCATCTTTCGGTATCCAACTCACACGACAACCTTCATCGACATTTTTGTGATGCCGCACAAGATACACACCATTGGAAGTTTCAAATGCTGCACACTGCATAGATAAAACAACTTCAGTTTGCAGCAATCTGAAGGCATACGGTGTAAGAATACTTGATGCATGTTCTTCAATTGGCATCGAAGTCTTGATATGAATCTGTCCAGTTTCCTTTTCCTCTCTTTGTCTGACACTGTTTGCGGCAATACCAACCTGCAGGATCGAAAATGTAATTCTAGGATCAGATTAACAAGAAGTATAGGTGAAAGTAACAAATATTTGTAAAACCCACCTGCTCAAAGAAGCTCTCCAATGATGTTTGTGCACTCAAGATTCCTTTCAAGAATGCATCTATGGATTTAGAAAAATCTGTTCTTGTCATTTGAGCAAGAAAATAACCTCTTATATAGGGTAAAGCCCATGATGTACGGTGTGAAAAAAGTAAAGACACGTGTTTATTAGAGACAAGACCAAAATGAGTAAGCATTTGATTCCACTGCGATTCAAAATCCTTTCTACTTACCAAACTATACAACCTATCGAACTCAGATTTGAATTCATCATATCTTGGTCCAAGTGGATAAGAAAACCAACTTGGCAGTTTCGAAACAATATGCCATAAGCCAAAAACATGTTTGGTATTTGGCAATACACTTGAGATAGCCTCTTTAAGCCCGAAATCTACATCTGTAACAATTACCGGCGGGAACCTTCCTTGCATGAATCGAAGGAAAGCCTGCACAAGGAGAATATTATAAGGAAAAGAGCATCATACAATGAACAAATGTGTGAGGATTTTCTGTTATGAACACGGAGATGATTAAATAAACAGATAAGGATTCTTTCCCCACAAACCTGTAAAGCCCATTTGAACGAACGAGATGTTTCATCACGTAACAGTGCACAGCCGAACAATATAGTTTTCCCATGATTGTCTATGCCCATCCATACCACAAGGAGTCTATTATAGGTGATTTCATGATATGTGGCGTCACAAACAACTAAATCGCCAAACACCTTATAAGCACGAAAGGAATCTCCATACGACCACGCGATGCTGCTAACCTTAGCATTATCGTCCATAGTAAAATCATAAAAAAAGTTCACATCCTTTACTTTGGCAGCCTTGCACATATTAAGCAGCTCCGACAAATCATTTTCTCGATCAATCTTCTTAGAAGATTGAAGAAAGTTTCTGACATCCCTATCTAAAAACGGCAACTGTCCTGATTCTTTTCCCCTTTCAGATTGCATCACCTTCATTATATGACTCACAGAACACCCATATCTAGAGAGCGATAAGATACGTTCTTGATACACATCCGGAATCTTACGGTATGCTGGAAGTAAACGCAATTGGTCATCTTGTAACAATTCATGATTATGTGAATTGCTAAATTTCTTAACACACCATTGTGGTATCCCCCCAAACACCTCCTTCACAATGTACATTCTAGCCATACAACCACATACGGATGATTTACGACCTCTTTGACTATCTGGTTTAGCTGATCTTCTAATACGTAAAGAACCTGATCGATAACAGACTAACAATCTAATATACACCCCAACATCTACATTGCTCTTTGAGCTTTCTCTCCTAATTGCAAACCCATTTTTCTTAGCAAAATTAGTGTAGTATTCAAACGCATCATCGTCAGTTCTAAATTTTTGTCCTATATAAGGTGGAGCTAAATCTACATTACTAAAATCAGACAAAATTTCTTCATTTTTCTCTTCTTTAAGTCGAATGTAACATTTTTGTTCTCCACATGGACAATGTTGCCTTCTAATCCAACAATTTATGCCGTTTGGTGATTTCGATGATGTCATTTTATTTCCCCTAAAATATCAAACCAATTGTTTCTGATATCAAATGAAAATTAAATGAAAGCAACAATCAAGTTAATTGAGAGAGGAATTATGTATAAATAATTTAGACAAAACCCTAAAATTACCTGAAGAAGAAGACTGGTCTGGTCTCTGGTCTATGCTGCCTACAGAGAGAAACCTCGTTTTTGAGTCTTAAGTTTAACCAAAGTACTGCAGAAAATGGAGTGAATCTCTGAAGTCTGAACCAATTATCCCAAAATGGGTTCCATTCTTGTGATCAGTACAAGGAAGGAATAAACAAAATCCGGAATCATTCTGTTCCGGATAGGGTGGTTTGGTAGACATCGATTGACCAAGAGCCAGTCCAGCGGAGACAAACAAGACATGATTTCTAAAGGGATACCGAGATTAGCAGGATACCGTTTGAGTGATCCGACGATCAGGATCAGTGTTTATCTTTTTGTTTTACATAGAACGGTATTCCCGTAAGAATTGATATTAGCCTTTAGCAATCATGCAAACAAGATGGCTATTTGATGGTCGACGTGGATGGATAAAGTCATTTTCTTACAATTAAAAAAGGTTTTTCGAGAAAAATTGAATCGATTGGAAGATCCTCCCAAGTTGAGCTGGTGATCGGTTCAACTTGAGTCATTCTTAACCGTTATCCGACGGTTATATCTCCCTTTTAACTACATAAATCTCCGCTCATCCATCAGTTAACATACATGACTTCCATTTATTTTTTACTATTAACAAAACTCATCCAATTTCTCCAAAATATTACTTGTTTTTAATAAAGATTTTATTTTTCTTTATTGGATCCTAATTTGAAAAATGAGGAAACATACACAGTGGCGTTAATCTTTTTCATAAAAACAAGCATTTATGCAGCAGGTAGATCAAATGGATAAAGATTCAGACGATGAGGGAACAATGACGAACTCTAGGACCAAGAGTAGTATTGATAAGAAGATATACATGGAGATTTCGAGAGAATGGACACCAATGGATGATACGTGATCATTTTATTAACAGATGTGTGTACTTTGATCCAAACTTTCAACATCGCTTTTGCATGGCGTACACCTGGTCGTTAGAATTATAAGAAAGTTTCGTGGGTAAATCCTAAATTCAACTATCAATTTGATGCGCGAAATGTACGAGGAACATAATCCTGAACAAAAGGTCATTGTAGTCCCAAAGATTTCTAGGTTATGATTTTCCAGCAGATGCCTCTGATGAGTATATTCCTATGTCAAAAACAACAACATATGAAAATCTCGGTATGTTTTTGCGGAACTATAGTCAACCATTTTGGTCCACTTTTTTTTTTTTACGATAATCAATGCAAGATGGTGTCAAACAAATACTAGTTTAAAATGCAAAGAGGGGATTTCCCGAAATGCTAGGTAGGCTTGATTGCATGCATTGGATGTGGTACGGATGTCCTTATACTTGGCAAGGTCAATATGATGGCCACTACTCAAAACCAATTGTTATTATGGAAGAAACAACTTCTTATGATTGTTTGATCTAGCTTGTTTTTTTGGACTCCCGGGTTCAAATAACGACATCAATATTTTGCATAAATCTCATTTGTTTGAAGAAAGGAAGTATGGAACTGTTCCAACTGCAGATTCTACCATCAATGACAATAGCTATAACATGGGGTATTTTCTGGCGGACGAAATTTATCCAACATGGTTAACTTTAGTTCAAGCTTACACTAAGAAATCCGAACACGGGGAGAAGCGTGACAGAAAGCATTTCAAACGAATCTTGAATATTGTATTGAATTCTGAAGTTGTTGATTGTGCAGCATCTTGAGTTGTCTTTATGTTCCTTTTGACACCCGCTCCATCATATTTTTCTCCATTTCTGTTAACATTAAGATTAGAATTACCATGTTGTGATCTGCCAGTGTTGGGTTTAGGTTTTGAGTTTGCTTCTAGTGAGGAATAAGGAGACCCAAGTTGCTGAGAAACATTGTAGTTTTATAAGATGATTCCTTAATACTTTATATCCACTCAACATATCAGGGTTCAGCTTTCTGAGGATGTCGAAATAGGCTTCATGCTTGAAACTCGATGTTTTTTTTTTATTTCATTCCTCCCGAATTCTTTGTTGCTACAATTTGAACATTTATAAATTAGTTATTATAACAAACATAACACGTTTTAAAAATCAATTAAACAAAGCGAAATACAACTTACCACATCGATTTTAGTATCACTGCTCAATGTAATCAGCAAATCAAGCAGATAGAAATCTTCAAATCAACAACTTACTTTTCTCAATGTAATCAGCAAATCAAGCAGATAGAAATCCGCTAGCCTGATTATTATGAGAAACAACTTGAACGGTACCAAAGACTAATGTTCAAGTGTCAATCAATTTAAATCAACAACCAAAGGTTGGATTTGCCAATTGATTGAACTACATACAACCTGTGATGTTTCAATTATATAAAAAATATATTCCGGAAAAGAAAAAAAATACAGATACCAGAAATTTTGTTAACGAGAAAACCGCAAATGCAGAAAAACCCCGGGAGCTACTCCATATTTGAACACCACACTGTATTAAGCCGCTACAGACGCTAGCCTACTACAAGTTAACTTCAGACTGAAATGTAGTCGAACCCTAACCAGTCTCACACTGATTAAGGTACAGTCGCGTTCCTTACGCCTCTGAATCCCAGCAGGACTCTACGCACTTGATTCCCTCAGCTGATCTCACCCACAACTAAGAGTTGCTACGACCCAAAGTCAAAAACTTGATAAACAAATCACTCTCACATAGAAAAGTCTATTTTAATAGATAAATCAGTCTTCCACAGAAATACCTACGAAGTTTGTTTTGTCTTTTGATAAGTCAAGGTGGACATGAACCAATTGATAATCCGGTCTTATATTCCCGAAGAACAGCCTAGAAATATCAACACCTCACAATAACTTAACTATATGGTAGTAGAATAAGTTATTGTGGAATCACAAAGAATGAGACTACGAGCTTTGTGATTACTTTTTATATCTTACCTATCGGAGATAAATCTCAAGCAAATCTTAGAGAAGATAGTACTCAATACGATAGAACAAGTAAGATCGGAACAAACAACTACAGAGAAAATAGTTGGGTATGGATTCATAATCCTAATGAAGTCTTTAAGTCGTTAACCTATAATGGTTTTAGGAAAAACCTAGGTTAAATGAGAATCGACTCTGTTCGCAACTAGTATCACACATGAGGCATGGGGATTAGGTTTCCCAGTTGATAGAGTTCTCCCTTACATAGAGTTCTCCGTTAGATGAAACCTGATTCAAGATTCAATCTAATATCTTTCCACCGTTAGATGGTATTAGCCTGTTACAAACAAATGAAATATACCTTCATATAGATATGGGTAACCCTACCTAAACGTGTATATTGAGTTGGCTCAATAACAGTTAACTGAAGTTAGACGTATGAACACTTTTGTATTAACCATGTTCATCTTAACACTTCTAGATCAATTGATAGTCAAATGAATCTAATTGTGTTACTCATAGAGTTGTTCAATTGTTTATATTCTCATAGAAGTATACAAGACACAACTAAAGCAAAATCAGATTGATTCAAAAGAATCAGTTCATGAACATTTTAGCCACGATTTGCAAAGATTGTATTCCTTAATATATAAATGTATTTATTCATGAGTATGAAATCATACTTAACCGATTTAGAACTTGAACCACTTAAGTTTGCAAACAGGTACGCAAACTTAAGTTCCGGACATTGGTCATCAGCTTCCAGTTTGCAAATGGGTACACAAAATTTAGCTCCGGACCGAACTCAGTTGAAACCGTTTTCAAACGGGTACACAAATTTGGTTCCCGGACTTCAACAGTTAAATCAGTTTATGAACAGGTGTGCAAACTTAAGTACCCCGACTTAAATAGTTGAATAAGTTTGCGAGCGGGTATGAAAACTTCTGGTCCTGAATTCCGTCAAAACAGTTCGTACACTTAGTACACAAACTGTAATGTATCCAGACATGGATTTTAGCTCTTAACTCCTATTTTAATCATTGAAACATTCTTATATGATGACAATAGTTGTCTCACATAAAATATTAGCTTATAAGCAATTTTAAAGTGATCGAATGATCAATACGAAACATTCTGAGCCTACATCAAATGAATGTCTCACACAAATCATGTAAGATGTTACCAGGTGATTTTCACATGATCATCTTTTGACTTTCGTCAAGAATAATGATGAACGTAGTTAAAGAAAAAATCTTTCCAACACATATTTCGAGAAAGATATAAGCGAGTTAAACTCAGCTCGAAATATCAAATATGTGTAATATAAAGTCTATATAGCTATATGAATTTGTCTCAATAGGAGATAGAAAATAATAAATTTTTGAGTGATAGAGGAGTTCAAGTCTCCACATACCTTTTGCTGATGAAATTCCACAAGCTCCCCTTAGTAGTTATTCGTCTTCAATCGATGAACGCCGTGAAATCTAAAGCTCAACTACACATTCTATCTTAATCTGAGACATAGATATAAGTATACTAGAAATCAAGAATTATAGTCTTGACAAATAAACTTGATAAACAATCTTGAGATAGCAACGCTTGCGAGTTCGACTGAGCAGTGCTCTAACATGCCCTGCACATCTGAGTTCCAGAATGGGAGGTAAGTAGGCATACCCAGGACGCGTACCTAAGGTTCTCAATTCGTAAACGGGGAGAGGTACGTGTACCCCTAGGGCATGAGTTCATAACTATCTTAGGGTATGCAGGCCCAGTACGTGTATCTTAGCTTCCTGAATTCATGAACTGGTCCATAGGTATGCATACCCCTACACATACCTACCAAGTACGAATTAAGAAGATGCTCATAAACTATTTTCGTAAATATATTTGTCATTGCTAGAACTCTCATAAACACTTCTAAGACAACTTTGATCACTAAGTCATTTTGTGTTTATGAATCATGGTTTAAGTCTCGAGTGTTAATGAACACGATAACGCTAAGTTCATAAGGCATATTTTCCAAGAACTATCATTGTACATGGTTCAATATCATGCACCAAAGTGTATATTCTTCTATGTAATTTCAAGACAAACTTCTCACACGCTTACATGAATTTCTAACAAGAATTCATCTTAACTAAGAACTTAGATTATATTCAAAGCTACCTATAGTATTGAAAGTCTATAAATGAAGAGACTCAAACATCTGAAAATTTCAATCCCTGACAATCTTGTGTCCCACTTGCTTGCTAGATTCATCCTCTATTAACATAGGTTTCCTATGAGAAATATAATTACATTTACGACTTAAAGAATTCACTTAGGGATTCGTAAAGCCAGGTCGGACTATACTTACCTTGACATTTCATGTATTTTTATGTTGTTCTTATTGATTATCAAGGTTTTCGTCATTCTCCAATCAGGACTGAGATAGATTGAAACTCGCAAAACAATCTTCGTCTCAGACTTTGTGATTCCTCAAGATAGATATCTAAAACTTTTTTTAATTGATCAGTTAAGATTATTCATTGGAGGTGGTTAGTAATCCAGGATTCTCTGATAACTGAGTATAAGTGTTTTGGATTCATGAGGTTTGCTAGCTTTGTCTATTGCAAACAGATTTCCAAGCCTTGATATAAACGATCTAAAGGAAAATCAAATGAACTTATTTGTTAGAGGCATATTGCTATCAAAATTCTTCACTTAGGTTGAAGAAACTTTTAGGTTGTGAAGGATGTCAGCTAAGGGAATCAATTGTGTAGAATGTTTCTAGGTTCAAGATACGTAAGGAGCACGACTGTAGATGAATTTCTTAGAAGGTTAATTCAGTTTCAACTATTTTTGTAGTATGGTAGTTGAGTATAAAACATCACTGAATAACCCTCGAAGACATAAGACTAAAGAAAAAATGAAGACACTTGCGATAACTTCATCCACAAAGAGGTATGTGAAGAATGACTTATCCTATTTACTCATTATATATACCATTCTATCTTATGAGACTATATCGTATGATTTCAGTAGATTTAATTTTTCAAAGAAGAAATTTCGAGTTAAAGCTTTTCTCCGTTAAACTCTCAGAATATTCAAGTAATGGATGTTCATAGATCCTTAGCAATCTTAGTCAGAATAATTTATTGTCCACAAACTATTTTTGTTCCAAGTTGTTCATTTGAAAATTGCCGAAAACATAGTGCATATTGTCTATGGCTATTGAGAGTGTTTCAAATTTAATTTTGAGCTATTTAGAACTGTTCCGCGCAAGGTACACATACTTGTGTCTATTACCTAAGTCGATCTAAATTTCTTAGATTGTAGAGGTTTGCGAACCCTTTACATTTGATTTCGGGAATGTGATAGGTATTAAAACCTCTACCATATGACTTCGTGAACTTGCATAGGTTTGAAAACCCCTATGTCCTGACTTATTGAACTGCTAGAGGTTTCCACACCTATACAGTTTTAGTTTAACAGAAGGTCAAGAATTATTCTATATGACTATGTTCGCTTTTTCTAAAATTCTCATAGACACTTCTAAGAAAACTTTATTCACAAAATAACTTTAGGCTTCTTGTTTATTCTTGAGTTGTATTGAACACCGCTAAGTTCTTGTAAGTTCAAAGACATATTTGTCGCTATGAAGTATCATTGTGCACAGTTCAAGAAATTGGCCATAGTGCATATTTTTCTTTAAAATTTCAAACCGGACTTTTCACATGCTTACATGAATTCCTAATGAGAATTTCATCTAAACTAAAAAAGTGTTTTCTTGAATCTCAAGCCAACCATAGCTTGAATTAAAGCTATCTGTAACCTTGAAAAACTATAAATAGATACGGGATTTCTTAATCCCTAGCATTCTTGTGTCCAAGTTGCAAATATAGCGTTGTCACCTAGGTTCTTCACAATATTTTATTTTAGGTCACGACTTTGAAGACTTCACTTAGGGATTCATGAATCCAGGCCAGACTATCTTTTTACCCGATAGTTCTTGTATCCAGAACTTGGTCTATTGGTTATTGAAGTTCATGGACTTTAGATCATGAATAAGATCGATAGAAATCACAAAGTTCTATTCATCTCAGACTTTGTGATTCCTCAAGATAGATATCTAAACTCTATTCGATTAGTCTGGATTTTTCTTGAGAGGTGGTTAGTGAACGAGGCTTCTATGCTAACAAAGTGTAAATGTTCCATACAACAAACAAATTTCCAAACCTAGACTGAAATATGTCAAAAGGGAAATAAAATAGGCTTCCATTAGAGGCAGATAGGTACCAAAAGTCGTCCTTAAGGTTGAAGCAACTCTTAGGCTGTAAAGGACGTCAGCAAAGGGAATCAAGTGCATATAATCTTGCGAGGTTCAAGAGACATAAGGAACACGACTGCAGATGAATTGCTTGGAGGTTAATTCTTTCTCAACAACATTCCAGTCCGAAGTATGATAGTAGGCTAGTGTCTATAGTGGGTTAATACAGTGTGGTATTCAAAGTTGGACGAGGTCCCGAGGTTTTTCTGCAGATGCAGTTTTCATCTTTAATAAAAAAATTGGTGTCTTGTGTTTTTTTCTTTTCCGCATTATATTTTTTATCGTTATAATAGGAACGACGCAAGTAATATGTAATCAATCTGGATCGTTTAAGTCCTTATTATTTGAGATAAAAAATAATACATATTCTTGTTAAATTCATATATTGAAAGATAGATTGTAAGTTCCATACTTGTTAGAATTCAGATCCTCTTAATTCGAATACGATTAGATTGATCTTGGATATTGATTTTTGAGATTGTCTAAGAACCCTTATACACAATCAGGTACACGGACCTTTGGTCATACATATTGATTGTGTAAGGGAAAGAGAAAAAAATTATATACAATATTTTTCAAGGGTCTTTGCTTTGAGTGTGAACGCAAAAGTTGGTGGTGTACTTGGTACCCTTTCCTTTTCAAACACCATTGACAGGATCAAGTGTAAATTCTACATAACCTCTGCAAATAGCTTTATCTTCATGCAGACTATACTTTGCATCGAGAACTTTTGGGATGAGGCATTTTCTGTCGAAGTATTTTGTGTTTGTCATGAACCTGTCATTTTTTTTTTTTAAATAATTTTTTCTACTAATTTAGAGATTGAAAGAGATTTTTTTTTAGATTATGAGTGTAAAAGGTATGCTTTTAGAGTTGAAAATGGTTTGAGTTTATTGAGAATGAAATTAGAGTCATTGTCGTCTCAGGATAGGTCGATCGTCTCAACTCGAGGCGAGTCTTGGAATAGACTTAGACAACTGGCTAAGATTCAACCGATTGTTTCAAGTTGAATTGATCGACTTAACTTGAGATGGGATAGGCAAAGAATGAAATCTAAGTCTTTGACAATCCAGTTTGACCATTTGCTCTGTCCACTATGGAGTGGGAATGGGATAATTTGCTCGTATTGGATTTGTTTTGGAGAGTCGCATTGTTTGAATCCTTATCTATGTCTTCCAGAGCCCAACTGTTGCGTCCCTCTTTGAAAACTCATGCATGATTTGTTTTACCACCTCACTGGATTTGTACGTACGTTTAAGTTTTGCAGTGGCATTTTTTTCACTGGCAGGCATCCATAAACAACATACAGGTGTATCCCTTTTTTTTTCTCCTTTCTTACCAGGTTTTTTGTTTGCGATCATGGTTTTGCACGTCTAACTATGTTTGTTGTGATTTTTTTGCAAATACAAGTTAGAAAATAGCGACTTCATTCATAATTGATGGTTGTAGTACTTCATTTGTGGAGGTCATTTTGTATGAGTGCTGCTTTATGTTCCATAGTTACGTTTCCCACCCAGACATTCTTTTCCATTTCCGAGTCCCCTACTCCTCCTAGTGATCCCATTCGTCATGGTAGTGCTTTTTATAGTTCTTTCTTAAGAAAGTAGCAATCATCATTCTCGTCAAGGAAAATCACCTCAGTTTCTAAGCTCCACCATTACTAGCAATAATAATGATCATGATTAACTACTTTTTCTTAATTTGAAGTTTGATTAACTTGGTAGATTTATCAAATTCTAATTAATGGTATGCAAGGTTTAAATGATTCTCGACGGGGTTGTTGAAATCAGTATACATTCGTTGATGACTCTTAATCAATACCATTTGGATGGTGGTCCATTAGCATGTTTGGACACCAGAAACATAAGTGCTTCTGTTCCTCTAGAAGCAGAAGCCAGAAGCAATATTCAGAAGTAAAATGTGTTTGTCTCACAAAAAGTTAACTTGTTTGCTTCTAAAAGTCATTATGAAATTGTGTACCAAACTAACTTTTCACTTTTCTGCTTCCAAAAGTCAGAAAGGTAACTTCCGGAGTGACATACAAACATGTCATTGCAATAATCAAATCATATAGTGCACAAAGTTCAGTGAAACCACCTCTAGATCGTACATTCTCTCTGATAGCCAATCTCTAACATACATGGCAAAATAAGAAAACATAATTTTTTTTGGTAATCGGTGGTTCCATACATTTGGAAACCGTGGTTATTTTTCAATATGTAATAGCATTTCCTTTTTGTAATAAAAAACAGATGAATGGATCCACTTCAAATCGTCATTATCAGTTCCGATCTATGATAAAATAAAAACTAGCAACAATATCATCTTTGGTACTTTACCCAGACCCACCAAACCAGAGCAGATCGGTTTTCCTTTCTGGTTTTGGTGATGACTGGGTTTCAATTTGTATTGCTTTAGGTTATGTAGATGGTGGATTTTCGACAAAGGCTAAAATCGTAAACCAATAATTATACGAACCTCTGATCCAGCAGTCAGACGTGAGTATTGAGACACGGATCTCTCATCGAATTCTCTGATTGAGAATACTTTCTCTCAGAGTACATGTAGATATGTAGTCTCACAGCTGGACAACGGCATATCTCATGAATACTGAACACTTCAGTAATTATTTCTATATAGTATCACGGGATGGACGGCTCCTAGACAGCTTGCTCTGCTAGTATAGAGCAATAACGTCTTCAAGATACAAACAACGAGTTTACCCTGACTATATAAAGGATATGAAGCTCCAGCAAGCTCATATCAGAATAATTAATGCTCCTAGACAGCTTGCTCTGCTAGTATAAAGTCATGAATTAATTATTCCTAAATTCTTGGATTCGTCCGCAGAATTTCTGAAAATATTCAAATATTTTCGCAGATATTTCATTACGCAAACCATGGTTCTTCCCAGCAGAAATCCATGGGTTAGTAATAAATATTCGACGCACGGGTATCAGAGCTACCTCTGAGCAAGCCCTATCTCAAACCTAAATTCTTGGATTCATCCGCGGAATTTCTGAAAATATTTAAATATTTTCACAGATATTTCATTACGCAAACCCTGGTTCTTCCCAGCAGAAATCCATGGGTTAGTAATAAATATTCGACGCACGAGTATCAGAGCTACCTCTGAGCAAGCCCTGTCTCAAACCTAAATTCTTGGATTCATCCGCAGAATTTCTGAAAATATTCAAATATTTTCGCAGATATTTTATTACACAAACCCTGGTTCTTCCCAGCAGAAATCCATGGGTTAGTAATAAATATTCGACGCACGGGTATCATAGCTACCTCTGAGCAAGACCTGTCTCAAACCTAAATTCTTGGATTCATCCTCAGAATTTCTGAAAATATTCAAATATTTTCGCAGATATTTCATTACGCAAACCCTGATTCTTCTCAGCAGAAATCCATGGGTTAGTAATAAATATTCGACACACGGGCATCAGAGCTACCTCTGAGTAAGCCATGTTTCAAATGGTGCAAGTGTATTCAACGATGATGCATTAACAATCACCGCACGAACGAGTATTTCAAAATACGACGAAACGATGAACCTATGCAAAATATGATGAAAAATAACAAATAAATAAAAATTGACCAAGGCGCTGGGAGCATGGGCCCACTGACCGTCCGACCGTGTCTTGGTCAATCCCACGCCAGTTTCATATTTTTATCATATTTTTGTTGTTTTCTCTGAGTTTATGAAAAACCTTTCATTTGAACGAATATCCTTTGTTTTGAGGAAACTCCTCAATTTCATGGTGCTTCCTTCGCACGGAGAAAATAATATAAAATTAGGGAAAACGTGATGGGGCATGACTATTGGCCAACCGGCCATGCCTTGGTTCCAGCCGGCCCCACACCTCATGGTTCCTCATTATTTTATTATTATTTCCCTAATTTCATGAAAACTCCTTAATCTCATGATATTTCCTTGGTCCCATGAAAAATAATAAAAATTAGGGAAAACCCGGGTGCACGGGCCATGACCGGTCGGTCAAACCCTAGATGGCTCACACGTCCCGCTTTTTTGTTAGCATATTTTTCATGTTTTCATAATCCCATGAAATTAATTGATTTCATGATATTTCCTTCAAATTATGAAAATTCCTTCAAATCATGAAATAATGCATAAAATAGGGAAAACGCACGGGATCGGACCCTGGCCGGCCAACCATGCTCCAAGACGGTCCCACATGTCCACACATCCCTTATTTTGTTTATTATTATTTTTTATGTTTCCTTCATCTCATGGAAACTCCTTGATTTCAACAAAACTCTTTAATTTTAGCAAAACTCCTTCGTTTTATCATATTTCCCTAAAATCATGAAAAATATTACAAAAATTATGGAAAATGTGTGGGACGGCTCCCTTGGCCGTACAGCCTTTCCCACGGCCATGATCGGTCCCACACTCCATAATTTTTTCATCTTTTCATTATTTTCCTTCATCCGATGAAGTTTTGACGGTTTTATCAGAAAACCCTAATTTTGCCATATTTTCTCAAATGGTTGCTCAAACGTACACCGGAAAATATCAAAATTCTCAGGACTGAAACACGGACGTCTCAACGACAAAAGCATGTTACCTTGACCGACCAGGGTTGGCTTTTTGGCTCGCAATGAGCCAGTCCCACGTGTTTTTCACAATCTGACCTAATTTGCGCAATTGCACGTATTGGGTCCTAAACTCTCCGAATAATTTCATAATTTTACGGAACGATCATCATCTGATCCCGTGACTACTCAGGGTCAGTTTCATAACTCCTTGGTCAGTCCCCATATTTTAATAATTAATTAGGTTTTATCACCTAATGCTGAACCCAGCAGTAATTCAGTAAATGATTAAACCAGCATTTAATCATTCTTTCATTAACTCACCAACTCTTCAAAGAGGTCTTGGTTTTTTCTCACATGAGCATATGAGAATTTCATGGTCGATCCACGGTCCCATGAAGCCGGTTTTCCTTCATTCCATGGTTAATTTTCAAATAAACCATCAATTGGTCATCAATTGATCAAATTAGGGTTTCTGAATACAAGGATCATGATTCTAGATTCAAACACTAATAATTTTGCAATAATCTCCTAATCAGCATTCTCAATAATTATGCTCGGTTCAACTACCAGCGCTTTAATTAATATTTTATTTTGGTCACGTTACCAATAGTTCATCAGACGAGCAACACTGGTGTAGCGCCCCCTAAGCTAGCAGCTGACTAATCCAAGAGATTAACTAAATAAGAGGCACTAAAATCTAAAACATGCACTTAAGCATTCAATTAAGAAATGCGATACAGAACTTAACCCAAAGCTAACCCCGCTCAGAAACATATATACAAGATCTTCTCTCAAATGATACATATATAATAGTCAATTGGTTTACAAATATAATATATAACATTATAAACATAACAGAAGTTAATCAACTAGCGAAGTCAACTCTTGAAGCTTTAGCTGTGCAACCCTGATCTGTCACAGAAACTGAAGTGGGAATAATTAACATTTAACCTTCTAAGTAATCATATGCAAGATTTGAAAAACAATAATGTTTTTCCGAAAACAATAAACAGTGACTAAGTCACTGAAATAATCATACATGTATATGGAACAACCTCCTTCGTCAAACAATGTATAATATGGTTGTAAATCCCTACCCGGCAATTCACACCTATTTAAATATGGATGCCACCAAGCCCATGATGACCAATACTCTAAACAATAAAAGATGAATTAAAGTAGGTATAAATGTGAAGGAGCGTATCCTATATACCACAAGTGGAAATTCTCATTTCCCATAACAATTCATATTGACAACACAATACAAGTCATTTCCAAATCGTGGAAAGATTCACAGAATCATCAGGATTATCATAATGCATTTTAAACAAACATAGAATGCAGAAACAGACAATGCATGAGTTTGTTAAGCATAAAATTTTATAAAAGCAACAATAATGAATACAAAGAGTTAAATGCATTCCCACACCTTTTTGATGACAAGCCACGCCTACCTCGAGATCCACGATCCACTGGTTCGTCCGTTGAATCGAACGTTGTTAATAATTAACTGTTAATCACACAAGAATTCTAAGATTCTAGCCAAAATGGCTCACACATGAATTATACAAATCTAACTAATAGTCATAAGCCCATTTACGTTTCTATACCCTTTTATTATCTATCTTAAGCCCATCTAAGGTTCTTCACATTTTCATAATCCATCTCTTGCATATCTAAAGGTTTACCAATTCTTTGGGTTGGTTCTCTAGTCCAATAGCTAAGTCTTATGAGTATCTACAACTTTGTAGAAGAAGTCAAAGTCTAATTCAGACCATAAATGGTCCAAAATATGAAACTAAGGATACATGGCACTAAGCCTAAGTCCACTAGACTCAGCCCATTACACAAGTACTGACCCAACTAGTTCAACTAACGGTCATTGATAGTCAAATGGTCCAACTAACAGTCAACGTTCAGTCAAAGGTCAACGTCCAGGTCAAGTCAATAGTCAAGGTCAAAAGGGTTAACTCGGTCAACGAGTCAACACGGGTCAAGATAAAGGAACTCAGTGAGTCAACAGATCTGACTCAGTCAGATTAACTGAGTCAGTTAAAGTCAGGTAAACAAATTGAGTCATCTACACTGACTGGGATTACTAATAGGTTTAATACTAAAGAACAGAAGTTATACAAGCACTAAACATTTCACCATTACATAGTTCATCCATTTAGGATAACTCTACAATTCACTTCAAATTACAAATACAGGTTACCTTGTTTTGCAGTTGCAGGCTTTCACAAAACCATTGCTATTCTAGCATTACAATCAACTGATTCAACTTCACCAACCTGATTCTATCATTTGATCAATACACAAACCATTTATTCTAACAGAATTCTATAATACAATACAATTGTAATTTAATCCTACCTGCAAAAGCAGAGGCAAGCCCCAAAGGAACCACTAACAAATCTCATTACCCCATCCAATTCATACTCTAAACAGAGTTTCAATCATCTTACAACACCACCACAGTTAACTCAACTCAACCAACAGTCCACTGATTCCATTCCCTAACTCCATTCACTCACTGCAATAATATTTTGTGACCACCACCAACAGTTCAAACCTAAACAATACCATTTCCACCACATGCCACTACAAAAATTCAACCATTCCCTGCACCTGTTGTTCATAATTCAACACCATCTTTATATCCACAATCACAATTCAATTCTCAAAATAACTTCACTCCATAATTGATTTAATAGGCCATCTTAAGACACCAACAAACCACTAGTTCAGTTCAATCAACAACAACATTCATCAATTTAACTCCATCTCCTGAGATTCAACTACAACCCCAGCAATAAATCTTCACAATGAACACCACCAGTTTATTCACACATACACACACGGCTCAATAACTCTGCACTTCAGTTCAACACAATCAAACAAAACATAACAACACCATCACCATATCAGTTTATCACTACCAACTGTGGTTCAACTCCAACCTATGGCCACCAAACTGACTCACTGCCAATCAACTTATAAAACAGCATAAGTCAATATCTTATAACTCAAAACAACAGCTAAAAACCATTCCATAACCAACTTAGACCTTAGCTCAATTATCCCAATTTAGTTATACTAATTCTAAAAATTAAATAGCATAACAAGTACTCAAACTGGTTGAGAAGATTTACCTCATAAAAATCCTAGAACCTTCTTCACTTGTAATTTCAATCCATGAACCTTAGCTCTTCATTAGAGAATCATAACTAATCATATTGCATCTTCTTATCTTCTCTGAACAATTCCAAGAACATCAATTGTGGAACCCCAAATAATCCCCAAATCCTTGAATCTGTTCAACCATTAACTCAAGTTCTCAAATCGACTAAACCCATCCAATAATTATGTTTACTTCTTCGATTTACAGTTCAATCAAACTTTAATTCCATGATTAACTACTTAATCTCAAGTACAAGAAAAAAACCTAACTCGATTCTGAGTTGCATGCACTTCTACTTCACATGAGTTCAGAATTTCAATCCATATCTTCAATTAACGTAAACCCATCCTTCAATTCTCTTCTTAATCATCACCTAATCGAATTCCAATTGATTTCTCAGAAACCCTAACTCTTTGATTCATCTTCAGAATTACTTCAAAGCCTCAATTAGACACATACCCATGATTCTTCATCAATAACAACTCTATAATTCATCCTCTGACTCTTCAGAACACCAATCAATTCTATAAACCCTAATTTCAGTCATAACAGCATCAACTCCTTCTCCCGAACTCTGATAACATCAACACCACCCTCATCTCCTTATTACCATCAGCAACATATTCTAATTCATCTGTTCTAATTTATCGATTGTCTTTCTCTCAAATCCACTCTCAATTTCGCAGAGGAAGAAGAACAGGGAAGAAGAAGAAGAAGAATGAACGAAGAAGAAAGAAAGAGAAGAAGAGAGAATAAAGAAGAAGAAAAGAGAATGGTTCTCTCTTTGACACGTCTTGGTGTTAATGCCAGCTACCCATCACAACGGCACCCAAAAATACGATAAGGGCAGACTTTCGGTGCTCATAGAAGATAACTCGGCTGCCTTGATAAGCCCGAGTATAAAATGACCATTTTACCCTTTGTACTAATCGAGTGATATCTTCTTTGTTCGGTATCCGAATGACACGTTCAGGTAGTCCATTCCGCGTAACTTTTCAAGATCTATCTAACGTTACTAGTTTCATATCTAAATAGTTATTAGATTAATTTCTAATAATTAATGTTCGAGTTACACTAATCGAGTAATTATCGACTAATTCGTCACCTGACTAGTCTAATTGCGTTGACGAACTTGAGGATCCTTACATTCTCCCCACCTTATAACATTTTCGTCCTCAAAAATCACACCATCCTTCTAGTCTTCAGAAACTCCCCACCTTATAGAAAAACATATCTCTTGTCCAAGTGCAAACAACATAAAACAAAGCAGAACCTATATGGCTTTCTACAACTAAAATCTAAAATTTGTAGCTCTAGGTTCAACTACACTGATTTAGATTCTATCAAATAGGGAAGTCTAAGTTTCTGACGTGAAAATTTTCTACACTAATTTCTAAGTCAATAACTTACTGGTTCTAAGTACTTTTAGAAGATATTCAATAATAAAGTTTCTCATTAAAATTTGGGATCTATTAGTTCACCAATAGAAGCAAGTCTCCCTTCAATGCCTAGTGATACAAGAATGTAGTTTCCCTTTCTAGGTTTGCGACGCCTGACAATACCTACTACCTAACAAGTATCACCTAAACATATCAGAATTACCAACCTCACTATTCCACACTGGGGATTAACTATGTGCTAATTTATTAAGATTAATTATTCTCTAAACTTTTATCGTAATTTGTGTAACTCAAAATTTTACTTTGTAAAATACATAAATAGTTCACATCATATTAAGCAATTTAATCATCAAAATTTATTCTATTTTATCTTATTCATAATAACTATTATTTATTTATTTTAATGAAATCAAATTTTAATTCCAAATGAGACTATATTATTATAATTAAACAAATTTTAAATTCATGTACTATTTAAGAATAGCTTAATGTTACAACCATTATTATATTACTATTATTATTTTCAATGTATCCATTTGTTTATTTCATTATGTGACGAGATATAAGTAAATAATTGTTAACAATTTCATAGTTTTCTGATACTAATATTTTATTAGTATTATTACATTTATTTCTTATTTCTTAGACCGATAATAATTAATTGTAGTTAATCATAATGCCAAGTTTAAGTTATTATCAATATTAGATATGATTTAATCTAACTTTATTTCCTCAAATTTATATTATTGTTAATTAATCTTTAAGTTATACTATTAATAATAAAAATTACATTTTGTTATTACTATCCAATAATTATCATCCAAGTGATATTTACAATAACTCTAAATTTTATAATAATTAATATTAGACAGTATTATAATTTTCTTATTTTATCGAAAATTATTGTCTTAATTATATTATCATTTTCATTATTGTTTTATCAAATTTTCTTATTTGATTACTAGCGTAACTAACATATAATCAAATAATTATTTAGTAATGATACTTAGTTTAATTTTATTAAACCCTGATCTCGCAAATATAATTTTACTTTCACGAAAAGATTTATATAACAGTTTTTATTTATTCAGATTGAATTGGTAATATATTATATTTTATTACATATTGGTGTTAGTAATTTGATATAATTTTAAACTTTGATTCTGCATAAAGATTTAATATGTCTTAATAGTCTTTAGATTTTGGTATTAATTATAAGTATCTTATTCATATACAAATTTATTTTCCTTTATTTAAGTTAAATTTGTACTAAGCATTCAAGTATTATAAATATCACTTCATGTGTATTTTAGTGATTTTGTGAATCATTTATTAAAGTATAAATAATTTAGGTATAAGATCGTTCACAGGTTTAATCTTTATTATGTGTCTTATATGACCTCGCGTTCTTTTATTCCTACTAATAAGTCTTATTTATCTATCTGGTTTAAACGCAAAACACATAATTCTAATTTGTTATTTAGTTAACTTCGCAAACTTAATTGTAGATAAGCACTAATGATTTTCCTTTGCTATTTAATCATAATCATTAGTTTATCAATATATATTTGTAAATGGAATTTTAATTTAAATGATACTCAATATAGTACTAATTTAAACTCTAACAATTTAAGTTTACCATACTAATTTTAAAAGATGATTAAATTTATTTACGAAGAAGGATCTTATAAATATACAAATTTATTTTCTTTTAATTCTAATATTACACTAAGCATCAGGATACTAATATTACTACTTCATGTATGTTTGTTTCATTTTAAAGATTTATTTAATCATTTGTTAAACTAAAGCTAATTTCCGTACAAAATTTCTAACAAATTGAGTCTTTTCATTTTATATATTATTATATCCTTGTTTTCTTAAGTCTAACGCCTAATAAGCCTTACATTAGTTATCTAGTTTAGAAGTAAACTTATATATCTAATTTGTAATTAGTTTAATTTACAAGACTTAACCGTAAACAAGTGTTATTAAATTTTCTATAACTATTTAATTAATCATAATTATTATTTTTATCGTTATATATATCTTTAATGAATTTTAGTTAAGTTAAGTGCAACATGACATTAATTGATAGATGCTAAAAAAAAATTATTAATTTTTTTTTTACTTTTATTATCATTTATAATTACTGTTATAATAATATTTTATTGTTAACATTGATGGTTGAAATATTATTCTAACTACTCTTACAAATATTATTAAATCCAAAGATTTTATTTACAATTATGTGATTATAAATTATCGACCCTACGTAGAAGGCAAGATACTTAATAAATTTCTACGTGACTTTCAAGATTTATCAATAAACATGTTCTCTACATTTTATATAGCATTAGATTGTTTATGTGTACATACTTTTTAAATTAATTATTCACTATCCTTATTAGCTAAAGTTATTGGTGTACCCTACAATTTTTATTTCATTACACAGAAAAACAATCAAACAAAACAATTCAATCAATCAAATAAATATTTTATTTATTGATAGCTTTTAGTGATTAAGATTTATCTCACAAACCCAACCCAGTTCTAAACTAATCTAGTTCACTAACTGGCACTGGCTATTCCTATTGTCTACCATATAAGATCTAATAGTGAGCTCTGATACCAACTTTGTAGCGCCCCCTAAGCTAGCAGCTGACTAATCCAAGAGATTAACTAAATAAGAGGCACTAAAATCTAAAACATGCACTTAAGCATTCAATTAAGAAATGCGATACAGAACTTAACCCAAAGCTAACCCCGCTCAGAAACATATATACAAGATCTTCTCTCAAATGATACATATATAATAGTCAATTGGTTTACAAATATAATATATAACATTATAAACATAACAGAAGTTAATCAACTAGCGAAGTCAACTCTTGAAGCTTTAGCTGCGCAACCCGATCTGTCACACGAAAACTGAAGTGGGAATAATTAACATTTAACCTTCTAAGTAATCATATGCAAGATTTGGAAAACAATAATGTTTTTCCGAAAACAATAAACAGTGACTAAGTCACTGAAATAATCATACATGTATATGGAACAACCTCCTTCGTCAAACAATGTATAATATGGTTGTAAATCCCTACCCGGAAATTCACACCTATTTAAATATGGATGCCACCAAGCCCATGATGACCAATACTCTAAACAATAAAAGCTGAATTAAAGTAGGTATAAATGTGAAGGAGCGTATCCTATACACCACAAGTGGAAATTCTCATTTCCCATAACAATTCATATTCACAACACAATACAAGTCCTTTCCAAATCGTGGAAAGATTCACAGAATCATCAGGATTATCATAATGCATTTTAAACAAACATGGAATGCAGAAACAGACAATGCATGAGTTTGTTAAGCATAAAATTTTATAAAAGCAACAATAATGAATACAAAGAGTTAAATGCATTCACACACCTTTTTGATGACAAGCCACGCCTACCTCGAGATCCACGATCCACTGGTTCGTCCGTTGAATCGAACGTTGTTAATAATTAACTGTTAATCACACAAGAATTCTAAGATTCTAGCCAAAATGGCTCACACATGAATTATACAAATCTAACTAATAGTCCTAAGCCCATTTACGTTTCTATACCCTTTTATTATCTATCTTAAGCCCATCTAAGGTTCTTCACATTTTCATAATCCATCTCTTGCATATCTAAAGGTTTACCAATTCGTTGGGTTGGTTCTCTAGTCCAATAGCTAAGTCTTATGAGTATCTACAACTTTGTAGAAGAAGTCAAAGTCTAATTCAGACCATAAATGGTCCAAAATATGAAACTAAGGATACATGGCACTAAGCCCAAGTCCACTAGACTCAGCCCATTACACAAGTACTTACCCAACTAGTTCAATTAACGGTCATTGATAGTCAAATGGTCCAACTAACAGTCAACGTTCAGTCAAAGGTCAACGTCCAGGTCAAGTCAATAGTCAAGGTCAAAAGGGTTAACTCGGTCAACGAGTCAACACGGGTCAAGATAAAGGAACTCAGTGAGTCAACAGATCTGACTCAGTCAGATTAACTGAGTCAGTTAAAGTCAGATAAACAAATTGAGTCAGCTACACTGACTGGGATTACTAATAGGTTTAATACTAAAGAACAGAAGTTATACAAGCACTAAACATTTCACCATTACATAGTTCATCCATTTAGGATAACTCTACAATTCACTTCAAATTACAAATACAGGTTACCTTGTTTTGCAGTTGCAGGCTTTCACAAAACCATTGCTATTCTAGCATTACAATCAACTGATTCAACTTCACCAACCTGATTCTATCATTTGATCAATACACAAACCATTTATTCTAACAGAATTCTATAATACAATACAATACAATTGTAATTTAAGCCTACCTGCAAAAGCAGAGGCAAGCCCCAAAGGAACCACTAAAAAATCTCATTACCCCATCCAATTCATACTCTAAACAGAGTTTCAATCATCTTACAACACCACCACAGTTTACTCAACTCAACCAACAGTCCACTGATTCCATTCTCTAACTCCATTCACTCACTGCAATAATATTTTGTGACCACCACCAACAGTTCAAACCTAAACAATAACATTTCCACCACATGCCACTACAAAAATTCAACCATTCCCTGCACCTGTTGTTCATAATTCAACACCATCTTCATATCCACAATCACAGTTCAATTCTCAAAATAACTTCACTCCATAATTGATTCAATAGGCCATCTTAAGACACCAACAAACCACTATCTCAGTTCAATCAACAACAACATTCATCAATTTAACTCCATCTCCTGAGATTCAACTACAACCCCAGCAATAAATCTTCACAATGAACACCACCAGTTTATTCAAACATACACACACGGCTCAATAACTCTGCACTTCAGTTCAACACAATCAAACAAAACATAACAACACCATCACCATATCAGTTTATCACTACCAACTGTGGTTCTACTCCAACCTATGGCCACCAAACTGACTCACTGCCAATCAACTTCTAAAACAGCATAAGTCAATATCTTATAACTCAAAACAACAGCTAAACACCATTCCATAACCAACTTAGACCTTAGCTCAATTATCCCAATTTAGTTATACTAATTCTAAAAATTAAATAGCATAACAAGTACTCAAACTGGTTGAGAAGATTTACCTCATAAAAATCTTAGAACCTTCTTCACTTGTAATTTCAATCCATGAACCTTAGCTCTTCATTAGAGAATCATAACTAATAATATTGCATCTTCTTATCTTCTCTGAACAATTCCAAGAACATCAATTGTGGAACCCCAAATAATCCCCAAATCCTTGAATCTGTTCAACCATTAACTCAAGTTCTCAAATCGACTAAACCCATCCAATAATTATGTTTACTTCTTCGATTTACAGTTCAATCAAACTTTAATTCCCTGATTAACTACTTAATCTCAAGTACAAGAAAAAACCTAACTCCAGTTACAGTTGCATGCACTTCTACTTCACATGAGATCAGATTTCAATCCATATCTTTAATTAACGTAAAACCATCCTTCAATTCTCTTCTTAATCATCACCTAATCGAATTCCAATTGATTTCTCAGAAACCCTAACTCTTTGATTCATCTTCAGAATTACTTCAAAGCCTCAATTAGACACATACCCATGATTCTTCATCAATAACAAATCTATAATTCATCCTCTGACTCTTCAGAACACCAATCAATTCTATAAACCCTAATTTCAGTCATAACAGCATCAACTCCTTCTCCCGAAGTCTGATAACATCAACACCACCCTCATCTCCTTATTACCATCAGCAACATATTCTAATTCATCTGTTCTAATTTATCGATTGTCTTTCTCTCAAATCCACTCTCAATTTCGCAGAGGAAGAAGAACAGGGAAGAAGAAGAAGAATGAACGAAGAAGAAAGAAAGAGAAGAAGAAAGAATAAAGAAGAAGAAAAGAGAATGGTTCTCTCTTTGACACGTCTTGGTGTTAATGCCAACTACCCATCACAACGGCACCAAAAAATACGATAAGGGCAGACTTTCGGTGCTCATAGAAGATAACTCGGCTGCCTTGATAATCCCGAGTATAAAATGACCATTTTACCCTTTTTACTAATCCAGTGATATATTCTTTGTCCGGTATCCGAATGACACGTTCAGGTAGTCCATTCCGCGTAACTTTTCAAGATCTATCCAACGTTACTAGTTTCATATCTAAATCGTTATTAGATTAATTTCTAATAATTAATGTTCGAGTTACACTAATCGACTAATTCGTCACCTGACTAGTCTAATTGCGTTGACGAACTTGAGGATCCTTACAACTGGCTCAGATGAGCAATATTTACTCAAATCGAACTATCAATATTAAATAAATTATCGAGCAACACTTGCTCTCCTCAACGTAAGGACCTTATCACTGTCTCAGCAGACACATTTATTTCATGAGTTGCAGAACATGTTACAAAATCATGTTTAACTCAGAAAATACGTGGACTCATCGTCCCACGAAGTCATGAAATCAACAACTTACTAAATTAACCACGAGACATCAATCATGTCACTTGGTGGGATATCAACTAGGGTTTTGGTCTGGCGGTCTAAGACACATGTGTTTGCCCATGATGAGAATGTGAGAAAGTCGTGCAATCAGTTGGAAGAATCATCAAGATAGTGGGTGGAAAATTAACCAAGTCTCCGCACGATGAGTAATTGGTTTAACACGATTTCCCACTTCCCCACTCTCTGATTCCATCAAACTATCACACTTCATGGGATCATGGTGTTTTCAACTCCGGCATTATATAATGTCTCTGAATCCCGATTGAAATAACAACATTCGAAGAGTTTTCAAACATTCGAACAACAATCGTCTGAACGAGCAATTTCTCACCAAAGTTCATACAGGCGCTCTTTTGTCTACACGAACTCACAGAAATTACTCTCAATCAGGCAAGATTCAATCATTCAGAGCATTTCACGCTGAATTAATTACACACCTACAATCTCAGGTCATCATTGATCTCACACATTTCTCAGCTTCCATCCTACAGATCAACCCATCCCCTCTTGTGACCGAATTTACTCTGGAATGGCAATTGTCTTGGTTTAGGCCGGAGTATTACAAATTGGTCTCTCGAACTTAAAGCACCCCCTTTATAGCGGTGCATCTGTGTGAGGTTAAAAATTTTGCTCGGTTCAAGGAATCTCCTCCGCACGATCGTCATTAATTCCGCAAAAACCAGCAAATCGTTTTTCCCCATCTATAGGTTAATTTATTTGAATTTGATATTTTAGCATATGTAACCGATCAAGTTTTTCTTAAATTTTATAGTATAGGTTTTCCTAGTAGTAGCTTCAGTTTTATCCATGCAGCAACAAGTTCTCAAAAGTCAGCACCAGAAACAAGTTCTAAGACACCAGTAACTTTTATTGAAGACATGGAAGACACCAGCAACCAAGAGTATTAGACCGATTCTGATGAAGCTCCGTGCCGATTCACACCGATTTCGCTCTCTGATGACCGATTTAGGTTATTTAAGTTATAGTTACAGAAAAATATGGGCGTAACTTTGGATCTTTTTATACCTATGTCAATTATTTTACGATGTTTTTAGAAAAATCCTTGAGAAATGATTGGATCTTTTGATCCTAACATCTCAACTAATTGTAGATTTGATATATGGTTTGGATGAGTAAATTTTAATCCAAATCCATTAAACTTGTTATGATACCCAGAAAACTGTCTGAAATAGTTATGATTCTGCACCAGAAATCGTTTTGTAACTATGTTGTAGTTTGGTTTGCCTGTGATGGTGTTTGATGCTTGTTTGTATTTTTTTGTAACTTTTGGAAATCTTCTGTCAATCATGTAACCGTTCCCTATTCAATCGGAGGATTGCTATCAATATAGTAGAGGGTTCTCCTCTTTTAAGAAAAAATATAAAGAACGATTTTTTGGGGACTACTCAAAAAAGGTGGGGGACTACTTTGTGATAGGAATGTCCACCCTACATTCTAAGGGGTATCCTAAAAGATTAGGGAAGACTAATCTGTCCTTATCCTAATTAAGGTTATAACTAATCCTAATAACCCACTAATTTAATCACCACCCACTAAATTAAAACCTAAAATCAGTTTCAAAACCCTTCTTTTATTTTCTTCTTCTTCATCTTCTTCTTCTTTTTCTTCTTCTGTTCTTTTTTTCTTCTTCGTAGACATCGACGTTAATCGTCGATTCGAAAAAAATTCATCGTCGATTAATCAAATCTTTTTAAACAATGCGTTCTAAGCAGACACCAAGAATTCCAGGATTGAGTCCGGGACTGGCAAATATAACGAATCTCCCAAATTAATTTCAAATTGATAAACAACTTCAAGCAAAGTTGAGAGACCAAATCAAGCATCCAACAACAACCAAGAAGTCTGATTTGAGTGAAATGAAAATCCGCAGGTAATTTTCTTCATACTTATTCCTTTTAATTCACTTTTTATTGAAGAAATCGATTAGAAATCATCAAAAACCATTGAAAATGGTAGTTACAATATAGATTTCGGCTAGGAGAAATTTTGAAAACCCTAGATTTTGGTAACCGAACTTTCAATATGAAGAACAGTTCGGCAAATTAGGAATTTTTAGGTAACCAAACTATGTAGTTCGGTAAGCTCACAAAAGAATTTTCGTAACCGAACTCCTTCTTTATATGAGAAATTTGAGTTCGATGTAGTCGATAAATTTATATAGGTAACCGAACTTTGATAAAATATAGTTCGGTTACTTCGCAATTTCTATGGGGTAACCGAACTTTGTAGTTCGGTGACTTCGCAACTTATACCAGATAACCGAACTTTAGTCTGTTAACATTTTGTGTTTGATGTAATCCGATGTTCAATTTTATTTGATAAGACAATATTCTGTTTAGCTAATAATGTGGTTTTCATTCATTAGGAATAAAGGAAAAAAATCTAATCCCCACCTAGATGAAGATTTGTGAACTCCCACCCCTCGTGGTAGAATACATTTGGATTTTCGAAACCGTGGTACTAAAAATGCTAAACATGGAGGGGGATCTTTAAGGAAGTGAACCAAGAGAATGTTCGTAATGTAATCCAAGATGTCAATTAAGAGGTGATGGAGAATATAATTGACAATGTTATTGAAGAAGAGAATGATGATGAATAAGAGCAAGGAAATGAAGAGGTTGAACAACAAACAGAACACGTTGAAGATGTAGAGGAAGAATAACAAGGACAGGGCAAAGAAGGATAATGGCAAGAGGAAGAGAAGGATGAGGAAGGAGAGGAAGAAGAGGAGGAAGAGGAGGGATATGATGAATAGTCAGAAGAGGAGCAAGAGGAGGGAGAGGAGGAAGAGTAAGAAGAGCAAGAAATTGTTCATGTTAAAGAGAAAAAGAAGCCGAAGCCGCCTTGTGATAGATACTCACACATTCCCCCCGATAATTTGTGTTTGCCATCAGTGAACCCAACTTATGGTACTCCAAATGATGGAGGGGAAACATTGTTTGGCTACAAACACTCATGGGATGCGAAGATCTATGCGACAAAGGTATTCTTTATATAAGTTCATTCTTAACTAACAAAACGATTTTATTTTTTAGGGGACATGTTTCGTTAAGTATCAATGGTGTTTTTTTTTTGGTAGGATCATAATGATGTAGTTCG
Organism: Papaver bracteatum; assembly: GCA_023529315.1. Lineage (NCBI taxonomy): Eukaryota > Viridiplantae > Streptophyta > Magnoliopsida > Ranunculales > Papaveraceae > Papaver > Papaver bracteatum. The sequence goes on along the minus strand of JAJJWX010000782.1, from coordinate 268,653 downwards.
TCTTATTCGTCGTCAAAAGGTTTCCAAATGAGATCTTTCTTTGGAGTGTGACGAGTTTCAAGCGAAGGTTAAAGAATGTATGTTATGGAGAGCTATTGAGTTCGCACATGTGGATTTTGATGATGTTGTCGTATCCGCATTTCTTGAGAGGTATTATCCCGAGACATATACAATGCATCTTCCATTTAGAAAAAGGGGAATTACTCCCGATGATTGCAAGAGAATCACCGGATTATCAGTGGAAGGTAAATGTCTTCGAGAAGGATACAACCCCTCGATGCGCTATGAATCTCTTGAATAATTGGCTCTAAAATTTCAAGGATGGATGCAAGAAAGGCTCAATGTGAGTTTAGACGCTCTGTGAGGTCCCCTAAACGTGGCAATGAGTATAATCCAAAAGACGAAAATGGAGCATTGAAGAAGATGGTGAAGAAATTCAAGTTTGTAAAGTGGAAGGCAGCATTTGGAGGGACAAAAAAGAAGGTGAATAATGGAAAGTTGGTGATGGACAAGGATACCCTTATGCATCATGTCACCGCTTATTGGTTATATCAACTAGGAACTGTCATTTTCCCCGACACTTCTGGAAATAGGGTGGATGCACATTATCTACAGATTTTGGAGCATCTCAATGAGATGAACAATTACTCTTGGGCCACTGGGGTTCTTGCTTTTGTTCTAGGAGAGATGAGCAAAGGGTCGAGGATTAAGACAACTCAAATTGGAGGTTACTTAACTCTTATTCAAGTGACCTTCTACATTGTTAATTAGCAAATTATTCGCTAAAATGTGCTGCTTCCAATCCAATTTTCATGTATGTGGTTAATATTTTCGTATTTTAGCATAGGTTTGGATTTACGACCACTTCCTTTCATTGGGATTGGCTAAGGAAAAGATACTTTATCCCTATGGAGAACTACATCAGGAAAATGGGTGTTTTTGGACGCACAAAAGAAGTCTAAAGAAGAGAAGTTGACTTCGTTGAGAGATAAATTGGATAAACTGACGGTGAACGATGTGATATTTCACCCATACGACCTAACCAATGATTTCCATGTAGATGAATAAGATCTGAATGGTTACTCTACCGTCACGGATTACTATGGACCAATTTGGTATCCTAACGGCTACACAATATATAATATAAGAAGAATACTAAGACTACTTTCTTGTGTCCAAATGGATCCCAACGTGGAGAATGAAAATTCCAATTTGCTGGTTCAAGGAGCAAAGAACACCGAGAAATATTTTGTTCCAATACATGGAACAACTCCTACGGTAGGACATTGGAATGCACTTAGTAACTACTACTTACCTTTAGGTGATTGTGTACCTTGTGATGGAGATGTAAATGCATGTGAGACAGATTATATGGAGTTTTATCAAGAAATTAGTCATCCTATTGTGATAAATAGAGAACAACAAGCTAAGATTGATAAGGTGAAGGCGAATGAGAGGGAGACAGAGGCTAAGAGAGCTCAGAAGGAGATGCCTATTTATGGAGAAGAATCTCTTAAGTTATGGGATAATGTGGTAAGTACCCTTCTTCTCTTTATAATTTAAGTTGTTACAAAGTGTTGAAAATATATTTACTTGTGGTTAAAATTGGAATCAGGTTACCAAGGGTAAGAAATTATTAAAGAAATGGATGACTAAAATCCGTAGTGGAGAGTCGATGTCGATAAAGGAACAAACCGACTACTACGGCCAGTGGGAGGAGCTTATATATCAAAGAATGGTGGAGCCAAGTCGGTCAAAGCAAATGAAGAGGGGTCGACAATAAGGATAAGGTACAAGTTGCGACGTTATTACCACGGTGGAAGAAACCATTCGAGGAGATGAAACCCCAAGTGATGATAAATTTCAACTTAAAACTCGTGGTAAACAAGGAAGTAAAAGGGTTCATCGTAGTGGTTGTTAGTGATTTCGTATGGTTGTAGTTTCAAAAAACATCTTAGTTATGGATTTCGTATTGCTTCATTTCATATGTTTGTGTGTTTTAAACAATTAGTTAAAGGATTTGGTAGTTTGGTATGTATAACACTTTTATATTTGTTTTAGAACCTTGTTTGTGTTTTCATTTTTATGTTTGTTTTAGAACGTTATTTTATAAGGATGAAATTTTGGCTACAGGATGTATTTCGGCAACCTAAAACTTTTAGTCAGATAACCGAACTTCAAGTTCGGAAACCTGTGACAAATGCTAGGTCACCGAACTATGTTTTCGGTGACCTTTTAAATCCTACCAGGTTTCCGAAGTTAAGTTTCGGTTACCTCGCAACATTTTCGCAGGTTGCCGAACTTGTCTGTAGGCTGAAGCACAAATCCTTCATCCATAAAGGCTAAAGATATTAGTTCGGTTAGCAAGGTATATTTTGTGAGGTTGCCGAACTATTCTCTGGAGACTCCAAAAAAAAAAAAAAAATTCCACAAGTTGGAAAATTCATTCTCTTGGTGCGAAAATCATTCTCTTGGTGCAGTAATCACAGAACTGCACTCTTAGGTTTGTTTTAGAGTGGTTTGTGTATCATATATATGTTCAGTTTGTGTTTCGGCCTTCAAAGAAAAGTTCGGTTACCTCATTATTTTACCTCGTAACCGAACATCGTAGTCGTTTGGTAGTTTAATTAGTTTGGTCGCTAAAATTTTTGTATTTCCAATTAGGAAAATTCATTCTCTTGGTGCGATAATCACGAGAACTATTCTTTTAGGAGACTCAAAAGTTTGTTTTTCCTCAAGTTGGAAAATTCATTCTCTTGGTTTGTTTTTCCTCAAGTTGGAAAATTCATTCTCTTGGTGCAGAAATCACAGAACTGCACTCTTATGTTTGTTTTAGAGTGGTTTGTGTATCATATATATGTTCATTTTGTGTTTCAGCCTTCAAAGAAAAGTTTGGTTACCTCGTAACCGAACATCAGAGTTCGGTTTGGTCGCAAATATTTTTTGGTAACCGAACTTGTAATTTTGAAATTAATATGTACTTTATGTGATACAAATATCAGGTAACGGCTATTTTTTTTTGAAAATATAGCCGTTATGCACCTTAGTGGTATGTATATGTGTCTCGTAGTTAACATTTTGTTTCACAATCTCCTAAAAATGGCAGCTGCTAGTCCTAAATTTACTCTAGATGAATATCTTTCTCTTTGGAGAAACTACATACTATACTATCCAAAGAGGGGTGAAGAACGAAGAATGAACGGTATTATGAGTCAAAGTTATTGGGGGGAAATTCATGAGAAATTCTGCTCCGACATAACAAACCCTCATAAACGTGACCATATAGCTTTGTTCATTCGATTTGGAAAGATTAGAGATAGAGTTGTGGAATTTATAGCATTATTTCGGATTGTAAGGCGGTATCGACTTAGGGGTGAAACATTCGACGAAATCATTTTAACATAAAAAAATGAATGGCGAAGATGGAAGAGAAATAATTTCAAATATGAAGATCATTTCCGCATCCTTAAAGACTTTTTCATAACGCGTTTCGGATATTAAATGTTATGTAATTTTATTTCAACAATGTCCTGTAATTTAAGTTCCTAACTGAACCTCTATCCTATAATAGTTCGCCAATGTCCTGTAATTAGCAATTAATGATGTTAGGGTTTTCAATAAAAAACTTCGGCAACCATAAAAAAAAATCGCCCTAACCGAACACTGTGTTCGGTTACTTGGTGAATTTTTTCAGGTTGCCAAATTGTACTGCAAAAACATAAGTGGCCACAAAAATTGAAGTTTGGCAACCTGAAATATTTGCGCAGGTAACCAGACACTATGTTCGGCATACTCTGTAACAATACGTTCTAACCGAACTATTATCTGTCAACTCGATAAAATACAAACATTAACTCAATAATTAATACCACACTTCAAAAAACATAGTATTTGATTGATAAGCATACTTAGTTCCATTACATGTGTCATTTAATCATCCTCAAGTGAAATTTCACCTTCATGTACAATTTCGTCCGACTGCTTCAAAGCTTTCCACATCTTCATGTTATGCTCATACATAATACACCAACCCAACATTATATCGGGGTTAGATGCAGGCCAATAAGAGTTTCCGGATATTGGAGGCAATGGACAATCGGGTTTTAACAGGAGGCCTATAAATTGGTTGTTGTTAATCAATTCCATCACACATCTCCTTCATTTGAGTTGCTCGACACATACGGTTGTTTTCGGGGTGAAGGTGAAACTAGCATATTTTGAGAAATAATGAACCACACAATTGAATGCCTCGGAGATTAAGTGTCCACATATCGGCATGCTTATCCAATAATCCGTTGTGATCAGATGGCCCCCATGAAGATGACGTTGATACCTAAAAAATTTCTCATTGGGACTACCCTCCCCATCGCACAACATTATCTTGTAAAAGGACGGATTCTCCTTTAGTTTGGACAACAACCTTTGCCTTATATGAGTGATTTCACACCCTCCATTTCACTTGGCACCTTCGATGAAAGGCCCAACTTGTTGATTGAAAATATGAAAACCACAATTACCATCCGGAGGAACGTCATCGGTGGATATAATGTATTCTTTAATGTATAGAGGTAGCTCATTCAAATAGTATTTATTTGGAGCCTCAAGCTTCACATCTAGGTAATATGGTTAGATGTGGCACATTGGAGACTTAAGCTTCACGTCTCCGGAAGATGGTTGGCTTGATTGTGATGGACACATAGGACCTTTTTTCTTCAAATCTCGCTCACTTGTTTCGTCTTTCTCCTCAATACTCCTACCCAATTTCTTAGTTTGCTCCAAGTACATTGCCGCGTTCTACTCATGGGCCGAAGGATCTCTAGTAAATGGGGTTTGCTCACTTTTCTTTTTACATAACACCTTTGCATATTCTCTTAGTTGTTTTTTAGTTTCTTTTTTGCTTGGTCTACCTTTGCGTTTGCTTTTTGACGGTTCATAAACATTCTCTGAAGTTTGTGGATATATGATTTTCCTTATGTTATCCAATTTTTTTTGTTTTTTGGAGCTTGTTCATGCCACGATACATCTCTAGTACGGTTCCACCCATTTCGTTATCACCAAACTCTTCTCCGGCTTCTTCTCCCTTTGGAGGAGGGATAAAACTTAGATGATTCCAAAATGGATCAATGTCACTTAAAGGGATTACGCCATACTCGTAGTTGAATATCATATGGCGACAAGGGAGTCCATTGACTTCTTCATGTTATATACACACACCTCATCCACCTTGGTTTCCCGCTTATCAATCAACTCGACTTCTATAATCAACAACTTCATACATTGCTGAGATACGTTGTAATGGATTCCCTTTAACAATGGGTGGTCGGCATATTTTTCGATCATTTTGAATTTACGGATTTTTTGGACTTCTCTTTAGTTCTATCAATGTCGCGCTTGAAGTAATTTTCCATAGCATTCCACACAGTTACGAAATTATCAATACATCCAAAGAGATTCTTCTTCAACCGATGGTGAGACGACTCCACTAAACTTGTTGCCTGATTTCCCAAGTGCTTTTATTGGTTGGTATAGGCATAAACAAACCTCTCTTTGTGCGGTTCCAACCATTGGCGAAGAACATACGATACAACATTGGGGTCATCGGGAGTATCCAAATGGGCGATAAACTCCGCAAGATTTAGATAATACTCTTCTTCTGTTAAAGTGGCTTAATCTCTTCCATACATTTTTCATCTATTTATCATCCTATTTTTCATCTATTAATCTCTTTATATTATGTAAGAGACCAACACAATGACTCCCATTCTCCGATAAATGTTCCGGTAGCATTTAACTACCAAAAAGCTTAATCTCTTCATACCATTTTTCATCTATTTATCATCTATTTTTCATCTATTAATCTCTTTATATTATGTGCTAATGGGAACACTACCTCTATTGCATTCATCAATGCGACTTCATTGTCCCAACCTACATAATAATTTCTAAAAAGTAAATGAAAAGAAAATAAAGAGAATTACCCACTAAGCATATATAACCCTAGTAATATCATCACCTCGAAGATTTCAAATGTAACTAGGTTCTTGCTCGTCCAAACTTAAGAAACAAAAAACGACATGATTTAGATAATACTCTTCTTCTACATATGAGTAGTCAAACGGAACCAAAACCCAGAAATAGATTCACAAAATATTAAGGAAATTACATGATAGAGACCAACACAATGACTCCCATTCTCCGTTGAAAGCAACCCATTTAGAAAAATTTAGATCAAATTATTTTTCAACTTCCTTTTTTGCATCCAAACCTCGTTCATGTTCTCCATTCTCTCCTTATCAATCTAAAGAACAAGACCAATTTTCATTAACTACTTTCTAATTAACCATACGAGTAGCTTCTTAATCTCTTCATACCATTTTTCATCTATTTATCATCTATTTTTCATCTATTAATCTCTTTATATTATGTGCTAATGGGAACACTACCTCTATTGCATTCATCAATGCGACTTCATTGTCGGTCACTATAACCCTAGTAATATCATCACCTCAGAAGATTTCCTTAACTTGTTGTAGTGCCCAAATGTAACTAGGTTCTTGCTCGTCCCTTAAGAAACAAAACGACATGGTAAATGATGACTTCGTCGAAGTACGACCAACAATATTCAACAATGGCATCTCGTACTTGTTCATCTTATAAGTACAATCCATTATTAGAACTTCATGAAAGCATTGAGCCAATTGAACAGTCGTCGGATGCGCAATGAATAGTTATGTTTTCTCTCCGTCAGAATCCGCATCTTTTTGAACCTCGTAGTCTTTCTCTTTGGCCACAAAAAACAATTGTTGCATCACTTGTCTATCTCTTCCTTCTTTCTAATTGTCTCAATTTCATTGTAAATGGTGGACAAAGATGAGTGGTTATCCTTGTTATCCTCCTTTAGTATTTGGATCATTTGAATCTGTGAAAGACCCATTTTCCTCATTTTAGCTACCTTGTCCATCTCTTGAGTAGTTAGCTTGGCCGCCATGGAATGTCTTTCAAGATGCTCTGGACGAGCGTGGTTATGACAACCTTCCATAACCTTGTAGAGAACCCATCCTTCCAATTATTCGTTGTAATTAAATGCAAGCTTGAATGGGCATTTAATATTATTTGAGAAAGTTTTGTTCTTCCTATTTGTCTTTCCTTTATAAACATAACCCTTCCTCTTGTGGATTTTATAGGGATCACCGCTTCTTTCACAAACCATTTCAAAGAGGGTTTTGCTTTTGTTGATGGTGGATTTTAGTTCAGGGATAACATTTGTAAAACCAATTTTTTTGCGGCCATCCTGCAAAGGATAAAGCTATTTGATAAGTGATGAATATTTCTCCGCTTTATTAATTCACCTAGAATGGAGCATGTAGCAACAATCCCCAAGTATTCTGTGAATTTTGGAATTATTAATTAATGCATAAAATGCCTTGTATTTCCTGTGTTGTTTTTAGCAGAACTCTCATTGTTGGTGCGGCATGATGACTGATCATCAGAGTAACATGAATATCCAAGTATCAATAGTGAGGCATGCACGAAATACCCATACAGGCTACACCATTCTCTAACAAAGAGAATCATCTCTCGGAGTGTTATACTATCCTGATTGAGCATCCGGACTGTCCATATCAGTCTCAAAAATGATCACGACCATCCAACTTAACCAGCATGATTGTATGGCTCAGATCGAATCCATAACCCCCAAGCAGGTATTGGAGTATTCACCATCGACCCAAGGCGGGCCCCTCATGGTCGGCCTCCCCAAAACAGTAGCACAACTTGCTAATACGTCCATCCAAAGAAGCGCAGACGTGAAACCCTAAATTAGGGTTTGCGACACATTACATGTGTCGCAAAAACAGTGTCAACCATCCATCTTCGCAGGCATAAATGGAGGGTGTAAATGTAGATTGAAAGGGCCCAGAGCATGTCAACACAAACACTGTGGGCCCTCCTACATGCATGACCGATCGGTCAGGACCAACTATAGTGGTCGTTCCAGTTCGTGCACCCAAACAAGGCATGACGCATGTCCGGTGAAACCCTAATTAGGGTTTGAACAATCGCGAGCGTCCATTTTCACCTGATCGAGTGAAAGGTCTAGGAGTCGATTAAGCAGGTCCAGTGAGTATCAACGTGATCACCGTAGGCCCATATATCTCCACACCCTATCGGTCAAGGCATATCATGCCTGGTTGCCTCGATTTTCATGCCCAAACACTACACCAAATTCAGGATATAGCAACTCAGATTAGCAACAGAGCTAGAGCTGTTTCTAATTAGCAACAACAAAATGCAGTTGCTAAAGTTTAGCAACATATTATTCCTGTTACTAATTTCGCCACTGCCAAGTGTCTGTTGCTAGTAGAAACATCAGAGATCATAGGCATGCGATTCACATGCTTCTAGGTAACACTTTGAACTCTTCTTCCGCCCATATTCTTGATATCTTTTTTAAGTCTATTGATATACTTCCACCCCCTTTGACCCCTTGACTTTAGACTACCAGAGTTTCTATTTCTTTTTTTCTATCGATCGAAGAGATTAGTCTCTCTACCACCTCTTCTTCCCTTCTCAGCAGAAGACTCGAAGAAAAAAAATCATACCAAACAAATTATGCTACCGTGTTCTACACCTTTATTCTTTCCATATCGATAATGGTTCTGCTGATGATGAACTGCAGATATCGGATATTGAATTCGTGAAGGTCAGATGCCTTGTTCGATCTTATCTTAGTTTCATTTTTTAGATCGTGTTCTTCATTTTGATTTCTTTATGATCCAAGTTCAATATTTCTGCATATTTTTTGATTTTGGTTACATTCACGGTTTTGTTTTATGTCAGTAGTCTTTGGATTCATAATCTAGGGTTTTTTTATTTATTTCCCAGCAATTTAGGGTTATGATTTGGGGATTCTTAATTTTTTCTAGGTATTTAGGGGTTTCTGGTTGTTATTTTTTAATCAGAATTAGGGGTTTCTGTTGTATTGTTGAAATTTTGTTGTTATGTTTAATTTCGCGTTTGATATCTAGGGTTAAGTTTAATTTGGTGTTCGTATGTAATTTTACCCATTCAAACACATCCTCTTCAATCCCATCACTGATCCAACAGCAGAAAAAACCCATCTCGTCAAAAACCCTAACCTGTAAACCTAAAATCATCACAATTTCCTGTTACCAGGTTTATCAACTTCTTACTTCGAATTCCTAGTTCTAACATCAATCAAAAACCACTTTCAATCTCTCAATTCATCTGCAATTTGATGGCAGTAACCCCTTTCTTCTTTCCTATCATCCTGTAAGTGTTGTTTATGTTCTGGTGGCTTTTAAAATTGTCATTCATTGTTGGGGATTGTTAAAGGTGATTATTTTTAATTGTTATGTTTTAGGAAAAGATGCAGTTATCTTTGAAGTTAGAAAGGACGAGTTTTTTCCATAGACAAGAAGCTCCAAGTCCACACAACAATGGAGTTTGCGCCGCGGTGGAGCCACACAGTCCAATATAAGGAGATGAGCAGCAGTCTATAACGTACTGTGCTCCTCCTTTCTGGATGATCAATATTCATACTGAGGAGAATAACCAATTGCAGATCATGTTAAGTGTCTATGCAAGCTGTGGACTCGCTACAACTCAATGATCAACTTATGGAGCAGGGGAAAGTCTTGCACTACCAACCTAGCTTACGGAACAGTTCAAAGTTCATATCTTTGTCAGTGCTGAGCATATCCAGTAGCCACAGTTTGAGGCTTGCAGAATGAACAACTTATGGAGTCCAAAGAAACAGACCACGTTCACAGGCCTGTGAACTATATACAGCTACAACTGAAAGCTCGTAGCATTGCGAATTTCAGCAACAACAGTGTGATTGTTGCAGTTAAGAGGAGGAGGAGACTGGTAGGTGAAAGAGTTCAACCAGTCAATCTCTCAACTTATGATCAGCATTGTTTCATGCTCAGTGGAAGGCATATGAAGGTAACTGAGTTTAGTACGTAAGTGTTTTTGTTTGCTACTGATTTCATCTAGTACTATTTAATCTAGGGAAAATAGCCGTAGTTTCTCACATTATGGTTGGTGCAGTCATATATTTTCTTACTCTCATTACACTCATCATGTCTTTATTGTGTTAAGGGAGAATGAGCATAGTTGAGGTAAATATTTATATATCAAGAATAAACTGTAGTATATCTCTGGTTTTTTTCATTTTTTTTGCTTGTTTTGTTTCATCCTAAATAAAGAAAAATTGATTTTATCTTCATAGGAATCTAAATCCACTTGGTTGTTTTTGATTATTTACCCTTTTTGCCAGTTTAGCAGTTTCAGTGTTGGTTTTGCTATACTTTTTGAGGGGTGGTGGTGTTGGTGAAGATGAATGGGCACGGAGAAGAACAAACTGGGTTTGACATTAGGATTCATTCCTTTTGAGGATCTCATTCATTAATGGCGTTGCTTGATTTATTTTATTCATGTGAAGATGTTTTGGTTTTATCTTTGTTGGAATGACATAATTTGATTTCTTTGATGGTTGTGTTTTGCTGGTGGTAGCTCCTCTGGAAACTTTGGAAAGGGCTACATCTGAATTGGAGATAAAGAAGCTAGCAGCATACATAGGTATAGATAGATTCCTCCTTAGTGCTTTGTTCTATGTACTTTATCTGTGATTGTTTTAATAATCTTGGCTTGGTTTCAGGTGCAGATGCTAGTCGGCAAATATGGTGTTTCTGGTTAAGCGTAGTTCAGTCGAGGTCCTTTTGAACCCAAAAAGTAAGTATTAAAGTTAAAGGACATGGCTATCTATAATTGATAGATCTGTGCTAGCCAAGATAGTTTACATATTTCATTCTCCCTTATATGCTGTATTCCAGAAGCTTTCTTTTATTCAACAAGCAATATTTCAGGTTTTGCTTCAGATAATCTTACTTCCCCACTTTGTATTATTCTTGTTAGACACGACTAATTCTTAAATTGATATTTCTTGTTCTGGTAATCAATATAGGTGTATTTAGATTACATGAGAAGCTTCCGTCTTGATGAATTTTTTCAACAAGGAGTAATTTCTGAAATTGAAGTTCTATTGGGACCATATGGGCCGGGGACTACGCTATCCATCATACCCTGTAACGCATAGATGGAGGTACCCATGCATTGGGGAATTCCAGGTAATCACAAGGTTACATATTCTGCTGAGTGTCAATTACTCACTAGTTAATATCAGAAATAGTATAATTGAATTGATATTTGTATAAAATCTCTGATGTTAAGTAGTTATGAACATGCTTAAAATTATCGATGAATTCCAAACTACCAAAAGGAAGTTCATCCTCAGGAAAGGTTTGTAATTACATGGTTTTAAATTAAAAATGTTTACCTTTTTCACTTAACAATTAGCTTTCCTGGTTCTTCATTTTGCAACTAGGTTGAAACAAAAAAGCTTTAGTCATACACGAACTTATATGTGTGGACACTAGTTTTGCACAAACATGGTGTATTCTCTTTTTTGGTCTGGTCATGTTTTTGAGATCTTTGAAAAGTTGCTAATGTAAGGTATCGGTGTTTGCAGGAAATAGTTGGTTTTGAAGTGCTTTGGATCAAAGTTGTAGCTGCAATTAGGTATACAATTGCCTAGTTAGTTGCATATTATGTTTGTTATCACTGTAATAGAACATTGCATCTATTTACTGCTGCCATGTAGAACATTGCAAGTAAATTACCTGATTTTGTCGTCTTTATCATCTGAGTAAGTAAGTTGTGATATTTGTAAACATTTCTATCTCCCATTGTGATACTTTTAAGTCAACCATCCATTAATGAAACATTTTTATTTGATATTTAAACCTGTCAGGATTTCAGAACCTCTCGATGTAACTTGTCTTTGGTTCCCATTCTTAATGCTGCATTTGTTCTTGTTTAATCCGGTTGCAAATCGTAGTTAAATTATTAAATCCGTGGGAATGTAGGTGATGAAGTAGGATAATTGGCTATGGCTTTAGTGGAGGCCCGAGAACCAACAGTTGCTCAAGCATGCAAATTATCTACGCGAGTAGAGAGTTTTTAGGGAGTTATATTCTAGAATGGTCGTAGGTGTTTTGTGGTGTTTATCTCCACGTTTATAGATTACGGGTTTGTCGCATTTTGATAAGGATTAACTTATTAGTTTGTTTATCTTTTTCTTAGATTTCAAGTTTAGGGTTCTATTTAAGGGTTCGTTTGATGTATTAGTCGGCAGTTTTTGAAGAATGAAGAAAAAGAATGAAACTCAGAGAGTTTTTATGTTCAGTTTTATGTCTAATCCTATAACCCTGCATCAGTTTTGGCGCTAGAAACTAATAACGTTCATGGATCGAGGAAGAGAGGAACGTAGAGTTGCTGGTCGTGCTCCTCCTCATCTGGAGGGGATGATGAAGTCTGAGAGGATTACAAAACTAGAACGACGGGTTGAAGTGCTCACCCTTCAGATGGCTGTTATGCAGAAACAGCAAGAGCACCGTCAATATCCAAATCAGCGAGAAGCGGAGGAGGATGATGATGAGGAAGACATGTATGATGTCTTCGCTGGTAACGTAGAGGGTGGTCAACTCACTGCTTATCAATCGCGTGATTGCAGGGATTGTGAATCTGGATTGAAAGTTGTCATCCCGTACTTTGATAGTAGCTCGCTACCAGATAAGTTTAATGGAGTTTCTACAGAAGATGAACATCTGTTTCAATCGGGACATGTTGTTCATGAGGAATCGTTGATCTCAGTAAGTGCAAAAGCAAAATAAAGAATTATTGTGGATTGGGACTTACCACCAATCTATGATACTTATCCGAGTGATGAAGTTTTTCATCAACAAGCTTGTATTGATCCTCGTACAAGAGAAGCTACAAATATTGTAAGTACTCAGGTGGATCTTTTACATTCTGTTAATGAATTTCAATCTTTACAAATGATAGAAAATATCACTTCTAGTTCAGCATTTTAAAAGAAAATACTTTTCCGTCACAAATATAAAATTCGAGGTCGAATTTCCTCGAACACCAATACAAAGGCTACAGATGAAAAATTACCGGGAAACTTGGGAAGCGTCATTTGTTGTGCTAACACAGAATATCCCAATACTAATATTCAGATGGAGGAAGTTTTGCGATGGCCCACATTAAAAATCCTATCTTTTGTGCTTGATCGATTTACGTACAGAAGTATCTTGGCAGTAGCAAAGCGGACTCATAGACGTCCAGATGCAATGGGATTTAATGCTCTTAACTATAATGCATGTGTGTACCGGATTCTTGTTTGTGGATATATTTATTCTAACGTGAAAATAGTTGTGGGTCAGATTTACCGAAGCATTTTGATTTTTGAATCCTATGACAGTAACAGAAACTATGTACGGGTCTTCATACAAGATTTTCAAGTTATGTCAAGACAAGGAAGTTTGAAATCTGAAGTCGACACAGAAAGTACGATAGGTAACATTTCTTTATCTTCGTTTCATTTCTGTGTTGGTGTATGTGTTTCTTTGTATGAGCATAAGCTTCATCACGTGGGAGGATCGTTGAACAACCTAGTTTGTTACTGGGAGAAAGGTTTGAGAGAACCGGCGTCAAAAGACATGGCTTCTAGTGTGATTCATCATCCTAAGTGGTACACTATTTTTGTTCTCGAGAGGCTGATTTGCCAAAAAATGTTAGCTGACTTGTGCATGCACTATTGTGTATCTCAAGTTTTTAATGAAACTGTCAACAAGAAAGGGCAGTATGTAGATACATCTAACCTTAATCAAAGGTGTATAGAATGGATACGAGGAGATAAAGTTATGGCTCTTGTCTTTGATCGAGGTAAGTCAAAACTGAAAATGGCGTTCACTGGTTTCAAAGAAAATAAAACGATAGGGGAAACTGGAGCTGATGGACTTCAAAGTTTAACTGGTGTTGAGCAATCGAAGATTGAACGACATAGGACTCCACTCATTATTAAACCACTGGAAGTTATGCAAGTAGAGCTCAACACGAACAAAAGGTCAGAAACTAGCAACGGTGATATGATGGTTCAGGTAACTATTTGGAATGCAATTGTTAGAGTGAGTAATAAGAAATACATAAGGACGACAGATGCTAAACTAATGAGTCGGAAAATACAAGGAAACAAAAGAAGAATTTGGTTGGTTGCTTGGAAGGGTTTAGAGTTTAACTTGGACCAGATATTATTTGCAAAATATGAAGATGTCGATCAACTTGACGTGTTGCTCAATATTGACGCGGCTGTGGAGTTTGATTGCAAAACATCAAAACATACATCTGGTACACACGGGATGATTTTGAGTTTTATGCTAATACTCATTTTCATGGTGATTTTGGTATCCGTGCGTACAAATGTTCGAGTATCTAGTGCTGCCAGGAAATCTTCAAGAGAGGCTTTACAGATAGCTATCCGTGCTGGGGGTTTCTCGGCAATTATTGTTGTCAACATGGCTGTGCTAGGAGTTGCAGTCCTCTATGTTGTATTTTTACGTCCTATTGGGTGTAGATACTCACACAGTAAACGGAATTTAATGGTTGTTGTTTTTCTCCCAAATCTCTATGGTGTGTTACAAATAGTGAAGGTTTACAACCTTGTGCAACAACGAAGGAAAACTAACAAGGATATCAACTGATCCAGTAAAAAAAAATCTCTTGTCCGATGTGCTTCATGATGTTTTTGATCGTGGGAAGAATGAAGAGGAAAAATTCGGGATGAATTTTATTTGAGCTGGGGAGAATGATGAAGTAGGATAATTGGGTATGGCTTTAGTGGAGGCCCGAGAACCAACAGTTGCTCAAGCATGCAAATTATCTACGCGAGTAGAGAGTTTTTAGGGAGTTATATTCTAGAATGGTCGTAGGTGTTTTGTGGTGTTTATCTCCACGTTTATAGCTTACGGGTTTGTCGCATTTTGATAAGGATTAACTTATTAGTTTGTTTATCTTTTTCTTAGCTTGCAAATTTAGGGTTCTATTTAAGGGTTCGTTTGATGTATTAGTCGTCAGTTTTTGATGAATGAAGAAAAAGAATGAAACTCAGAGAGTTTTTATGTTCAGTTTTATGTCTAATCCTATAACCCTGCATCAGTAGGGCATGAGAACTATCAGATTGAATTACTGGATAAATCAGGGTTTTGCAGGGAACTGGGGTATTGCAGGATAAATTGGGGGGAACCCGTTGTGAATAGGTCAACAAAGACTAGACCTTTTCTTTTCTTGTCGCAAAAGATTAGCAATGGAAAACATCTGTTTCTAAATCTGAACCAGAACAATTATATCTTGTCCTAAAAAGAATATCCCGGAATAACTCTAAAATTAGCAACAGCGTAGCAACAGCTGTAGTCTGTTACCAAATCTTTGTTTCGCAACAGCTTATTTCTGTTGCGACTGCCGTTGCTGACCAAAATTAGCAACAGAGCTATAGTTGTTGCGAAAAACTGCGACAGGGTATTTAGCAACGGAAAAAATCTGTTGCAAGCCCGGTCAGCAACAGGTTTAAGCTATTGCGAAACGCTAAATTTGGTGTAGTGAAACTAGGCGTGGCCACACCTCCCAGTTGCAAAACTAATCTCGACCACTCAACTTTGTCGGACAAATTGAGTGGCTTAGATCACGTTTCTATGGGATATTAAGGTATGGATGTGTACACCAGCCCACCGTCTGTATACCAGAATAATCGGCCAAGACCGACCAAGCTTGGTCGTCTTGAAATGCGCACCCAAAGTAGGCTTGACGCGCGGCTTTTGCGGCACCTGATTTCTGTCGCAAATTGATATCGACCACTCAACTTTACCAGACAAATTGAGTGGCCTAGATCACACTTTCACGGGACAATGAGTAATGGCCTCCTACACCGTCATGTCGTCTACACGCATGCACGATCGGCCTTTCCAAAATCGTGTCCCAAGCTTGGATTTGACCAAGCTGAAGAGTGATGCTTGCGCACCTCTTCATAAACCCTAATTCCACTAACGGTCGCAGATGAGTGTCTCAAAGATCATCTTGTCCATTCAACTTCACCTGCTTGGTTATACATCCCTGGTTAGGAGTTAACTGGTCAATGAGGTGTCGCGGTAATTATCATCCGCCACTCAACCACACCATGTGGTCGGCCAAGAGATGACTTGCTTGCGTAGCCTCCAAACCATCACATGAAGTAGGCTGGACATGATGCTATTTTAAGACGCTCAACAACGATGCTTCATACATGCTGAATATATTCGATGCATTACCTGCATAGAATGCACATGATATTTCATAAATATCGACTAACTAAATAACTTAGTTATTTAATCCAGCATCACATGCTGCTTTCTGTGGGTCCCACGATCCACACACTCGAGACATCAATCATGTCACAAACTGGGGGATACATACTAAGGTATTGGTCTGGCAGTTTACATCCTGCATCGCACAACGTGCCATCACAAGAACGTGTCAGGAAGTCATGGACGGATAGTGATGATGGGAGAAGTGGGAAAGACTGATCGTGTAACACTAACACATGCAACTCCACTACTCCATCACTCCATTTTCTCCACTTCCCACGAGAGACGTGGGTTAGGCTCAAAGACTTGTATAAATAGGTTTTCCTCCTTATTTTTCAAAAACAAGGACAATACGAGAAAGAAATCAAGTGTTAATACAATCGTATTCAAAACACCAGAGCTTGCTTGTATTATTTGTAAGCATGCTCACCTTTCTATTACAAGTCATAAAACAGCCTTTACATTCACAATCTCAACACCTTCTTCGCTTCCCTCCCTAAGATCAACCCCATCTCCTTCACTTTGTGACCGAAGCAAGTCTGGAACGACCATTTCTTGGTTTAGGCCAAAATTGTATAGATTGAGCTCTCGAATCAAAAAGCACTCCCGTGCAGTGCATTTGTTTAGGGTTTAGATTCATTTATCATCCACACACCCCAAATTACCAAAACCGGTAGAAATGGTTTTCACCCATAAACAATTGGCGACCACAGTGGGAGATTAATCTCTCGGTTTTGAAGTCATTACCATCAATACCCAATCATATTTGGATGATTTCAAAATGGTTGGTCTTAGGACTTCCCCAATAATTTCAAATTCCGGTCGAAGTACCTCCTATGAAGATACCCCCCTCCCCCTCCCAATGGTGTATCTAATGGCATATCCGGAATAATCCCAACATTGATCGAGTTAGCACGGGTGCAGGAGATTCATACGAAGAATATGGACTTGATCAAGGAGACAATGAACGGTATACTCGATCTCCTCATCAAGATGACATCATATTTGAACGGTTCTCCTATCACAGAGATTTCTGCACTGGGGACTGATCCTCGCAATGATCCTCCTCAAGTCAACACTTTCACTATGAACCAGATGTCAGTGGATCAGGAGGCGGCTTCTCTAGTGGAAAGTTTATGCGAACTCTTACACCTCTCGAAGAGCCAGCGGTTGGAGCCGTTTGCTGCCATCAACCAGATAGTCTTGGACATGCGTTTAGCTTCTTTACATCCATAAGCCTCAATAACATCAGAGATGTATGTGAAAAACATCACCTTTACAGAAAAAGACATGATGGCGGAAGAAGGTCACAATCGGGCCCTGTACGTTACTGCACGCATCAAGGATTCAGAGTTCAAGAGGGCGCTCATCGACACAAGAGAATCTGTGAATGTGATTACTCTCAAGACACTCATGATGGCCAAGGTTCTCCCAAGCAAGGTCATGCGACAATCTACCACTATGACGAACTTCGAAGGAAACCAAACCAACACGTACGAGTATGTCAATCTGAATTTTTCTGTAGGGCCTGTCCAGTCAAAGGACAAATTTGAATTCATAGAAAAGGAGCTGGACTACCACATGATACTGGGGAGACCGTAACTTCATGACAATAAGATTGTCCCTTCAACGTATCACATGTTCCTGAAAACTATACTGAATAGGGAAGTCATTTGTATCCCTGCATTGTTGTTTCATTATACATCAATATGTGGAGTGGAATTGTTTGAACCAAGAGAATCTATGCGGGAATAATCAGACAGAGTTCATTGCATCCCACTCCCCACGTGGGCGTCAATTCAGGAGGAGAACCAACTCGCATCATTGAGGGCTAAGACTCACGATGCATCCTGGCAGACAAGACGTTCTCCTTCATCCAGTAAAGCCACGACCCACGTTCACACTAAGAGGCGGCAAACCTTTGTGGAAAGTCGTGATCAGAAAGGGAAAACCGTCTACTGACACCGCTGTTATCAATTAGCAGGGGAGATTGTTACCCAGTCTTTACGCCTAATGGAATGCTACAACAACAACGAGCCATAGGAAGAGCTGTTGGATGCTCTACGACAGCTGCAGGAAGGCACCAGATCCACGACTAATAAATTCGAAATCGCTAATATCGGGAATGAAGAATCTCCCATGCCTATCTCCATCAGCTTAACCTTATCCACGGATGAACGCACGGAGCTCGAGCAACTTCTCAAAGAATACCAAGACATATTCGCTTGGATGTATGAAGAAATGTCCGGTCTAGACGAAGAATTGGTCACCCATCATTTACATGTCATACCTGGATCCAAGACGAGATAGAAGAGCAAAACAAGAATGAGATTCAGAATCTGCTAGCTGCTGGCTTCGTTAAGCCCGTCCATCATCCGACCTGGTTGGATAATGTAGTTCCGGTGAAAAATAAAAACATACAGATCAGTTGATGTGTAGATTTCAGAGACTTGAACAGATGCGGCCCAAAAGATGATTTTCCTCTACCTAACATCGACATGTTAGTAGATGCCACCAGCGGACATGACATGTTCTCCTTCATGGATGGATATAGCGGCTATAATCAAATAAGGATGTATGAGCATGACGCGAGTAAGATAGATTTTCGAACTCCTCTCGAAATTTTTATTATACTGTAATGCCATTTGGTTTAAAGAATGCCGGTACAACGTATCAACGCGCTATGGCGGAAATCTTCGACGACATGATGCATAATCAAGTTCAAGACTACGTGGATGATATAGTGCTCAAATCAAAATCTCGGACTGCCCACACAGGAGTCTTGCGACAAGTGTTCGAGTGTCGTAAATACAAGTTGAAGATGAATCCTTTGAAATGCGCTTTCGGCGTCTCTTTAGACAAATTTCCGGGATTCCAGGTGACCGCTGAGGGAATCAAAGTAGACCCATCCAAGACCCAAGCTATCCTCACGATGCCGCCTCCATAAACTGTAAAGAAACTCCAAAGATTCGTGGGCAATAAATGAGCAAGTTTTGTCTAGATCGCACTACAACGGGAAACGTTCCAGAAGATTCAACGAACATTGTCATCTCCAAATCATCATAAAGGGTTCGCATATTATGTCATTCCGGACGAAGAGCAAGCCCGAGACATCTTAAGATCTACTAGAGCCAGCACCTCAAGGGAGCAGCCTTAATAAGATAGCGATGTCCGCATCATCATGTCGAGAAAAAATCTGCAGCTTGGGTGAATGACTCTGTCAGACTTCATAGGAATGCTTCAGCGAAACAGCGAACATCCAAATGATTATGTCAAGAGGTCTCGAATTCATGCACTGAAGGGTCACAATCCAAATGTGACTGAATAACAAGTGGTGTAATTGTGCATCAATAGGATGGTAGCTGTCAATCGTGCTTTGTCGAAGAGCATGTGCTTTCAGATACCCTCTGAACTCCGTGAAGCTGTTAAGCGCTCAGTTTGCAACAGCACCTGCCCTGTTAGAAAGAACAAGACTGCCCGTTATAAAGAGCCTCATGATGTCCGTGGAAACATATATCTCACCAACATGCAATGCAAGCTTCAACCTTCTGTAAAGTAGTTTCGCTGGGGCACCTAGAGGAAGACCACCGAGATACAACATCTTGCACATCCAAAATCACCAACTCCAAACTCCAGTACCATATGCACGACTGCCACAATGGTGAAACAACATCCAAGATATTCCATATCTGGATCTACGATAACTACGTCAATGAGAGGCGCTTTCAGAATCTGTCTCCCGTAGAATAAGTAGTTGCATTACCAAAGGAGTATGCCTGGGGCCTGCTTACCACTACCCATCTCAAAGATGGTGAATTTAGGGAGATGCAAGAACGTTACCATTATGATTCCAAGATGGCCAAAGACGGGGATTGGTGAGCATCGTTTACTCAACAAAATAAAAATATATTTCCCACTAATTAAATATAATATAGCGGTAGTAAGAGATCGTTCCCACGAAGAGTAATGCAATTGATATGTTATCTAAATCGGCGAAAATAATAAAGAAGGATAAAAAGAAAAAGATATTAAAGAAATCCTTCGCAGTTACTAACCGTTAACTCAACATTGTACCCGTTTATCTCTTGTTAGAATCAATTGTCACCAACCGTAGGAAAGCAGGTACGCTTAGCAATCCCCAAAACTCCTTATATCACCGGATACGGAAGCGCTCGACTACCAGATTCTATTCAAAAGAACCACCTTGACACGGAAGCGCTCGACTACGAGATGTAATTCCCAGAATGCAATAAGATTTGTAAATTTATGTTTGATCCCAACAGTTAAACTCGGTACGCTCGGTCCACTTACTAGTGTTGTCTTTACTCGCAATTTCTCCACAGAATCCCTCCGTAAGGTCTTGCGATTTCTACTTGTGTAGGAGATGAGAGATAATTACGGGTCGACTCAACTATCTACTAGCATTAGAATGATTAATAAACTAATTTGGTTGCGCACCCAAACCAATCTAAGAACCAATCATAAACCTTCGATATGGTAAAAAACAATCCACAATGAATCAATTTAAAACTTGAAACAAACTTGCAAAATAATTGAGCTTCACATTAGAACTTTGAATTCATCCTTACAATAAAAAGAATATAGAAAAGAGATAGTTCTCCCCCCTAAGGGGGAGAAAAACGGTGAAAAAAAAGATATGAAGATAAAGATATAAAATTGTGCCTAGGGTTACTTATATATAGAGTTTTGTAACCTCCTCCTGAAGAAACTAGAAAACCTAGCAAAAATAGGAAAGTGCACCTCCTCTTGAAGAAACTAGAAAACCTAGCAAAAATAGGTAAGTGCACCTCCTTAAAGTGTCCCGTGCATAACGCCCGTTCAAACTGGGTTTCAAAGTCTTTCCACACGTCCAAGGCTGCTCAAACTGAGCCACGGCAAAGGCTTCTCATCAAAGTCGTGTAAATCCCAAACAAAGCCCAGCCCATCTAGTCCTCACAACTGTCAGTCACGGGATGCTGGCAGAGCCCAGCCCATTTAAACTCTTTCATCTGTCGGTATTGATACTGTGAAGGCAGACAATTGGCTTGCTTCCAGCCCAATTCCGTCAGTAGCCAGTAAATGGCCTGTCAGTTCCGTGGAACTGACATGGTAAATTATTTCTGTAGCTTACTCATTTCACGACCAGCTTCCCTGAGTTCTCTCCTTCTCGCCTCTATAACCAAGACGTCCCATGCAATACTTAGTGGACTCTCTTCATTCCCCCGACATTCAACAGCGACCCTTGATAATCTACCTTCCAGTTCCATTACAGCAACGATCAACCATCATCATTGCCATCTCCACCGATCACTGCAGCAACAGCAGGCTCAACTCCATCTCTGTTCGTTCAACAACATTGTATCTTCATTTCCTGGGTCTTCTAAGTACGCTGCAGTTTCTAGCGTTTATAGCTTCTCCATCTATTTCCAACCAACAGCACGTTCTCGTCACTCGAGTATCACAGCGTCACTTGTGGCAGCATCTCCCTGAAATCTCTACCTTCAGTTCACTTACTCAGTCACAGCCATCATCATCGACCCTAATCTGAACACCAGTTCCCAGCTGCCATATCTCGCCTCAAGCATCGTCACTGCAAGTATACCCAGCTGTAACTCCATCACCGATGCCTCAAACCCCGAACTCAAGCATCGTCACTGCAACCAAAACAGTACCCATGCCTTCATATTCTCCACTATCGATTCAAATCTGAGGTCCAACTTCTTCCCTGGCTATATCTTCCAGCTGCTATATCTCGTTTCGTCACCAACTGCAACCAATCTTAGCTCCATCATTGCATAGCTCACTCATACATCCTCAATCTGGCAGCAATATCCGTTAAGTTCACAACGACCATTGTCCATTGTAGCCCCATCTCAGACTCCCCAAAATCATCACCGATATTGGCACCAACTTTGCCAATGGTAGAAGCAACTTCCATTTATTTCCAACCCATGAACTTCCCTTCGACAACATAAACAGGTTCCATTATTGTTGCCATCACAAAATAAATGTCAATCTTTCTTCTGAACTCCAACTCGAGGAGAACCATGTTGTTTCCCGTCAGTCACCAGCATACTACTCCTGTGTAGCCTTATCTGCTAATTAAGCATTTTCAGGTACCACGGTAGATAACGGCAAAAATTCATATATACATGCCGTACACAGTTGAGATGAAGATGTTTGATCAGAATGAGAAACAAATGATGTGTCTTCACTTTTGTACGACTTGGTGGTAATCACACTGATAAGTGTTCCCTTGTCACGTTCACTGTAAGACGAAAAGAATAATATGCCACATCTCAGCATGCATAGCCATCATCTCTTCCAAGAATAATATGCCACATCTCAGCATGCATAGGCTAATGGGATGATTTCTTGTTCTTTTCGGGAATAAGCTCCAAAATTCCCATAAAATATAAAAGATAACTAATAATACAATTTTACAAGAAAACTAGCTAAGAAAGCATAACCAATCGATACTTAGAGAGGTGTTTTAAGACACCTATCAGGGATATACTCAAGAGAGCAGATGTAAAGACGGCCTCGTGAACTTAGTGTGACAACATCTATCAAGTCGAGAGCTCCGGATAATCGCAGGCAGGGGACTGTCTCCCCTTTCTCTATTCCATGAAAAAACATCAAGAAAGCCATCGGTTCCAGCTTATCCCTCTAATAACGAGAAGATCTCTACCGTTGTATGAAGAGTGCCAAGTTCATGCAAGTTTCTATCACGCTTTTACCTTCCAGTCACTTCTTATCATAGGTGCAGCTAAGAACCGTTATTTATCTGTTGATACCAGTACCCGAGCTTCACCATAGCAACAACCAATACGATAGAGGTAATATGAACTTCTGCATATTTTATTTCCCCACGGAGAAGTAATAGAGTCACGTAGGAGAGATGGCGATATCTTAATTATGGTAAACTCACCGGCCATACAAGATAAAACAATATAAATCACGCTTGGGGACTGAGGCTCAACATGAAATTCTTTCGCCGTCAGTCAAGGACTTCTTCAACACGAGAGAGATGGTCAATCAAGAAGCATGTAGTTTGCAAGGGGAAACCAAACTGAAGAAGAGGCCGCTTCAACGCCCCCTCCAGCAGAAGCCGCTACAAACGTTCCCTCCAAGCCGCTTCAATGTTCTCTCTCCAGAAGAAGGCGTTTCAACTCTCTCTCCATAAGAATAAGTCGCTTCAACACTTCAATGCTCTCTCTAGAAGAAGCCGCTTCAACGCTCCCTCCAGTAGAAGCCGCTTCAACACTCTCTCCAGGATCTACCTCAACGTTCGCACTAGAAGCCACTTTAACATCCTCTCGAGACATTTCAATACGCAAGCTGCATCAATAATCTGCGCTTTGGTCAAGTTATCTTTGGTGTACTAATTTATCAACATGCGTCTCATCCATCCTTCACAAGGGCCCAGCGAAACATGCCAAACCTTGAAGTCGGTAGGAGAAGTGAAGCATGCTCCCTTGGCCTTAGGAGGACATGAACACAGCGAGACCCACACCATATTAGAACATACAAGATTCATGTTTGGGCAAAGCAAGCATGCATGGGTCCCATGTTCGAGCAAAAGGAAGACCGATGTTGATTAGCAAGACCGGTGTTGGTCACAGCAGCAAGGCCGGTGTTCGTCAAGGCAAGGCCGGTGTTGGGCAAGGGGAAAGTCTGGTGTTGGGTGAGACAACAGGTTTGGTGTCTGGTCGAAGCAGGCACATCCGGCCCTAGGAAAAGCAGGCACGCGGCGGGTCCCACGATTGATCAGGCACAGCTAGCCCCAGATTGGTCGAACCAGGCACAACCGTCCCCAATCAAAGTAGGCATGCGGCGTGTCCCACGTTCGAGCAAGGCAGGCACAACAAATCCCTCATTTGGTCGGAGCATGCACAGGTGGGGCCCATATTCTCTCATGCATGCGACGTGATACAGTTTTCTACCGATGAACAACAACAACGGAAGCAAGCTCCGGCGGCGTCCGTAGCAGTGGCAGCGATAGCAATGCTCGGAGAGCCAAAGTCACGAACGGGAGAAACTGTTCGGAAAAAAAAAAGGTCGATCCTCTTTTATACACAAGTAATTGGAGAACTCTGGAAGAAGAAGGATTCCCTTCTTGACTCAAATACCCGAAGGAGGAAGCTGGTCCCACCAAGGTCCATGGTCATGCCTGGCGTACTCACGCAGATGATTGCCAACATGGCCGGCCAGAGTCCCTCCATGTAAACTTCATTTATCTTATCTTTTTACGATTATACTCGTCACCATCTCATGCCTACCCCACAATGATGCAACCATTATGTGCTAGGAAGGGGACTTAATGTTGATGGTGGATTTTAGTTCAGGGCTAAAATTGTAAAACCAATTTTTGTGCGGCCATCCTGCAAAGGATAAATCTATTTGATAAGTGATGAATATTTCTCCGCTTTATTAATTCACCTAGAATGGAGCATGTAGCAACAATCCCCAAGTATTCTGTGAATTTTGGCATTATTAATTAATGCATAAAACGCCTTGTATTTCCTGTGTTGTTCTTAGCAGAACTCTCATTGTTGATGCGGCATGATGACTGATCAGCAGAGTAACATGAATATCCAAGTATCAATAGTGAGGCATGCACGAAATACCCATACAGGCTACACCATTCTATAACAAAGAGAATCATCTCTCGGAGTGTTATACTAGCTCGATTGAGCATCCGGACTGTCCATATCAGTCTCACAAACGAACACGACCATCTAACTTAACCAGCATGATTGGATGGCTCAGATCGAATCCATAACCCTCAAGCAGGTATTGGAGTATTCACCACTGACCCAATACAGGCCCTGCGTGGTCGGCCTCCCCAAAATAGTAGCACAGCTTGCTAATACGTCTTGCCGAAGCAGCACGGACATGAAACCCTAAATTAGGGTTTGCGGCACATTACATGTGTCGCAAAAATAGTCCCAACCATCCATCTTCGCAGGCATAGATGGAGGGTGTAGATGTAGATTCAAAGGGCCCATAGCATGTCAACACAAACACCGTAGGCCCACCTACATGCATGATCGATCGGTCAGGACCAACTATAGTTGGTCGTTCCAGTTCGTACGCCCAAACAAAGCATGATGCACGGCCGGTGAAACCCTAATTAGGGTTTGAACAATCGCGAGCGTCCATTTTTACTTGATCGAATGAAGGGTTTAGGAGTCGATTAAGCAGGTCTAGTGAGTATCAACGTGATCACCGTGGGCCCATCTATCTCCACACCCGATCGGCCAAGGCGTATCATACCTGGTTGCCTCGATTCGCATGCCCAAACTAAGCGTGGCCAAACCTCCCAATTGCAAAATTAATCTCGACCACTCAACTTTGCCGGACAAATTGAGTGAATTAGATCACGTTTCTATGGGATATTAAGGTATGGATGTGTACACCAGCCCACCATCTGTATATCAGACTAATCGGCCAAGACCGACCAAGCTTGGTCGTCTCGAAATGTGCACCCGAAGTAGGCATGACGCGCGGCTTTCGCGGCACCTGATTTCTGTCGCAAATTGATCTCGACCACTCAACTTTACCAGACAAATTGAGTGGCCTAGATCACACTTTCACGGGACAATGAGTTATGGCCGCCTACACCGTCATGTCGTCTACACGCATGCACGATCGGCCTTGCAAAAATCGTGTCCCAAGCTTGGATTCGACCAAGCAGAAGAGTGATGCTTGCGCACCTCTTCATAAACCCTAATTCCACTAACGGTCGCAGATGAGTGTCTTAAAGATCATCTTGTCCATTCAACTTCACCTGCTTGGTTATACAGCCCTGGTCAGGATTTAACTGGTCAATGAGGTGTCGCGGTAATTATCATCCGCCACTCAACCACACCATGTGGTCGGCCAAGAGAGGACTTGCTTGCGTAGCCTCCAAACCATCACATGAAGTAGGCTGGACATGATATTATTTTAAGACGCTCAACAACAATGCTTCATACATGCTGAATATATTCGATGCATTGCCTGCATAGAATGCACATGATATTTCATAAATATCGACTAACTAAATAACTTAGTTATTTAATCCAGCATCACATGCTGCTTTCTGTGGGTCCCACGATCCACACACTCGAGAATCATGTCACAAACTGGGGGATACATACTAAGGTATTGGTCTGGCGGTTTACAGCCTGCATCGCACAACGTGTCATCACAAGAACGTGTCAGGAAGTCATGGACGGATAGTGATGATGGGAGAAGTGGGCAAGGCTGATCGTGTAACACTAACACACGCAACTCCACTACTCCATCACTCCATTTTCTCCACTTCCCACGAGAGACGTGGGTTAGGCTCAAAGACTTGTATAAATAGGTTCTCCTCCTTATTTTTCAAAAACAAGGACAATAAGAGAAAGAAATCAAGTGTTAATACAATCGTATTCAAAACACCAGAGCCTGCTTGTATTATTCGTAAGCCTGCTCACATTTCTATTAAAAGTCATAAAACAGCCTTTACATTCACAATCTCAACACCTTCTTCGCTTCCCTCCCTAAGATCAACCCCATCTCCTTCACTTTGTGACCGAAGCAAGTCTGGAACGGCCATTTATTGGTTTAGGCCAAAATTGTATAGATTGAGCTCTCGAATCAAAAAGCACTTCCGTGCAGTGCATTTGTTTAGGGTTTAGATTCATTTCTCATCCACACACCCCAAATTACCAAAACCGGCAGAAATAACTTTCACCCATAAACAGCTTTCTCTCCCATTCAATACTAATACACACATGTCTTTTAGTGCATGGTGTATAACCCAACTCTTTGCCTCTAAAGGACTTTTGAATACCAAGTTATTCATGTAGTGATGGGATGTGTCATCGTATAAAATATCAATAGGGTAGGTTGATTCCATTGGTTCTATTGGATCAGATGCAACCTACGAGTAATAGCACAACGTCAATACCAACCACAAATAAGAAATACTTAAATTTTCGGCAATGTAAAAATAATATATGATCCTTCCGAACAGAAAGTTCGGTTATGAAAAAAGATTTGCGATCGTGCCGAACTTGTTCTTTGGAATTTTCTATGGTATAGTTCGGCAACATAGTTATTACACTCAACTAAACCGAACTACAAAGTTCGGTTAGTTATTCAATGAACGTGATTTGCGATCTTGCCGAGCAAAAAGTTCGGTAGCAAAGGGACTAAACTCGACTAAACCGAACTATTAATTGTATACTCTATAAAATTATTAGTTCGGCAACATTTTCTGGAAAAAGATAACCGAACTCTCAAAAACCTCCATTAAAACAGAGTTCGGTTACCTGCGTATGCTGAAATGAGTAACCGAACTGCACATACAGGAGAGTTCGGCGACCTGTTCTGCAGAATTGCTAACCGGACTACTTTAACCTAGCTGAAATTTCTTCCTGAAATTTTCGATTTGGCCAGTTTTTTGCACAATTCAAGCTACATTAACTAAGTTTGAGCCATACCTGAGTACCCATAACTTCATCTTCTGGTTGTGGCTGATAAAATTCATCATTTGGGTCGTTAGGTTGAGTTTAGGGTAAATAGCTTTCATCATCTAACAAATAACTCATATTTGGATCATTAGAGATATTGACAAATATATTAGGAGATGAAGGAGGTTCTGATTATGAGGAGGAGGTATCATCACATGAATCCCTCATATCATATTTACCAAACTCAAAATAAGATTTTTTGGGTTCTTCCCTCTTTTTCTTCATCTTTTTTTCTTCTTCTTCTTCTTTCTCTCTCAATAATTCTGATTCTAACAAAACTATCCTATTAATAACTCACTAATCACTAACTAATCAGTAATTAATCATTACACTAACACTAACTAATTTAATTACCAAGGGTAAATTTGGTATTAAGAAAGTATTTAGATAAGGAGTGACCCAAAATTACTTCAAATATCCTACCAAAAATGGAAGAGTAGTCCCACCTTTTTTGAGTAGTCCCCAAAAAATCGTTCAAAATAAAAGAGGATCCACTTCAAATCCATAAGCCCAACAAGTGTGCCTTGTATTCAGGTAAAAATTAGTCTACAAATCCTAACAATCGCAGCTAAAATAAACAAAAATGCTTTGGGAGATGCTATTTAGGATCAAACTCTTGTTTTTCCTACCAGAGCAAACGGAAAAGAGCAACATTGCAAGACTGCAATTGGGATATAATTGATCCAATTTAGCATAGAAATTTAAGGTTTTTAACAAGAGAGACCGGATTAACCAGATTCTTCTAACAAGATCATGCACAAACATTTCCTCTTCCAGACCACACAGATGACAATTATTAGAATGTGCATTATGTGACTAATGATAGATCCACCTAGAATCATATTAGGTTTTCTATTATGGTCGGTAGAACTTTGATGCTAGCGCACTATCATCCATCATGATTGTGCACAAAATTACCCTCCATTGATGTCCTAAATTGTGCAGGCCTCCACCAGTTAGTTCAGAAATTGGGGTCCATCATTTTTACCCAAACCCACCGATATCTATGAATAGCATAACATTCTTTTCAAGAAAGATATAAGAAGCGTCTGACCAAGAATTAAAAAAAAAAAAAAAAAACGAGAGCTAAAATCAATAACAGATAAAATAAACCAGATTAATAGATTAGCATTGGTAATTACTCTTCTCGAAGTTCCAATATCGTAATCAGAGAAGAAGAGAAGAGAGTTAGAGAGAGTGAGAGTGAGAAATAGAGGAACATAGAGACTAATCTAGAACGGATACAAAGGATTACATTTGCGATCTAAACCATCAATATAATCTAAAACCCACATTGGAATTTGTTCTCCTTATCTCTGTCCAACAACATAATTAAGCAGACCTTCCCCAGATCTTGAACCATCATGATCTAAACCCGAAAATTTTCCAGAGAAGACAATGACAACAAGAAACACAGCAGTGGATATAAACAGAGGACCAAAGTAAGCAAGAACCGTAAGAATCCTTGGTGATACATATATTAAAGAAATTATCAATAGAAGAATCAATGTTACAACTACGAACTGAGATTTGAATTGCACAATGCTTTCTGGAATCGTAACCATGATGATCAGAAGAGATCAAGTTTTCACTACTTTGTTTTAGATGGTTGTGTAAGAGAGTAAGGGTCTTTAAATCAAGCTGGGCATTGTACCCTTTTTGTAGATAGAGAGAGGGAGAGATATTATTGTTTCTGTTGTGTAGTTGGAGGCTTGAAAAGATTCTGTCTCTCCCTCTATAATGACTATGAAGCTGAAAACTGAAATGTATATATTTTCGTGTATAAAAATCTGTCGAGCTAAGAAAGGAGAAAAGAAATTTCTACTTTGGAAGAACAGAGAATCAGACTGACTCATTTATTATGACTTTGGTTGAGTACGGCTGTGATTTAACTCGTTCGACCAGGATTTTGATGTTGTTAT
This sequence comes from Papaver bracteatum, assembly GCA_023529315.1. Taxonomy (NCBI): domain Eukaryota; kingdom Viridiplantae; phylum Streptophyta; class Magnoliopsida; order Ranunculales; family Papaveraceae; genus Papaver; species Papaver bracteatum. The sequence continues at coordinate 238,962 of JAJJWX010000782.1, read as the reverse complement.
TCTGTTTACTTGAGAAAAAACAAGAAAAGTAGAATAAAGTGACTGTGGGTATCGTCTCTTTCATCTAATTTTTATTTACCTCTTTTCATAAACAAACCAAATGTTTCTGTTGGATTGGAGATCAGGAAACGCATACTTGAATGATCAGCAAAATAAACATTAGATTTAGAGGAAAGCATATATAAGCGTAAAGTTCCCATTCCTTTTTCACATGGGTTTTAACTTTTAACAACAATCCTCTAATGAGACTCTTGAACCAGTCTCATTTCCGATAGGGCCGACTCAATCAGAGCCCATGGGTGCCCATCTTCATATGACTTACGTGGCATCACAATTCGTTTTTTCGTTTTTGGGGAAACTAGACTCAGGGCCAAAAAAAAAAAATCCACATATTCAAAATATTTTCAAATTCTTATCATGGGATCTATAATTATTTATTAATTTTTCATAGGTAAATTGACTGCATTACTCCTAGTTTTGCTCATGCGATATATTATACGTATGACAAATAATATGGGATTTTTTCCCTCCTCAATGAATTGACTGCATGACTCTTTATGCATTCTATTTTTTAAGGTATAATATAACATATCTAAAAATCGTATATTGAAATTTGTAAATTTTATATCTTGTTGGAAAGCTTTCAAGGAGATATACACGGTGAGTAAACAACAATGTCAAATTTTCATTTTTTACGAAAAGATCAGATGTGATTGTTCTTTTAGGCACAATGTTAATTAGCGGATGCATAATTTGTGATGCAGTTGTCAAAAATGTTATGCAACCGCCATAATGGATGCGAAACAAAAATAAAGATGCATACTCAGAACACCAACATCATTATGCTTGCACTTTTATATGTTATGTAACCATTTTATCGGATGCAAAATGGTTAGTGGATAGAAAAATCATTATTCAACTGTCAAAATGGCGACATAACAGTTATACAACCATTTTCTCGATTGTATAACAAGTTATGCAATCATTTTTTGGTTGATTTTAATTCTAACAAAAAAGTGGCGCATAATGCGATATGCAACCATTACCTCGAATGCATAATGGGTTATGCAACCCTTTTGTAGTTGCATAATCATTTTTTGGTTAATTTCATCGCTAACAAAAAAGTGGCCGCATAATGCACTATGCAACCATTTTATTGATCCCATAACAGGTTATGCAATCATCTTTGTAGATGCATAATAAATTACACAACCCTTCTTTGGTTGTTTTCAGTGCTAACAAAAAAATAATTATCCAGACACTACGAAAAAACCACAGATGAAGTCATATAAACACTGAAATGATGAGGGTACGATTTACACCATAATATTTTCATATCAACCTATACAGACTCACCACCAAAATATGGCCAAAAACCTACTTCAACGAGATGTCACTTGGTATATAGTCTGAGTTTGTAACTGAACTAACTATGGGATCTACCAAGTGGATTAACATACAAATACAATTACCTAATTATAAGTATAAAAGTAATCATAATGCGTTAAGTAAAGTAGTAGCACGATGTACAAGATTTTGGTAAGGAGGAAAATTTCCGGTCAGAAAAACCCTGGGACCTAGCCAAACTTTGAAAACTCTCAGAAGTAAGCCGTTGTACGAATTGACTACCGCAACTTCGTACTTTTGAGACCAAGTAAACTACTCTTATTTACTCAATCCATTCAGTATCCATGCGCCTAATATCAATCTGGTCTACGGACGTGAATACTAAGACAGAGTACACAATCTTGAGTTGCTTCACATGCTGTGAAAAATTCTTCTCTCAATTCCTTTGGATCCTAATCCAAAACAACAAAATATTAGATATGTTTCAGTAACCAACTCAGTTATCAATCTCTCAAATCACTATTTAGATCATGGATAAAGTAGAGTAAAGTATCTTCCGTTTATTCAATATATAGACTCCTTTGGTCAAAGATCAAACCAAGACAATATTATCGAAATAAACTATCTCAGTGAACAAGCTCTATCCAAGAAAAGATCCTTGATTTACTTCAAACACACTCCATACATGCTCCAAAATAGGTTGATAATGTTGTATACTCGTGCAAGGATGATATCTCCACGCCTCATCCACAAAGAAACCCAAGTTTTCATTCACTCCTCTGTTTTCTTCCACACGAGATTACAGTCAATTCTAATTGAAAAAAGCAACCATAAAATGCCTGTTATGCTAAATCATGTAATCCCATGCAATTCCAGTTATTGTGTCACGCTAAATCATCACCAAATCTCGTACCAAAAATCTCCCAGGTGACTGCCACAATTTCCCTCCAAGACTGGAATTTGAAACGATGAAGATGGTGTCCCCCTAACCAAATTGGGGGTGCGAATAGTAGGTGCCCAACTGAGGTGCCCCTTATCCAAAGAGAGTGTTCCTTTAGTACTTTTCTCTAGGGGTCCAAATAACACTTTTCGAGCAACTTTTTCCACACAAGTGTAATTCTACAAAAACACCTATACACATAAAAACATCATAATAAGTACAAATCGAGCACTAACAATACATAAAATTGAGGACAACTTAAACACAAAAATGTGTCTATCAAGTGCCATATGGGCCAGCTATCACTTGGTCGATCGCTCCCTGTGAAGGAGGGATGGCCGGTGATTACAATGCTACTTTGCTATTTTTCTAAAAATAAATCTACACATCCAACTAGGCTGGCAAAACTGGATGGATGAGATGATTTGCGACAGTTGTACATTGTCGTTAACGTAATTTAGGGTTTAGGGGCCGCGCGGCCAACCCTCTTTTGGGCGAGCAATTTGAGGCACCGAGTGCTAGTTCGAACAGGTCGATCGACCATGTGCAAAGATGGGTTGCCATTGAGCATGTTGACATCTCTTGGGCCATCTAAAATTAGATCTAAGCCACTCAAATCAGTTGGCGAAGATAGGTGGTTATGATTGTTTTGCAGCAGTAATGTGTTGTCGCAAAGCAATTTTAGGGTTTTTTCAAACAGTACATTCACGCTACTTTGGGCAAGTGATTTGATGCTCTACGGAATTGCTGCGGATAGGTCGATCGACCAAGGGAGAAGTTAGGCCGACGGTGAACACGTTGGTACCTATTTGACCACCCGAGATGAAATCTAAGCCGTCCAACTAGGCCGGCTAAGTTGGACGGATGCGATGAGTTTTGAGACCGTTTTTTCCGATCTTAGCTCGTTTGAGCTTGTTTTTATACAGCGCGAACACCCATGTTTGGGTCGGCGTTTGAAGCACTTGTGAATGAGGAAAATGGGAATCGATCGACTAGGGCACTGGTTCTGATAGAAGTAATCTAGGCTTGTTAAATCACGCGGCAAAATCGTGTGGCCGTGATTATTTTTGAGGCTGATATGGATAGTTTGGATTTCCCTTAAGGAATTTAAACGCGTTCGATCGCGCTAAATTTTAATTAAAAGGTGTGTAAACACGCTAATCTCTTTGTCAGATGGTGGTGTAGCATATATGAGTGTTTTCATGCGAGTCTCGATACTGACACTTCGGGATATTTATGCTACTCCGCTGCGAGTGAACATTAATCGTCATGTCATGCCAATATTGAGAGTTCGGCTGGGAACATAGCATAGGAAAATACTAGGCAGGTAATGCATTAGCGAATAATTCCGGTGGAAGATAAAATTCACAGAATACTTGGGATTATTGTTGCACGCACCATTCTGAGTAGATTTCATAAATATATTGAATTGCTCAATACATATGTAAGTGAAAAGGTTTATGCACTCATCACTTTCAAATGACTTTTGTTCCTTTGCAGGATGACAACACATTAAATACAGAATTTTACAATTTTGACCCTGAACTGAAAACCACCATCAACAACAGTAGCGAAAATTATTTCTGAAAACCCATGGAAACCCTAAATTGTATACAGAATCCGAAAATATAATTGCTATTAGGAATCAATTATGCTAAAGATCCCCAAGTAGGGATCAGTTCTGCAAAAGATTCTTTTTGAATCCTTTCAACTACGAAACAAGTTTCATAAGTCTACTTCCTTAAACTCATGTAGTTAAACATAGTTTACTATGCATGATATCAACCAAAGTTCATCACGCAATCTAATAAAGAATTACATAGATGAACGTTATGTAACACAACTTGTGTACTCTTCCTTGACACTTTGATCATACAATGTAATGATCAAGTCACAAATACTAGATATATATATATATATATAACTTCATATGTTATATTTAAATATAAACGACTTGAAAGCAACATATATAGAAATGGAAACAAGTCAAGTCTTTTATTATTAACCTCGAACATAAGGATGATGTGTTCGTTGATGTCGATACGTATTCAGGTTCTTTAGAGTAATATGAGTTTGTCTCAATATTTATAGACTTCCTAGTCTAACCTAACGAAGTTGATTCTAGTTATCTAATCAAGCAACCTTAAGTTTTGGAACTAAATACGACAACCAAACTTGACATACCAATGCTTGATGGGTTCAACCAAGCAATGCTCTAACACAACTCGCATAAAAAAAATCAGCTACAAGTCATTCCACGAGAATCATTGTAGAATATTCATATGATGTCCTTGTTATGAAACTAGATGTTATTCAAAACAAGAATAAGATATAGATAGTAGTAACGTCAAGATCCTCACGGATCAAGCCTCCCGGTTATGAAGAACACGGTTTGATCGATTGAAACGATCTACTATTTTCATTAATTTCTTAGATAGTTCTCTCTTACATACTCTGTAGCATTATAAAGCTACCCACTATCAAACTACCCTAGATCTAACGACTACAATGCTACCACAAGCTTACATCTAAACCACTCATTACAAGGGATAAAGACACCCATACAACAACTAAAGGATACCAACTATACTAATTGCACTAAATACCGTCATCGAAATGATATGGGCACCCTCCTCCCAATAAACGGAATCAACAACGAAAGTTTGACACACAAAAAAAGACATATGCATGAGTGAATTTGGCGTGAGTCGAACACGCATCATCTGATGTAGAGTCATTCATGCTACCATTGCACCACAAATTCAATATTTGAAGGACTTTATAGCTATAAAATCCAACAACACCAACGCTACCATCAGTCGAACAACAATACACAAACACAAACCAACAAGAAATTTAGCTATCTTTTTTAACAAACATGATTTAAACTACGAACATTACTATACTAATCCAAGGAAATGCTGTCAATAATAGGAGTCAGCAGTCGATCCCATAGAAAATGTTGTCAACAACAGGAGTTGATCCCAAAATGGGATCAACAACAAAGGTTGATCCATAAAAAAATGGTGTCAACAACATTAGTTGATCCCATAAAAACTGAAGTCCATGGATCTTTCGACCATGGAAGTTAATACCTATGAACCATACATGTAAAATGGATATGGAATAGTATTGGCTCCAGTATAAATAAAATGAAGATAATCATAATCAAACGCTAAATTTCCTTATTGAATACAATCAATAAAACTCCAGCTGCAGGCAGTTCTACTTAATTCAACCAATTTATGTATGTAGACACAAAACTCATAGAAGAATTGTAAATGATCTAGTTAAGAACTATTCTTCAGTAAAATGCCAAATTTGAACCTAAGTGCAGTAGTATTAAGAACGGGAGATAATTGTGATAGGAAGATCTATATAGTATCCAAGTCAGAAGCTTACTTATTTGATCGAATCAAAACCCGTTTTTCTAGCAACATGGCGATGAAAAGCTTAATCACGGTGTCCGCGTACAAGCACCGCACCAGCGGTTATCTGAATTACATAAATAAATGAATGTTAAAGTCAAGTAGTAAACTGCTTTACAAATGATCAGAATATCAAGTTGAATTTAAAAATGTAGAATCAAAGTGTCCATATATCATCATGAGGCAATCGTAGTTTCTGCACAAGTGATTATCATGATTTTGTATCCACTGTACAAGCTAGCAAACACTAATTTAGCATCTAAACCCTTTACTATATATGAGATATTATCATATAGATTGAAGTTCTGATTTATATAGACAAACAAACATATTAACAGGAACAATAAAACTAAGTGGAAAAAAAATAAAAATTGCAATACAATCACGGCTAAGATGATTCAACAAACTGAACTGAACCATACCTTCTTCTTGGACCTTTCTTTAAGTATCATTTGTCTAAAAAAATCAGTTTGGGGGTTACAAGCCTAGTTTAAATGGTAAAAGGTATAATGAATAAATCAAACCTAAAAAAATAAAAAATCAAACTCTAACAAGACATCACCATGTCCCAAACCACCACAATCACACCCAATCTCCACCACCACCATAACCAAAACAACCAGAACCACCAATAATTATAAAAAAAAAAGCACCGCCAACACCACTATATTTATTACCACAAAGACAACTACCCACACAACACCGCCGCCATCGCCACCACTACCACCACTGGATTTTTTCATACAATGATACATACAATTCAAATTTAGTAAATTCCTGTATTACGGCCGTTCAATCTTTACTAACTCAGTTAAATCATAAGAATATATCCTGAAGATGGTGGATTTTCGACAAGGGCTAAAATCGTAAACCCATAATTTTTCGTATTCCTGATCCAGCAATCAGATGAATATTGAGGCTCATGTCTCTTATCGAAAGCATGAAAGCTCATGCCACAAGAATCTCTGACTAAGAACATTGTCTCTCAGAGTATATGTAGATATGTAGTGTCTCATCTGAGGCAATGGCATATCTCATGAATACTGAGCAATTTCAGTAATTACTTCTATATATAATCGAAAATATTGGACGGCTCCTAGACAGCTTTCCTACTAGTATAGAGCAATAACGTCTTCAGGATGTAACAATGTTTTCCCTTATTATATAAAATAAATATGACGCTTCAACAAGCTCATAACAATCAATTCCTCAATAGTTAACGCTCCTAGACTATCATACTAGTACAGAGCCATCAATTAATTATTCTCAAAATCATTGGATTCATTAACTGAATCCCTAAAAAATATTCGATGTTTTTCATAATATTTCGTTACTTCAATTTATGGTTCTTCCTGGCAGAATTCCACGGGTTAGTAATAAATATTCAACACACGAGCATCTAAGCTACCTTCTAGTAAGCCCCGACCAAAATGATGCAAGTGTACTCATCAATAATGCACTAACGAGCGTCTGAATGCACAAATGAGTATTTCAAAATACGACGAGACGATCAACTTATTGCAAAATAGGAATAAAATAATAAATAATAAAATATTAACCAAGGTGTTGAGGGACTGGGACCACCGGACGGCCAGTCACGCAGTGGCCAGTCGCACGTCAAATTCTATATTTTTATTATTTTCCTTGATCTCATGAAAATCCTTTCATTTGAACAAATATCCTTCGTTTTAAGGAAACTCCTCAATTTCATGGTGTTTCCTTCGTATCAAGGAAATAATATAAAATTGGGAAAGGTGACATGGGACCGTGTATACTAGCCGGCCGGCTATTCCCTAGTCATGGCTGGTCTCATACCTCATAATTCCTCAATATTTTATTATTATTTCCCTAATCTCATGAAAACTATTTAATCTCATGATATTTCCTTCAAACCATGAAAAATAATAAAAATTAGGGAAACTAGCCGGCCGATCATGCCCTAGTCGGCCGGTCATGCCCTAGCCGATCCCACACGCCCCATATTTTATTATTATTAATTTTATGTTTCCTTAATCCCATGAAATTCCTTGATTTCATGATGTTTCCTTCAAATTATGAAAATTCCTTCAAATCATGAAATAATACATAAAATTAGGGAAAACTCACGGGACCGGGCCCTAGCCGGCCAACCATGCCCAAGCCGATCCCACGCGCCCTTATTTCATTATTATTAATATTTTTGTTTTCCTGATCTCATGGAAACTCCTTGATTTCAACAAAAGTCCTTGATTTCAATAAAACTCCTTGGTTTAAACAAACTCCTTGGTTTTATGATATTTCCCTAAAATCACGAAAAATATTATAAAACTAGGAAAATGCCGTGGGACCGGGCTTTTTGATCGGCCGGCCATGCCTTGGCGTTATCCGGTCCCACACTTCATGATTCCTTCATTTTTTATTATTTTTCCTTCATCTCATGAAGTTTCCACGGTTTTAGCAAAAATCCCTGATTTCTTCATATTTTCTCAAAATGTTGCTCAAACGCACATCAGCAAATATCAAAATTCTCAGAACTGAGATACGAACACTTTGGTGATGCGGGCATGTTACCTTGACCGATCAAGGTTGGCTCTTTGGCTTGCAAGGAGCCAGTCCCATGCATTTTCACAATTTGACCTAATTTGCGTAATTGCACGTATTAGGTCCAAAACTCTTCCAAACGATTTAGAACTTCATGAAACGATCGTTATTCGATCCCGTGACCACCCAGGGCTAGTTTCATGACCCCTTGATCGGTCCCTCATCTCTTCATAATTAATTAGGTTTTATCACCTAAGGCTCAGACGAGCATTATTTTAAGGATTAAACCAACATTTAATCGTCCTTTCATCAACAAGTCTTCAAGAGACCTTGGTATTTACTCACCTGAGCATCTGGGCGCTACATGGTCGACCCATAATACCATGTAGCCGGTCCCTCCTTCACTCTGTGGTTTATTTTCAATAAATCATCAATTGATCAAATCGGGGTTCTTAATTCCAGATTCAAACGCTAAATAATTTTACGTTGATCTCATGACCATCATTTTATTGATTATACTCGATTCAGTTGCCAGTATTCTGATTTAATACTTTATTTGGTCACGCTACCAATAATTCATCAAAAGAGCAACATTTGCTCAGATGAACAATATTTGCTCAAACCAAGGAATATTGGTTCAACTATCAATATTCAACGACTCATCAAATGAACAATATTTGTTCACTTTAGCTATCAACATTTAATCGAGAATTATACCTCTGTCTCAATAGACATGTTTAATTCATGGGTCTCAGAACATTTTCAAATCACGATCGACTCAACAATACAAGGACTCATCGTCCCATGAAGTCATGAAGTCAGCAACTGACTAACTAAATACACGTCTGCCTTGCATACTCCACAATCACACGAGACATCAATCGTGTTACATGGGGGGATATTAACTAGGGTTTTGGTCTGGCGGTCTACGGCACGTGTATTCATACACATGATAAGAATGTGAGAAAGTCATGAAATCAGTTGGAGGAGTTAACAAAGTAGTGGGTGGAAAATCAACCAAATCTCCGCACGTTGAGCAACTGGTTTTAACATGATTTCTACTTCTCCACTCTTTGATTCCATCAACTGTCACACTTCATGGGATCATGGTGTTTACAATTACAGCAATATAAAAGGTATTTGAATCTTGATTGAAACAGACAAGAATTTCTCGACAAGTTCATACAGATAATCTTTCGTCTACACGAACTCATCGTCTGAGCAATCACTCTCAACTAAGTAAATTCAATCATTCAGAACCCTCTTACGCAGAATACACAACACACCTACAATCTTGATCACCATTGATCTCACACATTTCTCAGCTTCCCTCCTACAGATCGACCCATCCTCTCTTGTGACCAAATTCACTCTGGAACGACCATTTTCCTGGTTTAGGACAGAGTACTACAGATTGATCTCTCGAATTCAAAGCACTCCCTTCTTGCAGTGCATATGTGTGAGGTTATACAGTTCGCTCGGTTCAGGTAGTTTCCTCCGCACGGTTGTCTCCTCAATTCCTTAAAAAACAGCAACTCGTTTTGCCCCATCTACAGATTGGCGACCACAGTGGGAGATCATTCTCTTGGTTGCAATCTCACTTCTCACAAAAATGGTCGGTCTTAGGTCTGGTTCAGTTACCAACCCGGATTCAACACCTGGCTCTAATATTGCAAGATCTAGCGGTACTGCTAACACTACTCCTCCGGTGCAACCTTCCACTAGCACTCCTACGGTGCAATCCGCCACTACTACTCCTCCGAGCACTGGTGCTCCAGTGATCACCCCTGTAAGCGGCGGCACTGACACCATCAATAATCTACTCTTCGGTCGGTCTCCTGAAGAAGTCAGATAAAATCCACCTACCATAGGTAATCTCATGAAGGTGCAAGAAACTCTTTCCAAAAATCAGACTGACATGGCTGCTACTCAGGAGGAGCTATTCAACTATCTCAAGACTCTTACAGACAAGATGTCAGAGAAAACTTAAGAGAAATGAAAAGCTAATGAAAGGTCTTCAGATGATGATCCCGAAGTCACTCCAATCCATGTAGTATATGATGAGGAAGTTCCCAAGGCTGTAAACAATCCACCAGTGAAAGAACCATCCAGTTTCATCACTCGTGAAGACCTGGAATGCCTCTTGGAAGATCGTGGAAAAGACAAAACGCCTTCTGTTTACTATCACCAACCTCCATACCCTGCTGCTACGCAAAGGATTCCTCTACCAAAAGGCTATACCTCTCCAACATTCACTCTTTATGACGGAATAGGAAATGCTCGAGAACATGTTTCTCGATTTCTGGAAGCATTGGGTGAACATGAGCACAACTATATTGTCCGTCTGAAGGAATTTTCAAAGTCTCTGAAAGGCAGGGAATATCCATGGTACAACAACATCGCACTAGGAAGTATCAAAAGTTGGGGAGAAATGGTTAATGCTTTCTATAGAAAGTATTTCTTCGTTTCAGAGAAAATCACTCTCTCTGATCTCGGAAGAATGTTTCAAAAGAGCAAATGAACATCCTAATGATTATGTGAAAAGGTTCAGAGTGTAAGCATTGGATTTTCATGATCCAAACGTCACAGAGCGAAAACTCGTGGATTTGTGCATCAATGGAATGATTCCAGTCTACAGAGCTTTATTGGAAAATCTCAAGTTCCAGGCTTTCTCAGAACTTCATGAAGCGGCCAAGAGATCAGCAACTACTGCACCTGATTTATTTGAGAGGGCTAAGACTACAAAAGATGAAGAGCCACGGGAGACTCGAGGTAGAAGATGTTTAATCAACAAACAGTACAACCTCCAACCTTCCATAAATGTTGTTGCATAAGGGAGCAAACAAAAAGCCGAGCCGCAACGCAAACATACTTCCCAAACCCCTTCAAAGGCGCAAAGGAAGGATAATATGCAAGTTCCTACCCAACACACAGAAGCTGATCCAGAGGAACCTGATTTCCCCTAGTCCATTGAGGAAGTTATTGAACCTCTAGATGCTTGGGTTCAAGACGGCGCGATCAAACTCCCATATGTCAAGAAAGGGCCAACTGAAGAGGCCATGGAAAATCCTCGTTACTGTAGCTTTCATAGTTTTATCAACCATCCCACAAGTGATTGCAAAACTTTGAAGCGCATATTCAAAAATAATATCCAATTAGGAGAACTCAACTTGGGGACTGAAGGAGTGCACAAAGACCCTCTCCCAGTCAGAACCTTCACTCTTTCTGAACCACATGTCAAAGAAGCAGTTCGATCCTTAATCGAGCCTATCTGTGAATTGATATACTTATCAAAGGCTCAAAGGGGATACATATTCTCTGCACTAAATCACATCTTGTTAGGGAAGCATTTGTTGATTCAAGAATCATTTCTTGAGCCGCCCTCAATAACAGACAAAGAAATGTATGACTGGGGACTTCTCACCACAGTCCATCTCAAGGGAAACGAGTTCAAACGAGCATTGATTTATGTCGGCACCGCTGTCAATGTTATCCCTCTAAAAACTCCCAGAGCTGCTGGTATCACACGACAAGAAGCCATTCATGCTAAAGTAACAATTACAGATCATGAAGGAACACCCAGAGACACTTATGGCCACATCACTCTCAAGGTGAACAGAAATAAAATTTTACATAATCCGAGAAGATCCAGGATATGATATGATTCTTGGACGGACATGGATTCACACTGGAAAGGTAATACCAACACCTTCAATTGAACACCCAGATATGCTTATGGCCACATCACTCTCAAGGTGAATAGAAACAAAAGAAGATACTTCGCCATTTGAGTATTTGAAGGGGGTCAAAGTCCTAACAGAGCTAACACAACATCCTGAAGAAGATGCAAATACTTTCATCAAAAGGTTTCGTACTCAGGCAAGTCTTATTCCTCCTCATGTGTACATATCATCAGTTTTCAAATATGCTTATTTGGTCCGAGGACTTTACTCCACCAACAACTTAGCAATTGCAAAATGATATGAATGGATAACCTCGCCTCAGCAATATTTCACCAAATGGTTAAGTTCAGAACTTCTTCAAATCAAGCATATCATTAAAAAAATTATTGCTAAAGACATAGCCAAGCATGATAAACAATATCTCAAATACTCTCCTCTGCATGAGTGTCCATACATACCATATCCATGGAACTCCATTGCACGAAGAATTCCAAACCAGGAGAAAATATTTAGGGCATGAATGATCAAGTCTAGCAAATTCTAGGAAGGAGATTTAGTTCTCAAAGAAACTAATCGTAACTTTCATTCTGCAAAGAACTCCAACTGGGAAGGACCTTTTATGATCTCTAAGTCTGTTGCTGGTGGATACTACAAGTTAATCAACATGAGACAGTAAGGAGACTGTGGCCATGATACATGAGAATTAGCTCAAGGCCTTTGATGTCTAAGGTTTTGGATATTCGAGGTATTGGATGTTCAAGGCACGAACATCCAAAATATTTGGCATTTAAAGTTTTCTTTCATTGTATTTCAATTCTTCCAAAATGTTCGCAATACTTGCATTCGGTAATTTAAATTCAGCAATTTATCAAAATTCAGTTTACTTAAAGAAAATCTCTATCAAATCCAAAGAAAATCCTCAATCATCTACTTATCCAAAACCAGTCAAAACCAAAAATAAAACCTCACATCTCTCAGAAGTTCAGAAGTTCAAGAGATTATGAAAAGAAATCAAAGAAAATCAGCAAAGAAAGATTTTTGCTCCTCTGCATTCTTCAAGAGTTGTAAAGCCGCCTTCTCCATGTTCAGCTCTTCAGTTAGTCTCGCAATTTTGTCTTCCTTCTCCATCACAGCGTCATTGGGAAAGGGTATTTTATTTTCACACGAGTCCTTAATAGCATTCATCTTCTTACGAAGCCTCTTCACGTTGAAGCCAAGTCTTTCAGAATTCTCCAAGTTGTACTCCCAATCAAAGAGTACATCTGGAGTCACAGTATTTCTGGACCTGGAGCATATATCGCTTACAACACGCAAGATAACACTTACTTTCATTGTTAAATAATAGGTACGCTTTGGGTCTCTAGTAACGATGATGTGACCAAATTTCTTTTATATTTTCTCGTACAAGTTGGCATATCCAATGGGAACGCTGAATCCACCAACTAGCTCACGGTATGGGAGTGATGCATCAAAGGGAGGATCAAAAATAATCCCTGCACTTGGGTATTCGTGCACCACTATATGATTCTCAATCATTGGAGCCACTTCTACAGTCGCAACAACAGTTTCTTCAGCTTCTTCAATACGTGGTTCATCTTCCTCCGTCACTGAAGCAACAACAATTGAATTCTCGGGCTATTCAACAACAATTCCCTTATAAATTTGAAGTTCAGAGATAGTTTTTCCTTCATCAATAACCTCTGTGTTGCTCAAGCTATCATTATTAGCTCCTTCATTCTCAACTTCGGTATTTGACACCTAATACGAAGATTACATGAGATTAGGATCATCCAAGCATGAAACCAAAAGAAATCATAAACTACAGAATACAAGTGGTCTAACATCATCAAATTTGTTCATTCTACATGCTAGATATCAACAAATCACGTGAAAGTCATAAAAACACGTTTTACAACAAGCTCGCCTGAGAAGACTTTACACTTCCCTGTACAAAACGATGAACTGGGAGGAATTGGTGAAGAATCAAAGGTTGAGTTATATGCCACTATCTTCGTATATATATTATCTACAGCATATCAAAATTTCATAGCAATCGGATGAATGAGCAAAAAGATGTGGTCAAAACATTCGACTACATGACAGCTGAAAATTTCCTGAAAGTCTCCTGGAGGTTTACTATTTCGACGATTTCGACTCCTAAACATACTCAAAACTAAAAAATATTCTTTGCTAAAGCTTGTAAATTTCCTGGGCATAAGGATGCATATGTGGACCGCGAAAATCAGACAACGGACGAAGATTTTATGGCGTTTTTGCTCAAAGGCTGAGTTCTGAATTTTCTGGTGACGTATTTTCGGCAAAACTTCTCATATATTTGCATTCATTCTCATTCATTCACTCATAAATTGACAAGTTTATGCTTATATGAATAAAATACAATATAAATACTTACTTGGGTGGTCTCTGAAGCGTTCAAAGAACCATAGTTGCTCGCACCGACATCGACAACACCACTACTTTCATTCGGTTTTGAGTTCTGGGAGTTTTCTTTATCGCCATTATTCGAGCGAGCATCACCAGTACTCTCCACTTCCATGGAAACATTCTCCTGGATATATTCTCAACAATTAGCATTTTGTTTACTAAGCATCATAATTTGTTATATGAAGAAATACTTACTTCAGCTTCTTCTTCAACACCCGAGTCAGAAACCGTATGCCCAGCAACAGATAATTGAAGACCGTCAATACTCGAGGGAGAAAAATTCTGCAACCAAATAACAAATATTGGTTTTATGATCCTAATTACACGGATAATAAAGGGTCACGGTGAAATAAGTATTGACAACTCACCAAAGAAACAACTGGGGATTTTATGGTGTTAGGTAACATCTTATAATTCTTACTCCCGCCTTCCCCACCATGAATAGTTTCTTCAGTTTCTGAGAGGTTTACATCGATTTGCGGTCTTACGTTACGACCATCTTGTGGGAAATTTTGATACAATAATCAAAATATAATTATCATAATCTTATGAAGACTTCGTAAAGAATACTTACTTGTGAACGTCTTGGAGATGTTTTTCGTTTCCTACCACCAGGGAAATGCTTCAATCTTGGTCGAGTAGTAATCATATCAGCAGAAGGAGGCTCCTTCACTAAAGGTTGATCAACTCTCACGAAAGCAAGTAGATGCATGAGTTGTTTATCCCAAAAGTCTATGTAACCCGAAGTTACATATGTGATTCTATCAGAGCTGGGGAACCAGAATTCACTCCCTTCCACATGTGTGCGGTCCAGACGTGTCATGAGCTGTTCAACTAAGGGTTTCCTTCTTCAAAAAGTCGGAACACACTGATCGATGCCCATTTACCGAGCCGCCCTATCAATATTGTATTCTTCCACTAAGAATTATCCATGAATTATGGATATCAGATGACCAGGAGTATAACTTAATATAAAAGACCTCTCGCCATCGTCCAGATCAGCACCATATTTCAAAGTCATACTCTCTTCGGCATTAAAAGTTCTCAAATGAGAGATGTAAGGAGGAACTGATACCCATGGGCAGAAGTTGAATTTAGATTCATGGTTTAAGACATCAACGAAGCGAGTCTTGAGTCGAGGCTATTTTGTGGACCAGAGCATGTCCTAGCATTGGCCTTCTCTGAGAAAACATGGCGAGCATCAGTGTTCAATCCTTGCAAAATGGTACGTGTAATGGGTGCATAATTCTTGAAATGCTCCCACATCAAAGCTTGAAGAAACATTGTATTCACATAGCATTCAATCTTCATAAAACCATTCGAGATGCTGGAGTCTATAATCAAGGAGTACAAGTTAAAGTACAAAGAACCAAGGAATAAACTACCTATCGGGAGTTGCTCACCTTGAGCCACCTTAATTGCAAAGGGAACATGAACGACTTCAAATAATTTCCAGCATCTTCAAATACATCTCTGGACAGCTATAAACACAAGAAATCAGCAATAGATAACATACCGTCAACAGGCCACTCCAGAGGAGTATCTCTTGGCCACCAGTGTATTAACCAATGAGCATAACAACTTTTGCTGCCAGATGCCTTATTAATCTCCTCCATTGTGGTTCTCAAGATGTTAGAGATTGAAATTTCCTCTGATGAAGAAAGACCTTCAAGAAGGTTACCCGTGATTGGAAGATGCAACAAAGCAACTACGTCTTCTAAAGTAATGGTAAACTCTCTCCATATACATATGAAAGAGTGAGTTGGAACACACCAGCGAGCAAGTAGAGCTACTATACCTCGTGCATCATGAAAAATGAACAAATATCCAGAAGCTTGAATAGCACGTATTACTTGTGCATCATGCAACTTGGCTCGAACACGAGGAAAACCTAGCATGTACCTCGCCCATCCAGAAAATTTTTCTAAAGGCCGTCGAGAAAGCTTGAATTCAATGATTGATGCAGAAAAATACCCTCATTCAAGACAGAACCGAATAGCTGCCTGAGGAGTCACCAATTTTTTCTGAGTAACCTCTCTGGGATTTAGCAGAAGACAAAATGCTGGAGTCTTGAGACGCTTTTCAGGTCCTTGATCTATGAAGAATGCATCCTCTATGTTTGGAACGTTCTTAATTCCAGGTGTTTCATCTTCGCCAATGGAAGTCTCATCCATGCATGAATCATCCTTAGAGGCATCATTATCTATGTATGAATCTTCCCTGGAGGCATCATTATTCACACATGTATCATCTCTGGAGGCATCATTGACTTGAGAATCGGACATCCTTGCAAAGTAGCTATAACATGCACACAATGCTTCGCTTTAGTATATCATTCATACAAGATGCAAACATCAACAAAATGAAGTACTTGGAAAAATGCTCATGCAAACATCTACAAAATGGTAATTTTTAAATCTTACCTTTTGACGATTCCACTAACAATAGTGATTGTAATGCAAGAGTTAACACTTCAAAACTTGCTCGTTTCTTCGAACCTACAAAAGACGATCAAAAACTCATATTTTCATAAAATCATGGATATTTCTACTGCGTGGACATTCACTATGGAATTATGAAAACTAAAACATTATTTCATCATAAATAATTGTTTACTTCTAAGTAATATTACACAAAACTCAAGTTTTGGTTTTAAAGAAAATAATATATATTTGCATATATGTATAAAAAAAAAACGTGATTCACTCACGTAAATAAAAAAAAATTCTCACGTGAGCAAGGCTCACGAAAATAGAATTCGTGGATACTCCACAGTTTCATTAAAAAAATAAAATCCCATAGACAGACCATGGTTTCATAAAAGAAATATTTTCCTTCGTACGATCGTCTTCCTTTGAAACGAGGGTTTATTTCGGTTTTGTAAAAGCTCACATCTTTTCAAGATAAAGTTTTGGTTTTCATGAAAGATCATAAACAAAATTTTATCACTGGACATGGGTCTATACGTAAAAAAAAAAAATCTCTCCTAAATCAGGGATTATTATTAGTTTCATAAACTAACTATCGAACATACATTTTCTAAAAACAAGGGGTTTTCTACAAAACTCACACCCATATATGCACATGTATATAATATCAACATGAACAAACTATAAACTTCTGGAAAAAATAAATTCTTACCTGGTCGGCGCCGGCCGGAAGTTAGCCGGACGGTGATATCTCTGGTCGGACGACAGTGGCGCTCCAACGAATTTTATTCTTCTCCTGTTGACGTGAGGGGGATGAAGAGGAGATGAAGGTGGTGGTCGGTCATAGGAAGGTGAAATAAAAAAAAAAGGGATTAATTCCTTTTATATCACGTTTTATTTCCAAAACCTAATTTTACAAGGATTTCCTTATTGGGCCCAGCCCGTGAATCCTAAAATGACCAAGATCCCGTCATCAAAATCAGCGTTTCAACACCAATTTATGCTCATTAGAAGATGCTCTATCATGCCACTGGGATCTTCACTCAAGTCGTGGTTTTCTCGTACTATCAAAAATCCGGATCCCGTCTTATCTTATGACTAAGTTCAATTGCTTATATTGTTTGTAACCGGAAAATCACAATTTAGTGCTGACTGAGGAACGTGACTGTCCCTCACTAAGCCGGGGACTTAATATAGATGGTGGATTTTTGACAAGGGATAAAATCGTAAACCCATAATTATACGTATCCCTGATCTAGAAATCAGATGAATATTGAGGCTCATGTCTCTTATCGAAAGCATGAAAGCTCATGCCACAAGAATCTCTGACTAAGAATACTGTCTCTCAGAGTATATGTAGTCTCTCAGCTGAGGAAACGACATATCTCATGAATACTAAGAAATTTCAGTAATTACTTCTATATAGAATCGAAAAGATTGGACGGCTCCTAGACAACTTTCCTGCTAGTATAGAGCAATAACGTCTTCAGGATGTAACAATATTTTCCCTAACTATATAAAAGAAATATGACGCTTCAACAAGCTCATAACACTCAATTTCTGAATAATTAAGGCTCCTAGACAATCGTACTAGTATAAAGCCATCAATTAATTATTCTCAAAATCATTAGATTCATTAACTGAATCCCTGAAAAATATTCGATGTTTTTCATAATATTTCGTTACTTCAATTTATGGTTCTTCACAACAGAATTCCATAGGTTAGTAATAAATATTCAACACACGGGAATTTGAGCTACCTTCGAGTAAACCCCGACCAAAATGATGCAAGTGTACTCAACAATAATGCATTAACGAGCGTCTAAATGCACAAATGAGTATTTCAAAATACGACGAGACGATGAACCTGTTGCAAAATAGGAAGAAAATAATAAATAAAAAAATATTAACCAAGGTACCAAGGGACTGGGCCCACCGGACGTCCAGTCACGCAATGGTCAGTCCCACGTCCAATTCTATATTTTTATCATATTTTTATTATTTTCCTTGATCTCATGAAAATCCTTTCATTTGAACAAATATCCTTCGTTTTAAGGAAACTCCTCAATTTCATGGTGTTTCCTTCGTATCAAGGAAATAATATAAAATTGGGAAAGGTGACATGGGACCATGTATACTAGCCGTCCGGCTATGCCCTAGTCATGGCCGGTCCCACGCCTCATAATTCCTCAATATTTTATTATTATTTCCCTAATCTCATGAAAACTCTTTAATCTCATGATATTTCCTTCAAACCATGAAAAATAATAAAAATTAGGGAAACTCGTGGGATCGGGCCCTAGCCGGCCGGTCATGCCCTAGCCGGTCCCACATGCCCATTATTGTATTATTATTAATTTTATGTTTCCTTAATCCCATGAAATTCCTTGATTTCATGATATTTCCTTCAAATTATGAAAATTCTTTCAAATCGTGAAATAATACATAAAATTAGGGAAAACTCACGTGACCGGGACCTAGCCGGCCAACCATGCCCAAGCCGCTCCCATACGCCTTATTTTATTATTATTAATATTTTTGTTTTCCTGATTTCATGGAAACTCCTTGATTTCATCAAAAGTCCTTGATTTCAACAAAACTCCTTGGTTTCAATTTTAACAAACTCCTTGGTTTTATGATATTTCCCTAAAATCATGAAAAATATTATAAAGTTAGGAAAATCTCGTGGGACCGGGCTCTTTGGACGGACGGCCATGCCTTGGCCTTAGCCAGTCCCACACTCCATGATTCCTTCATTTTTTATTATTTTTCCTTCATCTCATTAAGTTTTCACGGTTTCAGCAAAAATCCCTTATTTCTTCATATTTTCTCAAAATGTTGCTCAAACGCACATCAAAAAATAACAAAATTCTCAGAACTGAGATACGAACACTTTGGTGATGCGGGCATGTTACCTTGACCGATCAAGGTTGGCTCTTTGGCTTGCAAGGATCCAATCCCACGCATTTTCACAATTTGACCTAATATGCGCAATTGCACGTATTAGGTCCAAAACTCTTCCAAACGATTTGGAACTTCATGAAACGATCGTTATTCGATCCCGTGACCACCTAGGGCCGGTTTCATGACCCCTTGGTCGGTCCATCATCTCTTCATAATTAATTAGGTTTTATCACCTAAGGCTCAGACGAGCATTATTTTAAGGATTAAACCAGCATTTAATTGTCCTTTCATCAACAAATCAACAAGTCTTCAAGAGACCTTGGTATTTACTCACGTGAGCATCTGGGCACTACATGGTCGACCCATAATCCCATGTATCCGGTCCCTCCTTCACTTTGTGGTTTATTTTCAATAAATCATCAATTGATCAAATCGGGGTTCTTAATTCCAGATTCAAACGCTAAATAATTTTACGCTGATCTCATGACCATCATTTTATTGATTATACTTGGTTCAGTTGCCAGTATTCTGATTTAATACTTTATTTGGTCACGCTACCAACAATTCACCAAACGAGCATCATTTGCTCAGATGAACAATATTTGCTCAAACCAAGGAATATTGGTTCAACTATCAATATTCAACGACTCATCAAATGAATAATATTTGTTCACTTTAGCTATCAACATTTATTCGATAATTATACCTCTATCTCGACAGACATGTTTAATTCATGGGTCTCAGAACATTTTTAAATAACGATCGACTCAACAATACGAGGACTCATCGTCCCATAAAGTCATGAAGTCAGCAACTGACTAACTAAATACACGTCTGCCTTGCAGACGCCACAATCACACGAGACATCAATCGTGTTACATGGGGGGATATTAACTAGGGTTTTGGTCTGGAAGTCTACGGCACGTGTGGTCATACACACGATAATAATTTGAGCAAGTCATGCAATCATTTGGAGGAGTTAACAAAGTAGTGGGTGGAAAATCAGCCAAATCTCCACACGTTGAGCAACTGGTTTTAACATGATTTCCACTTCTCCACTCTTTGATTCCATCAACTGTCACACTTCATGGGATCATGGTGTTTATAATTCCTGCAATATAAAAGGTTTTTGAATCTTGATTGAAACAGACAAGAATTTCTCGACAAGTTCATACAGATAATCTTTCGTCTACACGAACTCATCGTCTGAGAAATCACTCTCAACTGAGTAAATTCAATCATTCAGAGCCTTCTTACGCAGAATACACAACACACTTACAATCTCGATCACCATTGATCTCACATATTTCTCAGCTTCCCTCCTACAGATTGACCCATCCTCTCTTGTGACCGAATTTACTATGGAACGGCCATTGTCTTGGTTTGGGCCAGAGTACTACAGATTGATCTCTCGAATTCAAAGCACTCCTTTCTTGCAGTGTATCTGTATGAGGTTAGATGGTTCACTCAGTTCAGGGAGTTTCCTCCGCACGGTCGTCTCCTCAATTCCTTAAATTAAATAACTCGTTTTGCCCTATCTACACATCCAAGACTCAAATTAAACAAAGATTTCTAGGATTTTTGATACAAACCTGATCCATCGCTCTCTCTGAAATTCGTTTTGGTTTGGTTCTTTATTTAAGTTTAAATTACTAGACATCGAAACCTAAAATCACATCTCTTGATCACCTAAATCTTTAGCTGATATCGAAATCACCAATAATAGGAGAAGAAGAATATGGAAAGGAAGAAAAAGAAGATGAACTACTTTTGCTGGTGATGCTTCAAACGATTGATTTTTCTCTCTCTCAATCGAAAAATGCTTTTCTCAAATCTCTTCTGTTGGTGGTGCTGGTGGCAACGGAGATGGTGGTGGAGGATTTCAGTTTTCTCTAAATGTTTAGATCCATAGATGGAGAAGGAGTATAAGAACGAAGAATAAAAATGGAAGGGTAAATGTAGAAGGAATAAAAAGCGTTAGTGGGTCCAAATGGGGCTATAGATGGAGAGGGGTATATTTATTGTACGGTAAGGGTATTTGTGAATCCCATAAAAAAGAGGGACAATTATATAATTTCCACAATCGGGAATTGGTTTTCCCATCTTTGGGTTAATATTGACTGATTCATCATATTCTTTGAAGAAAAAATAATGAATAAATTATGGATCTACAAAATCGTCTCGTTCCTCGAAGAAATAAGAAAGAATAATCAATTCGAACTCCTCTTCTTCTCCCTTCTCTGCTTCAATGGAATAAGAAGGAATCAAATCGCAATCATCTTCTTGGTTGATAATCTACTCAATAATCTCATCTTTAGAATGAATTTGTTCTTCAGATGGCTGAAGCTAAGTTGATGCAGTAGATGTGTTGAACGATTCCAACTCTTTCTATGTCATAGAAATAAGAAGCTTTGTAAATCGAATATTGATAGGTGTAGAATACACCTAATTTACTATCTAGTAGTTATGCTTTCTTTGCTATTTTTCATGTAAATTATGTATTTTACGTGTGTTTTTGAGTTATTAGGTACTCTGGAGTCGCACGGACGAAAAGAAGGAGAAATCACCCAATTTGAGTAAAAAGGGCAAAAAGGTCATTTCACAGGCAAACACTATCTGGAGCCCGGTAATGGTTAAGGGGCATATCTCTGGAAGAATACTAAACAAATTCCAGTCAAGGTTAAGGGTCGACCAGTTCTACAGAAGCACTAAAGACATGCCTAACTGATGTTAAGGGGATGTCATTTGGGTGGCCCCTATTCGCTGTCATGGGTGTGCTATTAGCACCCAAATTCAACCTACCCTAAATACGAGCGATATTGTCTCTCATTCAAAATTTCTCTCGCCTGAAATTAAACGCAGCGGCTGTTTTATTTCCTGCTGGAATCGATTTGAACAGCTACTTGCTGCCATGATTAAATGGGTTGTTAATTGAATCAGAGATCGAGAAGATGTTGAGAGATAAAGCAACACAGTTGAGATGGGTTTTCTGTGAAAATTTAAGCCACAAAAATAAAGAACAGATCGAGAAATTGACGAAATTAGGGTTTTCGATTTGAATCTCCAATCGAAGAACAAGAAAAGGAAATTGGGTCTGTCGATGTGAGAGCAGATTCAAACAAGAAATTGGAGAGATGGGTTAGTTGTAGAATTGAAGATTAGTACCAGAATAGATGAGAAAGGTTTGTTGGTGGTAATGCTGAAGAAATAATGGAGAAATTAAAGCTCTCTGAAGAAGTATGGCTTGAGAATTAAAGTGGGTATTGATTAGAGTTTGATTATTCTTTTATGAGCTAATGGGTACGAAATTCTGATGGGGATTGAGAAGATGCTATTGTTGTTCTTAGGAAATTAGAGAACTGAAGTGGGTTATGTGTATTGAATCTGTGGTTTATTTGATCTGAAATAGATGGGTTTCTGGAATTGAATTACAGGGAGAAGAATGGTGGTAGTCTGAGGTTTGAACAGTTGATGATTAGTGCCATGAACCTCAGATGAATAATGTGAAGCTGTGAAGTCCAGTTTGTGAAGCAGTACTGAAATGTGTTGAAATGCTAGATGAATGTTAGGATTGTAACAGGTGAAGAAAGATCGGCCTGAATTTGGCCTGATAAGTCCTGTAAATAGCCGAAACTCGGCCGGTTTTCCATTACGGCGAGTTAACTCAGTAGTCGGCGATGAACCGATTCAGGTGAGTCGATGACCGATCCATACCAGCAGCTCATACAAGTCAGCCCAGTAAGATCGAGTTAGAATGCTGACTCGGTGTCTGAATATCCTTCCCTTTGACCCTTGACTATTAAGGACCGTTAGGTCAACGAATAACTCTAACAGCACCGTGACGGAATATTCCGTCGAATATACCAGTGACGGCGAAGAATTCAGATGATCGACGTCGACTTTCCGGCCAGAACCCCAGTTTTCCGGCGAGGGTTTTTTGGACAAAATTTCTACACGGGTTTCTCTCTCTTGTGGGCTTGGTGGATTTCTATCTAATGGACTTTGAAGACAAAACCTAATATTGGAAGGAGTATCCTTTATGGAAATTGAGAAACATATAAAAGAGAAGATTTTTCTCTAAATATCATATATCTTCTACTTTTGTTTCTAGGGTTTTACAACATGATAGGATTTCTCTTTCTTCTTGTTATGAACTCCTTGAGCATGAGTACTTAATTTTCTTTTGGTTATGGATTAATTGGATTTCACAAAATATGCTTTTTGATATGATAAATTAGTTTTGTCTCCATACTTTATCGATTATGATTCACTGTTTATATTGTTACATGATTTGAATGCTTGTTTGATCGAGTCGCGAATCGGTTGAGTTTGTTTTCATCTCTATTGCTAGATTAGGGTTTGTTATACGTAAAAGTGATAGATTCCTGATTACAAGTAGCATGAATATGGTTATAGCTTGTAGTTATGCATCCTTATGATCATATGTGAACCATAACCTTTGTTAAATCGGATTAGTGCGTTTTCCACGTTCGATTGCTTTGATTGGCCTGATTTCATAGAACTTAATGCATCTAGGGAATTAAACTTGATTAGTGCTTTTACACGTTAGGTTGTTCTCTTAGATAGAACTCATAATCGCATCTTTTAATGTGTTTGTTGATGATAAGAGGGAATTAGCGGGATGTTCTTGCGATCAAGGTATCCTAGGGCTTTTGATAAAAGTTGAGATTAAAAATCAATTCTAGTTATTGTTTTGAAAGAATATTTATGAATGAAGATGAATCCTTAACCAATATCTCTTTTATCTGATTTGTTTGCTTATTTATTTCTTTGCTTTTATTTTACTTTTAATTTATAAAAATCAGAAAATCCCCCGGTGTTTTATATAGGAAACCGAAACAACTTGACAACCTAGTCCTCTCTGTGGGATCGATCCTTTCTTGCCCTTTCTATATTTATATTTTGAATAGTGAGAAAGTGTAATTTATTTTTGACGCCTACGACAGCGATCAAATATGGAAATATCGAAGTGGTAAGCTTCCATCCAGCAACAGCCTTAGTTTCTGCAATTGATAATCAACTAATTTATGAGTTAACTTCAATTTTTCCAAGGGTTTCTCCATTGCAGGGTACGCACTGAATTTTCTGGATGATACCAATTGTTATGAACCTAGATGTGATTGACAACAAGAATAGGATAAATATAGTAGTAACGTCAAGATCCTCATGGATCAAGCCTCCTGATTCTGAAGAACACAGTTTGATCGATTTAAACGATCTACTCCTTTTCATTAATTTCTTAGATAGTTCTCTCTTACAAACACTGTAGCATTATAAAGCTAGACACTATCAAACTACCCTAGATCTAACAGCTACAATGCCACCAAAATCTTATATCTGAACCACTCACTACAAGGGATAAAGACACCCCTACAATAACTAAAGGCTACCAACTATACTAATTGCGCTAAATACCATCATCAAAATGATATGGGCACCCTCCTCCTCAACTAGGGACATAACAGTCCTATTTTAGTGATTGACCCAATTGTTAAAGATAAAAGACTCATCTTTCATATGCCAAAAGAAAGTATAGATTTTGAATCAATTTGGCCGGTCAAAAGTGCGTACTAAGATGAACTCATGAAAATCACGAAGGAATTCTAGATTTTCAAATTTCTAAGAACGGTGCTCCCTTTTAGAATGTTGCAATAGAGACATACGCAGATAATTTTTTTGATGTATGTGTTTTGTAATTCCTTACACACTACTTCTAGATTTTGCAGAGTGCAATGCATAACATGTATGACATACCGAAACCTTAAACTATTTGGACTCTATCGAAACCTTAGCTTTCCGAATATATGAATTTGAGTTATAAAGAGTCTATTAACATAATTACTTGACTTAATGGCTCTAGTTTTGTGCATATATGATAGTACATACATTTAATATATCTGAAACTCTATTTTCTCAAATTCACAATTATAAGTAAGAATAAAATCATATGTTGAGCTTATAGACGTCTCTTATGAGTGTGGGCACTTGGACAGAGTTGCGCTTGGATTTTACTCTCGTAACTTTTGTTTGAGTCGTACTTATAAGACCAAGACTCAAGTAACACTCATAGGGATGAGAGCTTAGTATTGCTCAAAATAATTAGGGCTAAGTCTCGCTCATAAGGCCGAGAGTTAAGTCTTGCTCATGTGCGGGCCGTGGACGTCGTGGACGTGTTCTTGTTGGATGGTGGTCATATGCACATTTTTAATCCTTGTATATTTATGAGATTCTACCTTATATAATAAGACTCACATAACCTGCCATATGCTTGTAGATTCACTCCACTAAGGATATTTGCTGATATAAAGTTGAGTGCTCGTCACAAGAGCCATGACAAGCTGAATATTGGTGGTCTTTTGATTACAGGACAATTCCCGAGCAATAATATATTAAATCTTGAGGCTTTTACAAATGAAGAAACAAAAACTGAAGCAATGGCTGACTATCCCATGACATGTGTTGAATACGTAATACAAATATTCGCTTTGCGGGACCTTCATTTCAGATGCTGTAAAAACTTCTTATGATGTCTGATTTCAATGATTTACCTAAATTCTCGGAGAATAAAAAGACTCACTTTTCATATTTTCAAAAAAAATATGGATAGCTTCAGAAAGTGCATATACATTTGTTACCATGAGAAACCTAGTATTTTCCAACTACAATAAATTTCATTACATCAGTCATATATCTTAAATAGTGTATTGAAACATCGATCCTTTTCAACATGTTGTAGTAGAGACATACGAATATTTTAGTGAGGTTTCATCTTCTAATTCTCTATCCATTTTAATTTTTGTGAAGGGTGCATCGTCTCATTCTCTACCCATTTTTGTCACTCGTCGAGTCAACGGACTAAAATGTGAGGCCGTCCAAGCCTAGGAGAAGTTATAGACTCATTTTAACCCAACTCCTACCCTAATATGTCTAATGTATGCGTCTAGAGTAGTGGGAATCCTCAAACACGTTGTTTTTTCCTTAGATGATTCCTGGTACATGCTTCCTTATCATAAAATTCTAAAACAGTTTTTTGGTTAATTAACCCTTGGATTTGACTTCCTGGGTGAAAAAGACAAGCAAACTATGACATCCGGTCAAATAACCAGGATTTCAAAAGATACTTTTTAACTATCCCAATTTGGGGCCCAGGCTATTATACCTAACAAACAATATTAACATAACATTCTTTACCAATCAAAAAAAAAAAAACTATCCCAATTTGGGTATTATACCCACACGAGGAGAAAAGTGTGATTTCAACTGACCATTGTGCCCTTAATCACTAATATCGCTTTGACAGAGAGAAAGAGAAGACGATGTCCATTCTTGATTTTGATATGTAGACCTGAGGCAAACACCAGCTCCAATTTTTTGATCAAATTGACGTTCGATTTATAACCAAACTCTTCTCTAATATTTGATCAAATCGAAATCGGTAAGCTTGATTGTAGTGTTTTGATCTTATTTTGTTTTGTTCAATCCAATCAAAACTTGTTTTTGTCCAATTTTGATTTTGTTTCTGTTTGATTTTGAGTTCCTTAATTAATCTCAAACTCTCCCAAATCGAAATTCTTCTGAAATTACACCGGGTGATGTTAATTCGAACTTAATTACTAATGGAGTATCTATTTTTGACTCTAGCAAACCATGACCAATACCATGACCAGTGGATTATCTATTTCTTATGGAAGTTCACAAGTTGGTTTTGAAAGTTGATCTCGAGATATATATGTACTACTTCAAGCGTGAACAGGTAATCCTTGGCTCATGAACTAAGATGTAATGCTTTTACTGGTAGCTTATATGGATGTGGTGATGATATGATGAGATAAATGTTCAGTGAAAAAATGATTGTCATGAATGTTAAACAAATTATATTCGATCGTATTTTGGTCTCAGCACTTTAAAGCTAAAGAACGGTATGATATGAACTTGTGTTATGAATGTGATTATTATTATTATTATATGATAATGTTGTTGTTGGGTACTGTTGGCGAATGTTTTTGTTTATGATATGACCAAGTTCACTTTCACAGAGAATCTGTTATATGGCTGCAGGGAAGGTATTGTTTTGAAGGTTAACAAATCAAACTGAACACATTCTATCATGACCGGCAGCAGGCACACAGAGTGTTTGTATAAATGCCTAAACCAATTTTGCAGAAACAGTGCGGAAAGGAAACGAAAATAGGGAGATGTAACTACTAGTTCCGGACGACGAGAGTCGGAAAATAGAGGGGGCACAATAAAGCTTCATTGAATCATAAAGTGGGTACTTGTTGGACATGAAATTTGGGAACGAGATGTATGTCTTTGGAGCCACAAATTGGATGGAGTTTGGACAGAGTTTGGGTACACAAGATGCACCGGAGTGCATAATACGAATTCTGACAAAAAAAAATAAAAAATTGTCCAGGTTGCACCCAAGTGCATTATGTATATTCCCTAAAAAAAAATAGGTTTTTCCTAGATGCACTTGAGTGCACAATGTATATTGTTTTTGTATTTTTTATGTTGTTCTTTTTTTTCTTTACTATTTGTTTTTGGTCGATGCTTTGATACTGAATGTGATAGTAATGGTGGTGGATTTATTGTTCGAGGTCATGATCTAATAATTTTGATTATGTATAATAAATTGCAGGTGATTACTAGGATAAACCTAGATTGATCTGCTAAGTACACAAGATGCACCTGAGCGCACAATGTATAATTATGACATGAAAGGTTTTGGCTGGTTGCACCTGAGTGCATAATGTATATTTTTTTGATTCTTATAGGAAAAATATTTTGGCCAGGTTGCATCTGGGTGCATAATGCATATTTTTATATTAAAATAAATTTTGTCTTGGTTGCACCTGGGTGCATAATGCATTATTAGTGGAAAATAAATTTTGGCCAAGTTACACCCGGGTGCATAATGCATATTTTTATAGGAAATTAATTTTGGCCAAGTTGCACCTGGGTGCAAAACGTATACTCGGCTTGGGTTAAAACAATTCTTTTTTTTTTTAGAATTTCATATCAACAATGGATCTTGTTTTGAAGAGATTTTCGAGTACTTTCCGAAAATATAAATTTTGTTGAAATCCGACCTATATTTCAGAAGTTAAGAGGTTTCTCACGATTACTTTTTAAATTAGAGTGAGAAAATAAACAGGAGAGAGAAAGGATATGATAAAGAATAAAGTTTAAAGTTAATGGTACATTTGACTAATTTTTTTATGTCTTTTTCACCCAGGCCTATATTTTACAAGTCCATTGCTCCCACAGTTTATGTGTTGTGGTCATATAACCCGTTTTCCGAATTCTAAAATGGGCTTGTAAACCCTAGTACAAGCGCATGGTGGGTGAGTTCTTTTCTTGCTGCGGCGAGACCAATCAGATTTTGAATATTATATTTTCCACTTTGTAGAAGTATCCTAGCATCTCCTATAATTGTAATCAGAACCCACGTCGTAGTTGCGGCTGTTGATCTCAGATAATAAGTCAACGATTCCGAACTTGAAAAGATTTAGGAGAGATGAGAAGTTGATCTATAGACAAGCGTATCTTATCATCATCGTGAAGACTGAATTCCAATCTCCTGGTGATAACAACTTGCAAGTCATGATTTGAATGGGAGGACTTAATAATTCAATAAGAAACAACATGTTTCGTTGAATGTGCTTGGCTACCTCCATTATTAAATCCCCAACTTGGAATGATCAGGATTTTACTATTTTTGCGTCGATGGCGTCAAAATATGATATCTAAGAGCATCTCCAATGAGACATTGAAAACATCCTAAATATAACGCCACATAGGATTTTCAAGGATTTAACCGAAAAATCATCTTCAATGGAAATGTGAAAGGAGAATGTAAAGATGATGCGTATGGTAGTTATGTAGACATCCTCAAAGCTATCCTCTAGTTTTAGAGGTTCTCTTAGAGGATGTGAACATCCTACTCATCATTATTAACGGTTATGATTACATATATGATTTGAATCAATAATTTAAAAAGTTCAAACTAAAGAAACACAATTTATGGTTGGAGATGTTTTTCTTTCATCTCCTCAAATTAAGGAAAATTTGGTCTTTACGTAAGAAAAAGCAACTTCCACAAAAGATGCACACCAAGTTACCATTGGAGATGCTCTAAGAGTTGGATGCTTGGGTCGCATCCCACTGAACTCTAATGACTATAACGACTCATGCTGACGGTACTCTGATTTTAATTATATAGCCCAAATGTTGGATTTACGGTTCTTCACCAGTCCTCATTTTAATGTTTGACTAGGATCTTAATTGATGTGGATGTTCTTCGCAGATGGATAAAGTTCTGTGTAGTGCTCGAGATTGAGTCTTTGTATTAAGCCAATGATGCAATTAATAATAAAAATAGTATTGCTAATTGAAAAAGCGGGGATCTAGAAACTACACCTAATATTTCTTTCGGCAATCTGTATGGACTAACTCCAATATAATTCAAAGAGAATCAACTACACAGTCAGACTCAATCAAGAAAATATATCCAAGAGTTATATCTTTGTTTCTCAATGTAATTAACAAATCAAACAAATAGAATCCGTGAGCCTGATTATTATGAGAAACGACTTGAACGGTACCAAAGACCAATGTTCAAGTGTCAATCAATTTCATATGAATGTATTAACCATATTCATCTAAAACTTATAGATCAAATGATAATCAATTGAATCTATCTATGTTACTCATAGAGTTAAACAATGGTTTATATTCTCATAGAAGTATACAAGATACAATTGAAACAAAATCGGATTGATTCAAAAGAATCAGTTCATGAACATTTTAGCCACGGTTTGCAAAGATTGCATTCCTTAATATATAAATGTATTTGTTCATGAGTATGAAATCATACTTAACCGATTTTAGAACTTAAACCAACTCATTTGCAAATGGGTACGCAAACTAAAATTCCGGACTTTGGTCACATCCGGCAGTTCGCTAACGGGTATGCATACTGTCGTACCAGACCTGACTCAGGTGAAACCGTTCGCATACTAGTATGCAAACTTGGTTCCCGAACTTTGACAGTTAAAACCATTCTCATACTGGTATGCAAATTTGGTTCCTGGACCCTATTCATACTACAACAATTTGCATACTGGTATACATACTATTTTATATCCAGACAATGGTTATTTGTTCTAAACTCCCATTTCAATCATTCAAACATCCTTAGAAGATGACAATAGCTGTCTCACACAAACTATTAGCTTATAAGTAATTTTTAATTGATCGAATAATCAATACGAAATATTCCGAGTCTACATCAAATGATTGTCTCACACAACTCATGTAAGATTTTTCAAGGAAATTTTCAAGGTCATCTTTTAACTTATTATTTATTTTCTAACAAATAAATTATTTTCCAACTAAACTCGTCAAGAATAATGATGAATGTAGTTAAAGAAAAAATCTTTCCAACGCATATTTCGAGAAAGATATAAGCGAGTTAAACTCAGCTCGAAATATCAAATGTGTATAATGTAAAAGTTTATATACCTATACGATTTAGTCTTATTAGGAGATAGAATAGAATAGACTTCTGAGTGATAGATAAGTTTTAGTCTCCACATACCTTTTGTTGATGAAGTTACTCCAAGCTCTCCTCGGTATCTCTTCGTCTTCAATCGATGAACGTCGTGAAGTCTAAAGCTCAACTACACATTTTATCCTAATCAGAGACATAGCTAGAAGTAGACTAGAAATCAAGAGTTATAGTTTTGATCACCTAAACTTGACAAACAAGATTGAGATAGAAACACTTGCGAGTTCGACTGAGCAGTGCTCTAACAATCTCCCCCTTTGTTAATTTTAGTGACAAAACTATCAATACATATGGATTACAAAATAAATAAACTTTGTAGCTTCTCATCCAACATGCTTGATTTCCTTGGTTTTTCAACATTCCTTGAATTTTTCATTACTCCAAGTATTCCAGTGATTCTGAACGTGTTCAACTTAGCATCATTGTTGTTGAAGATCCGTAGCCATAACAAAATAAATTAGTTATTCTCAATTATTGTTATACAATGTTATAGTGTTATTATACATCATCAAAGTTCAATTGTATCACAACTTTGACAATAATATTACGGTGATATGTATCAGTCTCCCTTAGTCAATACTTCATCTCACAATGAAAATCATTCCCCCTTACATAATGATCCGTAAACCATATGTATGTAGTGTGAACTATAAAATAATTCTCACCATTTTTGTCAATATAAATTGGCAAAGGTACGAAGTACGAAAACTAGAGGGATCATAATGAAATTCTCAAAGAGATTATTCATGACTAAAAGAGAACATATCAACTTTGTTTTGATGATTTCACATAGCCGAAACTTAGTTTATTCATCAAAGAGTTTTTAAAGATACAAGATAACTCCTACAATATTCCACAGCCGCAATCCCTACAAATATTTGGCAATTAAGCACAAGTTCAATTAAGACATCTCCCCCATAAAATGTCATTCCCTAAAGAATAGCAAGAGCGACCTTACTTTTACAAGAAAAGAAGGATCTCTTTGGACTTTAACAAATCACATGAAACATGAATTTGTATCCAGTAAGCTCGAATAAATTAACCACAAGAGAACCTTAATGATTAATTTAATCAGAAATGCTCAACATAATAAAACTTACGGAGCCATACAGTACTTTCACATAGAAGTGGATCATGGAAAGATCAATATTGCGAGATATTCAAAAGTTCATTTTATCTTTTATCAATATTTTCATAAAGACATAATATACTTAACTTTTGACATATATGAGATAATCATAGTTCACGGATGTAAACACACATATCCCATAAAAAAATTGCAATATAGAAAACATAAAGATTAATACTGCAAAATCATCTTCCAAATAACTCAGAATTTAAATAACTAAATCTAAAACATTGCAAGATGAAAATCATTGGCAATAGCTATGTGTAATCACAATATTTGCTATTCCAAACCATAGTTATCCTTATTAAAACACAAGAATAAATTATCATAAGGAAGTTTCCCAGACATAATAAAATCAGGCTTCTTTGATAACTTCATACCTCTCCATAACACCATTATAAAAGGTATTTTTGATATCCTTGATCCTTTTGACCGTAGAAACTCCGTGTTCATGAGTTAGAACATTCACCTTTCATTCAAAAATACAGGAAAGTTGCCTGGCTTTGATGCAATCAGATATGAGCTTCTTTTGGCTCCGTATCAAGACCTTTTGATTTTCAAGGATTTTGGTCTGACCATAAAAGAGATGATTTTTTTTTTTGCAGTTGAAGATTTGCAAATTCGACGTTTGAGTTATTCTGAGAATAAATTAAATCCTTGATAGATTTGCCAATCCAGGAGTTGTACTCTTTCCTTGCAATCATCTTTTTCAAGACAAGTTCTTGAACCATGCATCCTTTAATGTCTTTTTCCAAATCGAGATTCACGACTTCCTGAGGTCTTGAAGAGTTCTCCATTTTTTTATTAGGGATGGAAGGAAACAATATCATATATATTTATGTTCGAGAACAAGAAAAGAAACCCATTGTTATATAAACTCAAAAAAAACTCTTCAAAAGAAGACACGGATGTTCGCGGACCAGTTACAGAAAATTAATGGATCAGACATGATCCAAAATAAGGAAGTACATTTTGTTTTCAAATATCTCATGGCTTTTCATGGCTCAATAAATTAGAGAACACAAAATAAGATACATTATTTTCTAGGAGTCAAGATATGACTCAACTTTTTTAAAAGTAGAAACTATATTAACACAAAACATTCGATCAGACGATAATATTCAACGAACTTGAGCATCCCACAAATATCATCCTTGCAACTCTCAAGTTAGATACAAGGATGAATTTACCTAGAATTAGGTAGTAGATTGATAAATAATCCCACTACGAATATTGAGGGAAGAGTTGAAAATACCTTATGGGTGTTTGTGTGGTGTATTCCTTACCTTTCTTCGGTTATATCTTATTCCAGGAGAATTAGACATAAACCCTTTTGAAAATCCATTAGAAGGATTTTTCTGAGGATTAAGTCTAGGACCTCTAGAGATTGGTTCCAAAGGATCAGAATTGTGAGAATTTCATCTCCTAGACTTAGGTCTACTAGAATTATTCTCATAAACACTGGGAGTATGTACACTCGTGGCGTAAAAATTAGCACCATTAAGAGGGACACGATTCCTGTAGATATTTCTAGATGAGTGACCTCGGAAACTTCGTGTATGAGAGTTCTGGTTTTCTGTAGGAAATAAATCCATTGTAGATGTTGTTAGACGATTTACTCGGTCAACAGTAAACATAAGTAGATTTTTGAAAATCAGAAATTTGTTTCTTTCTAGTAACACAATGTAGAACATTGTGATTCCTTTTCCCACAGAATTAACAAGTTCGTGGATAAAAAACGTTAGAAGAATCTTGTTTCAGATTCATAGCCTTCTTGGAATTCTGTAAGTTACGTAACTGTTTCTTAGCAGGAAATTTCTTAGAAGAAGATTTATCCATGCTATGTAATATTACATGAGTATTAGATATAGGCACTGAAGAAGACTTACTCACTAACACAGAGTTTTCCCTTTTCAAGGAGTTGTACTGTTCTTGGGCTAGTAAAAGATATATAACAAGTTTCTCTTTTTCAACACAACAGTTGCCCAATTTTGATTAGTGAGTCTCGATTAGAAGTTTTTCTTTAATTGAATCTTCTTTAACAATATAGGTTAAAGACTTCATTGGTTAACGACTTAAAGACTTCATTAGTATTCTGAATCCATACCCAACTATTTTCTCTTTAGTTGCGTATTCTGATCTTACTTTGTTTTATCGTATTGAGTATTATTTTCTCTAAGATTTGCTCGAGATTTTATCTCCGATAGGTAAGATAAAAGTAATCACAAAGCGCTTCGTCTCATTCTTTGTGATTCCACAATATCTTGTTACACTGCCATACAATTAAGATTATTGTGAGGTGATTGATATTACTAGGTTGTTCTTCGAGAATATAAGACTGGTGTATCAATTGGTTCATGTTAACCTTGATTTATCAAAATACGGAACAAAAAATCGTAGGTATTTCTGTGGGAGACAGATTTATCTATTCAATAGACTTTTCTATGTGAGAATGATTTGTTTATTAAGTCTTCGACTTTGGGTCATAGCAACTCTTAGTTGTGGGTGAAATCAACTAAGGGAATCAAGTACGTAGAGTCCTGTTGGGGTTCAAAGGCGTAAGGAACACGACTGTGCCTTAATCAATGTGAGATTAGTTAGGGCTCAACTACATTCCAGTCTAAAGTTAACATGTAGTGGCTTAATATAGTGTGTTGTTCAAATCTGGACTAGGTCCCGGGGTTTTTCTGCATTTGCGGTTTCCTCGTTAAAAAAATTTCTGGTGTCTGTGTTATTCCTTTTCCGCATTATATTTATTTATATAACTAAAATATAACAGGTTGTATGTAGTTCAATCAATTAGATAATCCAACCTTTGGTTGTTGATATAAATTGATTGACACTTGAACATTGGTCTTTGGTACCGTTCAAGTTGTTTCTCATAATAATCAGGCTCAAGGATTTCTATGTGTTTGATTTTCTGATTACATTAAGAAACAAAGATATAACTTGTGGATGTATTTTCCTTGATTGAGTCTGATTATCTAGTTGATTCTCTTGGAAATATATTGGAGTTAGTCCATACAGATTGCCGAAACGAAATATTGGGTATGGTTGTTAGACCCTCACCTTTTCAATTGGTATCAGAGCAGACAAACACGTTTAAGACCTTATAAGTATGTGTTTGTAGCAATCTGACTCTATGGATAGAAATGATATCTCTATAAACGTACCACCAGTCTTTGATGGCTCGAATTATCTATGGTGGAAAATTGTTATACGTGCCTTTCTTCAAGCGCGTGATTTTTAATCATGGGTTCGTGTAGTTAGTGGCTATGATCTTCTGATTGTTACAGAAGGCGATGTAAGTGTTCCAAAGGATATTGGTGCATATGATCCTACCGAGATTCTCGCTGCAAATAAAAATTCCGACGGATTAAATGCTATCATCCATGCCATTACCCCAATTCTTCAACACCATGTGATTATGTGCACTAAGTCTAAAGAAGCCTGAGATATCTTAGAAACTGTATTCGAAGAGAATTCCTCTGAGAAAGAAGCTAGGCTTCAAAACCTAAATTATGATTCAGAAAACCTTTGTATGGATGATGGAGATTCATTTGATGAGTTTAATCACAAAGTGTCTGAAATTGTTAATGCATCTTTTGCAATATGTAAGACTATTCCTGAAAAGGACATTGTGATGAAAATTCTCAGATCGTTGCCAGCCAAATACGAGTCTAAGAAACATACCATCGTCGAAGGAAATAACCTTGAAATACTTTCCAGAAACTCACTTATTGGAAAGTCAAGAGTTCTTTATCATGATCAGAACACAACCAGAACATCCACATTCAATGTTGTGACCAACTCAAGTAGTTCTCATAGCTTGTGGGAATTAGGTTTCCCAGTTGTTGGAGTTCTTCCTTATATAGTCTTCAAATCATGGATTGGAATCAATGTTACCTTGGTAACAAAGCATTAAATATTCACCGTTAGATGAAATCCTGATTAGATTCAAGCTAATATATTTCAACCGTTAGATTGAACATAACTTGTTACACACAAATGAAATGTACCTATATTTATATATGGGTAACCGTACCTAAACGTGTACACTTTGTTGGCTCAACAATGATTAACCGAAGTTAGCCATATGAACACTTTCATATTAACCTTGTTCATCTTAATCACAACTAGTTCAAATGACTCAAATGAAACTAGTTTTAGAGTTGTTCAATTTTTTATATTCTCATAGAAATATACAAGACACCATTGAAGGAAAATCAGTTTTGATTCACTCGAATCAATTCATGAACATTGCAGCCACGGTTTGCAAAGATTGCATTCCTTATTATATAAATGTATTCGTTCATGAGTATGACCAATTTTAGAACTTAACCCACTCAAGTATGCAAAAGGGTACGCATACTTGGGTTCCCGGACTTGGTCTTGTTCGCCAGTATGCAAACGGGTACGCATACTTTCGTTCATGACCGAACTCAGTTGAAACCAGTACGCATACGGGTAAGCATACTATAGTTCCCGGACTTCAAATGTTGAATCAGTACGCATACGTGTATGCATACTCAATTCTATGACTTGGAATATTCTTGCAACAGTTAGCATACAAGTACGCATACTATGTTGTATCCAATCAAAGGTTAATTGTTCTAAACTCCCTTTTCAATCTTTTAAACATCCTTAGAAGACGACAATAGATGTCTCAGAAAAACTATTATCTTATAAGTAATTTTCAAGTGATCGAATGATTAAGACGAAACATTCCGAGTCTACATCAAATGACTGTCTCACACAAATAATGTATGATGTTACCAGGCGATTTTCATATGATAATCTTTTGACTTTTGTCAAGAATAAAAGATGAACTTGGTTAAAGCGAAAGATTACCAACACATATTTCGAGAAATATGTAAGCGAGTTAAACTCAGCTCGAAATATCAAATGTGTATAAAGTAAAGTCTATATAGCTATACGACTTTTGTCTCAATAGGAGACAGATTAGAATTATACTTCTGAGTGATAGATGAGTTCATGTATACACATACCTTTTGTTGATGAAGTTCCATAATATCCCCTTAGTAGTTCTTCTTCTTTAATAGATGAACGCCGTGAAGTCTAAAGCTCAACTACACATTCGATCCTAATCCGAGACATAGCTATAAGTAGACTAGAAATCAATACTTATAGTTTTGACATAGCTATAAGTAGACTAGAAACCGAGCAGTGCTCTAACATTACCTATCATAGATAAATATCGAGAAAATCTTAGAGAAGATAGTACTCAATACGATAGAACAAGTAAGATCATAACACGCAACTACAGAGAAAATAGTTGGGTCTGGCTTCAGAATCCCAATGAAGTCTTTAAGTCGTTAACCTATAATGGTTTTAGGAAAAACCTAAGTTAAAGGAGAATCGACTCTAGTACGCAACTAGTATCACACAAGAGGTATGGGGATAAGGTTTTCCATTTTCTATAGTTCTCCCTTTTATAGTCTTCAAATCAGGGTTTGATAGCTTTGAAAATGTAGATGGGGCAAAACGAGTTGCTGGTTTTTACACAATTGAGGAGACGACCGTGCGGAGATAACTCCTTGAACCGAGTGAACAGTTGAACCTCACATAGATGCACTGTAAGAAGGGAGTGCTTTAAATTCGAGAGATCAATCTGTAGTGCTCCAGCCTAAACCAAGACAATGGCCTTTCCAGAGTAAATTCGGTCACAAGAGAGGATGGGTCGGTCTGTAGGAGGGAAGTTGAGAAATGTGTGAGATCAATGGTGATTGAGATTATAGGTGTGTTGTGTATTCTGCATAAGAAAGTTCCGAATGATTGAATTTACTCGGTTGAGAGTGATTGCTCAGACGATGAGTTCGTGTAGACGAAATATTACCGGTGTGAACTTGTCGAGAAATTCTTGTATGTTTCAATCAAGATTCAGAGATCTTTTTATATTGCTGGAATTGTAAACACCATGATCCCATGAAGTGTGACCGTTGATGGAATCAAAGAGTAGAGAAGTGGAAATCATGTTAAAACCAGTTACTCAACGTGCAGAGACTTGGTTGATTTTCCACCCACTACTTTGTTAATTCCTCCAACTAATTGCACAACTTGCTCACATTTTCATCGTGTGTATGAACACACGTGCCGTAGACCGCCAGACCAAAACCCTAGTTAATATCCCCCCATGTAACACGATTGATGTCTCGTGTGATTATGGAGTCTGCAAGGCGGACGTCTATTTAGTTAGTCAGTTGCTGACTTCATGACTTCATGGGACGATGAGTCCTTGTATTGTTAAGACGAACGTGATTCGAAAATGTTCTAAGACTCATGAATTGAACATGCCTGTTGAGACAGAGGTATAATTCTCGAATAAATGTTGATAGCTAAAGTGAACAAATATTGTTCATTTGATGAATCGTTGAATATTGATAGTTGAACCAATACTCCTTGGTTTGAGCAAATATTGCTCGTTTGATGAATTATTGGTAGCATGACCAAATAAAGTATTAAATTAGAATACTGGCAACTGAACCGAGTATAATTAATAAAATGTTGGTCATGAGATCAACGTAAAATTATTAGCGTTTGAATATGGAATTATGAACCTTGGACTCAAAACCCTAATTTGATCAATTGATGATTTATTGAAAATAAACCACAGAGAGAAGGAAGGACCGGCTACCAAGGTAGTTAATATCGCGTATCGGTATCGTATCGGCCGGGTTCGATACACCTATACAAACTATATTACCTGTTTTTATCGGTGATACATCATTATAATTAGAATTTTAATTATTTATAAGACCATAGAAAAAATAATAAAAATGATACACGTATCTCAAATTTCTAAAACATAAGGTGTAAAAATCTTACGTGTTGTGACTGTTGTCCAATTTTGTCGGTAAAATCTTTCTTATTATCCTTGGTTTATAACCAAAACAATCACAAATACAACTACGTAGTCAATAACAACTGCTCAAATTTTCCATTATCTTCTGCCATCCACAAAAAAACCCAAATCCATTCAAATTCTTCCTCGAGTATGTATGGTGTCCAATTTATTTCTTACATATAGTCATTAATTTTTAAATATATTAGGGTTTTTAAAAATTCTCTAATTGATGTTGTACTTGCATGTAAAGACTAGATGCATGTTGCTCGAAAAACTTATTCACTTTATTTGGTGGTGATTTTGATAATTGATTATACTTGATGGTGCCTAGTTTTCCCTTTATAGAATTCATCTTTACCACAGATGATACTGGAATGCCTAATTTTCCCTTCTTTGGTTTCATCTTAACCAAAGATGATATTGGAACCGATATTATCGGTATATAGGTAAAACCGATATTATCGGCCTATACCGGACAGTACGAACATTTTTATCGTTCCATCTTCGTATCACCAATATTTTCGATATCGTATAGGTATTTTCCGATATCCGATAAAAACCTGTAATATCGGCCTGTACAATCGATATTGACTACCTTGCCGGCTACATGGGATTATGGGTCGACCATGTAGCGCCTTGATGCTCGCATGAGCAAATACCAAGGTCTTTTGAAGACTTGTTGATTTGTTGATGAAAGGACGATTCAATGCTGGTTCAATCATTAAAAATAATGATCATTTGTGCCTTAGGTGATGAAACCTAATTAATTATGAAGAGATGAGGGACCGACCAAGGGGTCATGAAACCAGCCCTGGAGGGATCGACTGACGATCATCTTATGAAGTTCCAAGTTGTTTGGAAGAGTTTTGGACCTAATACGTGCAATTGCGCAAATGAGGTCACATTGTGAAAATACATGGGACCGGATCCTTGCAAGACAAAGAGCCAACCTTGGTCAGTCAAGGTAACATGCTCGCGTCACCAAAGTGTTAATATCTCAGTTCTGAGAATTTTGATATTTTCTGATGTGCGTTTGAGCAACATTTTGAGAAAATATGAAGAAATCAGAGATTTTTGCTGAAACCGTGAAAACTTCATGAGATGAAGGAAAAATAATAAAAATGAAGAATTCATGAAGCATGGGACCGGATAAGGCCAAGGCATGGCCGTCCGGCCAAAGAGCCCGGTCCCACGGTATTTTCCTAATTTTATAATATTTTTCATGATTTTATGGAAATATCATAAAACCAAGGAGTTTGTTGAAACCAAGGAGTTTTTGTTGAAATCAAGGAGTTTCCTTGAAGTGAAAGAGTTTCCATGAGATGAAGGAAAACAAAAATAATAATAATAATAAAATAAAGGCGTGGGACCGGCTTGGGCATGGTTGGCCGGCTAGGGCCCGGTCCCGTGAGTTTTCCCTAATTTTATGTATTATTTCATGATTTGAAGGAATTTTCATAATTTGAAGGAAATATCATGAAATCAAGGAATTTAATGGAATCAAGGAAACATAAGATAATAATAATAAAATAAGGGGTGTGTGGGACCGTCTAGGACATGACCGGCCGGCTAGGGGCTGGTCCCACGAGTTTTCCCTAATTTTATATTATTATCATGGTATCAAGGAAATATCATGAGATTAGGGAGTTTTCATGAGATTAGGGAAATAATAATAAAATACTGAGGAATTATGAGGTGTAGGACCGACCATGACTAGGGCATAGCCGGCCGGCTAGTATACACGGTCCCATGACACCTTTCCCAATTTTATATTATTTCCTTGATACGAAGGAAACACTATGAAATTGAGGAGTTTCCTTAAAACGAAGGATATTTGTTCAAACAAAAGGGATTTTCATGAGATCAAGGAAAATAATAAAAAATTTGATAAAATACAGAATTGGACATGGGACTGGCCACGGCGTGACTGGCCGGCCAGTGGTCCCAGTCCCTCGGTGCCTTGGTTAATATTATATTATTTATTATTTTCTTCCTATTTTGCATAGGTTCATTGTCTAGTCGTATTTTGAAATACTCAT
The DNA here is from genome assembly GCA_023529315.1 of Papaver bracteatum. NCBI lineage: Eukaryota > Viridiplantae > Streptophyta > Magnoliopsida > Ranunculales > Papaveraceae > Papaver > Papaver bracteatum. The sequence continues at coordinate 197,640 of JAJJWX010000782.1, read as the reverse complement.
TCGTGCATTCAGATACTCGTTAGTGCATTATTGCTGAGTAGACTTGTATCATTTTGGTCGGGACTTACTCGAAGGTAGCTCCGATGCCCGTGTGTTGAATATTTATTACTAATCCATGGAATTCTGCTGGGAAGAACCATAAATTGAAGTAACGAAATATTATAAAAATCGTTGGATCTTTTCCAGAGATTCAGTTAATGAATTCGATTTTTTCATAATAATTATTTAATGGCTCTATACTAGTACGATCATCTAGGAGCATTAATTATTCAGGAATTGAGCGATATGAGCTTATTGAAGCGTCATATTTCTTTTATACAGTCAGGGAAAACATTGTTACATCCTGAAGACGTTATTGCTCTATACTAGCGGGCAAGCTGTCCAGGAGCCGTCCAATCTTTCGATTCTATATAGAAGTAATTTACTAAAATTGCTCAGTATTCATGAAATATGCCGTGGCCTCAGCAGAGAGACTACATATCTACATATACTCTGAGAGATAGTATTCTCAGTCAGAGATTCTTGTGGCATGAGCTTTCATGCTTTCTATAAGAGACATGAGCCTCAATACTCGTCTGATTGCTGGATCAGGAGCATATACAATTATGGGTTTACGATTTTAGCCCTTGTCAAAAATACACCATCTATATTAAGTCCCCTGCTTAGTAAGGGACAGTCATGTTCCTCGGTTAGAACTGAATGGTGATTTTCCGGTTACAAACAATATAAGCAATCAAACTTAGTCATAAGATAAGACGTTACCGGATTTTTGATAGTACGAGCTAACCATGACTTGAGCGAAGATCCCAGTGGCACGATAGAGCATCATCTAATGAGCATAACTTGGTGTTGAACCGCTGATTTTGATGATGGTACCTTGGTCGTTTTAGGATTCACGGGCCAGGCCCAATAAGGAAATCCTTGTAGAATTAGGTTTTGGAAATAAAATTTGATATAAAAGGGAGTAATCCTTATTTATTTATTTATTTCACCCTGTACACGACCACCACTTTCACCTCTTCATCATTTTCACGCCATCAGGGAGGAGAAAATTTCTACCGGAGCAGCCACCATCCGATCACCGTCCGGCCATATTCCGGCCGACACCGACATGTACGTGATTTTTTTTTCTCCAGAAGTTTGCTGAGTTTATGAATTTTTCATGCTTTGATCATGTTGAAATTATATATATATGTGCATATATGAGTGTGAGTTTTGTTGAAAACCCTTATTTTTATAAGACGTATGTTCGTTCGGTCGTTAGTTTGAGAAACCATTAATAATCCCTGACCTAGGAGAGATTTTTTATGTATAGACTTGGGTCCAATGACAAAATTTTGTTTATGAGCTTTCATGAAAACCAAAACTTTATTTTGAAAAGATGTGAGTTTTCACAAAGCCGAAATTAACCCTCGTTTCAAAGAAAAACAATCGTACGAAAGAAAAGATTTCTTTTATAAAACCATGGTCTGTTCATGGGATTTTTTTTTTTGATGAAACTGTAGTATACCCACGAATTTTATTTTCATGAGCCTTGCTCACATGATTTTTTTTTCTTTTTATATATGTGAAAATATATATTATTTTCTTTAAAATCAAAACTTCAGTTTTGTATAATATTACTTAGAAGTAAACAATTATTTATGATAAAATAATGTTTTAGTTTTATTATTCCATGGTGAATGTTCACGCAGTAGAAATATTAATGATTTTATGAAAATCTGAGTTTTCGCTCGTCTTTTATATGTTCGAAGAAACGAGCAAGTTTTGAAGTGTTAACTCTTACGTTGCAATCACTATTGTCAGTGAACCTGTAAAAAGGTAAGAGTTGAGAATTATCATTTTGTGAAATTGATATATGCACATCCGTAATTCTGTGTCTCTGATTCTAGACAATGGTGTCCTCCAGCAGTGATTATTCTTCCAGCTCTTCTGAAGAGGATTCGAGGGTTTCTGAGGCGAAAGCAAGTTCCAACATAGATCGTGCTCTTTTGGCGAATAACATATCTCTTGATAAGCTGAAATCTGATCGTGACGATCTCTTGAAGAGGAAAGAGAGAGAGAGGAGATACTTGCTGAGTATCGATAGAAAAGGAATAGAATTCAGCGAAAAACACAAGAAGCCGAGGAGAGACTCTGATCCCGTCCTTATGGTGTAGCTTCAGATTCAGATGCTGAGGATGAAGAATAAGATCTTGTGTGGAATTTTACAACATGCAAAAGTAAGTCATATCCACCGCACAGGGAGATTTAACGACAGGTTAAGGCTGATCTCCAAGATGAACGTGGCGATGAAGATCTACATGATGCAATAGATAGTGATATCGAAAAAGAATAATTCCGTGACTCAAACAGTGACTCCGAGAAAGAGTCTGAAGAAGATTCTTCATAGGATGAGAAGGATGATGATGATGATGATGATGATGATGAAGAGGGCGAATCAGACGACTCTGACGACTAGCCTTGCTCATGATCCTATTTAAACATTTGAATTTTCTTTTCTTTTCGTGGTAGATGTTTCTTTTGATGATCAGAACAGCTTCTCTTATGAATTAGAATTTTCTTTTGAATGATAAACCATTTTATGAATGTTGATTCTTCCCGAACTGAATGACATGACCAATGTTCACGCTCCAAAATTCATCACGATCACTTTTGACTTGTTTTGGTAATTTTCATTTGCGAAAAATACTAAGATATGTTGTATGGGCTGAGAAGACACATGTCATACACAAACCCATATGGTTTTCTGACTGTGTCTAGCTTTTATCAATCCCCAGTTATTTTTCCTCTGCATCTCCAGTATTGCCCTTGTTTAAATCTTAGGGTTTCAATAAAACCCGCAACTGAATTTGACTATCCGCAGAAGATAAGTATCTAATGTATCTTGTATATATCTCCAAGACTCAGGGTTTAGCATTTACGCAAATATTCCTTCCTATCCTGAGTCAGTTTCTGCAGAGGAAATCTTGATTATCATACCTTGTCGTCGCTATGTCCAGTAGTAGTATTTCTTCTCGGAATGAATCTCAGTCGAAGCATGAAGTACAAGCGTCCGTCTTAGTAAGTTGTGTATTTTTATTCATCTCCATTTTATCAGAATTGTTGATATCATAAAATGACTTGTTGCGGGATAATCAGAAGAATCCATCTTCTTCTCGTGATTCAATAACCAAGCGGACTGTTAGAGCCCATGCCCGTTACAGATCAACTCATTCTGAGGCCGGCACATCTGTGAGTAATTCTATGATTTTTGAGTGGAGTACCATTCAACGGTTTTATCCGATCTTCATATGAGATTAAAACTTCTTCACTGCAAGTTGATGTGCATGTTGTTGTTGATGCTATAAACATAAGGAATGGGAAGTCTATGACTGATGATGATGATGTCGACAGAAACTCTACCAACTCCGTGGAGACTGGAGTTAGAATTTAATACCCAACAGCTGGGCTCCCGTTTGAGACTCCCATGATTAACAATTTCTCGGGTAATGAAATAGTTGGCGGCTTCGTCGTTCCCAAATGTCACTCATCTTTGTATACCAAGATCTGGAGATGATACGGTCATATTTCCACTACTAAGGTGTGGAGAAGCTTCTTACCGACCCTCCTGACTACAGTTGCCGGGATTTTACCAATCATTGAAGAGATGATGGAGACGAATCTGCGAGATGTTAAGAATCATGATCTTCACAGATGGGACGACATGATATCGGATTGCAAGACCTTGCGGTACAATGTAAGTTGGCTTCACCATCGACTTGAGATGATCAAAGTTGACAGGGAGGCGGCTGCTTCTGAAGTGATTTCTACCATGACTTCTTTTTTGGAAGAGGAGAAGGCACTTGCCTTGGAGTCGGCGAGAGTTGAGAAAGCTGTTCAGGATTTGAAAGTGAAGACCAATAACTTTCAATAGAAACTTGACATGGATGTTTATAAAAATAAGGGTTATTTGGTTTTTGGTACTTAGGTTTTGACCAAAACCTGGGTTTGGTCTAACATTTGTCCAGCCTTTGCGTTTGGTCTAAATACCAACGTTGACTTGGGTTGACTTCGTTGAGTGGTGACGTGTTTAACTATTGACTTGCTTTATTATTTTTTGTGGCCCTCTAATTATAAATTATTTTCTTATTACACCCCCAAATCACTCTCACTTAATTCTTATGTGGACCTCGATTGTTTTTTTTTTGTGACCCTCGATTAACATCTCCAAATCCATTGCCTTCCATCGACATATCCAGAGCAGCAACATCTGCATCTAATTGATTAAAAAAAAAACAACATTTGCATCTTCACTGAATTTCCATCACTAAGCAAAATCAACAAAGCATCATCAATTTAGGGCCAACATAACACAACCCATCTTTATGTTCCTCTGATTCTCCATCTCATTTCCGCCTAAATCAGACACAAAATCCGTTTTGTTCACTCTTATACAAACCCTAAATTCTACTTCAGATTCACCTTATTCTCAAGATGTTGAACTTAGATCTGGTCACCAACAGCAACACCCGTCTCTTCATTTCTTTATCATGTTCATCACTGCAATTTCAGCCTCAGAGTTAGGGTTTTTTATTTTTTAAATAAAGGTTGACAATTTGGGGACTTTGGGTATGTTATCTGTTCATGATGTTTACCAATTGAAAAAACTTCGAATACTAAGTGAATCATTTACCCATGCTCCTGGGTTGATCAATTGTCCTAATTCTCTTTTATTTTTCCATCTCATAATTTTAGAACCCCATTAACACGACTCCTTTTTTTTTATTGAAGGAGAAGAACACGGCTCTGCTACTACTATTGATACGCATGTATTCTTTAGCAAGTGATGTTGACGAAAAAAATTTGATTGAAAAAATGAAGACATGCTATCTCTGGACGAAGATGAAGATATACCATCAGTTTTCGGATTCTCTTTTAAGAAAATTGGTCAACAATTTTCTTAATTTCTTCCTGGGGTGTTGAATTTGTTAATTTGAGCATCAATTTCATTTTAGGGTACAAAATTCACGGGTATCTAATTGTTTGAATTTGAGTTGAGTTTCAAATAGAGATTTTGTCACTGAACGATATTTAATTGGGTATCTTGTAATCGACGTAGTCGCTATTTATAAATTGTTCAAAATGTTATTCTGGATTGAGGATGAAGAACAGGTGATCTTGATCGAGGAAGAAGAACAGGTGAAAGAAGATGGTGGTCAGAGCGGGGATGTAATAAGAATATACTATTATTTTAGAGGGTGCAAATAAAATAAATTAAGTCAATAGTTAAACACGTCACCACTCAACGGAGTCAACCCAGGTCAACATTGGTCTTTAGACCAAACGCAAATGCTGGACAAATGTTAGACCAAACCCAGGTTTAGGTCAAAAACTGAGTATCAAAAACCAAATAACCCTAAAAATAATTCTTTGTTGGACGGTTTACTCTAAGTGAGTATCTATGATTGTTGTTTTTTCAAGTAGGTTTAGGCTTTTTCTTAGGTAGAATAATTGATCAATACATGAGTAAATGTTGTTCATTTATGGAATGTTAATGAACAAAGGAGCATTCTTCACACTCTTTGGAGGAATATAAATTACATTCTGAAAATGCTTGAAATGGTGAAAAGGTAGTTGTTTTCTATAGATCGGGCGTAATATGCTTTGAGCTATTTACCGTTGATTATATTTCCTTCTACTCCTCCATCAATTTTTTAAGATTTTGTAATATCCGCTGGATACTTCCTTGATAACTACATATGGTCCTTCTCATTTCGGGGAGAACTTGTGAGAAGACATGTCTTGTTGAATGTGCTTTGCTGTCTTTAATACCAGGTCCCCTACTTGAAATGTTCGAGTTCTAACCATTTTGTTGTAGGCTCTGGAGATTCTTTGTTTGTAGGTTTCTATATATTTTTCCACCTTAGCTCTCTTTGACTCGAGCATGTCCAGTTCAGCAATTTTTGAATTGGACACTTCGGCTTCATTTCATTGTATTCCGCTGAATATTGTAATCCTTGCTGAAGGAATTTTGATTTCTGCTGGCAGTATGGCATCGGCCCCATAGACGAGAGAATACGGTGAAGTCCCGATTGAGATTCTTGGAGCGGTTCAATAAACCCATAAATCCATACGCAACTGTTCATGCCAGGTTCGATGATTATCATGAATTGTTCGGCTAAGAATTCGGATCAAAGTTTTGTTGGTGCTCTCTGCTTGTCCGTTTCCTTGGGGATAATACGGTGTGGAGAAAACTTGTTTGATGCTGTATTCCTCGAGCAATTCCGTCACGTGTTTGTTGGCAAAAGGAGTTCCATTATCAGTGACAATATGTTTAGGAACTCCGAATCTACATATTACGTATTCTTTGATGAAGGCTGCAATCATGACTCCAGTGGTGCTTCGAAGAGGAATGTCTTCAACCCATTTGGTAAAATACTCAGTTGCAGTGATGATATATTCATGCTGCTTCAAAAATGCTGGACTGATTTTCCCGATGATATCCAGTCCTCAGTTATAGAAAGGCCATGAACTATTCACATAATTTAATGGGAGACAACAAGTGTGAATGAGATTACCATGGACTTGGCATCGATGAAATCTTTGAACGTGCGCATCTGCATCGTCTTCCATTGTCGGCCAATAATATTTCTCATGAATCTGGAGAAATAATTTCCTTTTCCTTTGATGTTCTCCATCATGCATCTTCTTCAGAATTGTTGGGATTTCATGCTCAGCTAAGCATCTCAGCAAATTTCCACCAAAGCTTTTGCGGTATAAGATTCCATCAAGAAAGGCGAATCTTTTAGCTCTCTGAATGAGTTTGATTATTTATTTCTTTTCCAGTGGCAACTAATTTTCCCGGAGGTATTTGATGTAGGGCTCCCTCCAGTCCCCAGTGTGATGGGCTGTCAGAGCTTCTAAGTGATGAGTAGGCATTTTACAATTGGGACATGACTTTTGCAAAGTCCTTAATTGATCCTCCATGGAAGGCCGATAGTATCCCATTCTTTGAAGCTTTATGTAAAGTGTTACCACCAGCGTCTATCCATAGGTTTCTTCATGTATGCGTTTGAGTTGTTCATCTGCTTCGTCGTTTACAAGGCACCGTGATAAGGACCCGTCAGAGTTTCGATAGTATAATGCTCTGTGAAGCAAGAAATAATTCTTTAATTCTTTGAGACTGACTTTCCCTTCCGAAAGAGAACTGCTCAATTCATGAATAATAGGTGCTCTCCAATCATCTGCCTGAATGTATTCGACCTAAGCAAGTCAGGTAGATGACATAACACGCCTCTGTACAGTGATTGTTTTTTCTGCTCCTTCGAATTTCAGCTTAGAAGCGAGAGTCGCCAGGAAGTCAGCATGCCTATTGTTAGTTCGCCCAGTATGGACAATCGTTGCATAAGCGAAGTGAGTTAACAACCGATGAGCTTCAGTTCTGAATGGAGCAAGTGATTTCTTTAAGGGAGTATGTTCCATTCATTTGATTGACCAATAGCTTTGAATTTCCTCTTATCTCGAGATGTGTTGCTCCTACTTGCTTTTCTAGGGACAATCCTAGTAAGAAGGCTTCATATTCTGCTGAATTATTGGTGCAGTGAAAATCCAGCTTGAATGAATGTGAGAAAACTTCTCCGGATGGTGAGACTAGCACTATGCCTTCTCCTCCAATGTCGATGCTAGGGGTGGCGAAATTTTCAAAGTATAAAAGTCATATCTATTCTTTGATGACTAAGATATATGGAAATTTGACCAGGTACATATTCATGTAACGTTGTTGCATCCTCTCCTGGAAAAGCAGCGAGCAAGTCTGCAACTGCTTGGCCTTTGATGGCTTTATGCGGTGTACATGATATGTCAAATTCTGACATCTGAAGTAGCCACTTTGCTGGTCTTCCTATCAAGGATGACTTTGATAGTATGAACTTTATAGGGTCAGCTTTGGAAACGAGCACGACTCTGTTGGATAATAAATAGTGCCTGGTTCGAGTGATGGTTCACTCTGACATGATTCTTCGGGGAGGGGAGACTTTTCATCGTTTTCCCATGTTAATTGCTAATCATTGCATCGACGGTAAATGATTCTCCCCTCAGCATCATGACTGGTTATGAAATTAGATCCCTGAGTTGAGATATGATCTTTGCGGTGCTTAATCGATGTATCAGGCGACTTAATCAACTTGACGCCTGAGGACGATGGTATGTCCGTGACTTCTTCGATGGACTTCCAGCTTGGGAGTGGAGTACTGTAAATCTTGTTTGGAGGTTCTGGGATGTTCTTTTGAGACTCAAGGAATTCAGCGTCATAGACCGGGGCGTAAGGAGATGATGAAGCCGCAATACGAACAATTTTGTTATTGATCAGAGCCTTCATGCATTGATGGTATGTTTAAGGAACCACTTTGTTATCATGGAGCCACGGTCATCCGAGTATCATGTGATAATCAGGCTCTTGTTCGATCACGTGAAATTTGGCCTTTGATTGAATTGGCCCTACCTTCAATTTTATGTATGCATATCTATATGTATGGATCTGGCTTCCTTCAAAACCTGTCATCAAGATGGGATGGAGAACGATCTTGCTCTGTGGAAACTTGGCCGCTTTGAGAGTCTTCATGGTGACAATATTTGTAGAAGCGCCTGTATCAATGAGAGCTCTCTTTAATTCAGAGTCTTTGATAAAACCAGTTACATATAGGGCTCGGTTATGTCCTTCGTCTTCCATGCGGTTCTCTTCTCCAAAAGTGATATTGTTGATCGAATACTCAGACATTATGGACATTTCTTCGACTGCTGGAGACAGTGAAGCTATTTGCACATCATATGATATCTAGTTGAGCGGAAAACATGTCTGTACGCTTCTCCCTGGAAAAGTGTAAGAGTTCACACAAGTTTTCGACCAACTGTGCTACCTCCTGGTCCACCGGCTTCTCATAAGTAGTGAAACACTTGATTTGAGGGTCACCATGTGACGAGTCAGTCCCCGGTGCTGGGAATTCTGAAGCGGAAATACTGCTTAACTCGGATGTCAGTCTGATGAGAAAATCTAGTATGTGGTTCATTGTATTTTTTTTTATCAAATCCATGTTCCTAGTGTGGATCTCCAGGACTCGCGCCAACTCAGTTAGAGTCGGGATTTCTCCTCCTTTAGCACCGTCAGATGTAGGAATGTTGCCATTTGAAAGATTCTGGATCGAGTTTGAAGTAGTTGAATTAGCCCTAAGACCAACCATCTTTGTGAGAATTGAGATTGCAACCGAGAGAATGATCTCCCACTGTGGTCGCCAATCTGTAGATGAGGAAAAATGAGTCGCTGGTTTTTACGGAATTGAGGAGACGACCGTGTGGATGGAACTTCTTGAACCGAGCGAACTGTTAAACATCACACAGATGCACTGCAAGAAGGGAGTGTTTTGAGTTCGAGAGATCAATCTGTAGTACTCCGGCCTAAACCAAGACAATGGCCGTTCCAGAGTAAATTCGGTCACAAGAGAGGATGGGTCGGCCAGTAGGAGGGAAGCTGAAAAATGTGTGAGATCAATGGTGATTGAGATTATAGGTGTGTCGTGTATTCTGCGTAATAAAGTTCTGAATGATTGAATTTACTCACTTGAGAGTTATTTCTCAGACGATGAGTTCGTGTAGACGAAAGATTGTCTATGTGAACTTGTCGAGAAATTCTTGTCTGTTTCAATCAAGATTCAGAGATCTTTTTATATTGCTGGAATTGTAAACACCATGATCCCATGAGTGTGATAGTTGATGGAATCAAAGAGTGGAGAAGTGGAAATCATGTTAAAACCAGTTACTCAACGTGCGGATACTTGGTTGATTTTCCACCCGCTACTTTGTTAATTCCTCCAAATGATTACACGACTTGCTCACATTCTCATCGTGTGTATGAACACACGTGCCGTAGATCGCCAGACCAAAGCCCTAGTTAATATCCCCCATGTAACACGATTGATGTCTCGTGTGATTGAGGAGTCTGCAAGGCGGACGTGTATTTAGTTAGTCAGTTGCTGACTTCATGGGACGAAGAGTCCTTGTATTATTGAGTCGAACGTGATTTGAAAATGTTCTAAGACTCATGAATTAAACATGTCTGTTGAGACAGAGGTATAATTCTCGAATAAATGTTGATACCTAAAGCGAACAAATATTGTTCATTTGATGAATCTTTGAATATTGATAGTTGAACCAATACTCCTTAGTTTGAGAAAATATTGTTCGTTTGATGAATTATTGGTAGCATGACTAAATAAAGTATTAAATCATAATACTGGCAACTGAACCGAGTATAATTAATAAAATGTTGGTCATGAGATCAACGTAAAATTATTAGCGTTTGAATATGGAATTTTGAACCTTGGACTCAAAACCCTAATTGATGATCAATTGACGATTTATTAAAAATAAACCACAGAGTGAAGGAAGGACCGTCTATATAGGATTATGGGTCAACCATGTAGCGCCTAGATGCTCGCATGAGCAAATACCAAGGTCTCTTGAAGATTTGTTGATTTGTTGATGAAAGGACGATTAAATGCTGGTTTAATCATTAAAAATAATGCTCGTCTGAGCCTTAGGTGATAAAACCTAATTAATTATGAAGAGATGAGGGACCAACCAAGGGGTCATGAAACCGGCCCTAGGTGGTCACAGGATCGACTGACGATCATCTTATGAAGTTCCAAGTTGTTTGGAAGAGTTTTGGACCTAATACGTGCAATTGCGCAAACTGGGTCAAATTGTGAAAATACGTGGGACCGTATCCTTACAAGCCAAAGAGCCAACCTTGGTCGGTCAAGGTAACATGCTTGTGTCACCAAAGTGTTCATATCTCAGTTCTAAGAATTTTGGTATTTTCTGATGTGCGTTTGAGCAACATTTTGAGAAAATATGAAGAAATCAGGGATTTTTGCTGAAATCGTGAAAATTCATGAGATGAAGGAAAAATAATAAAAATGAATAACTCATGAAGCGTGGGACCGGATAAGGCCAAGGCATGTCCGGCCGGCCAAAGATCCCGGTCCCACGGTATTTTCCTAATTTTATAATATTTTTCATGATTTTAGGGAAATATCATAAAACCAAGGAGTTTGTTGAAACCAATGAGTTTTTGTTGAAATCAAGGAGTTTCCTTGAAGTGAAAGAAATCCTTGAGATGAAGGAAAACAAAAATATTAATAATAATAAAATAAAGGCGTGTGGGACCGGCTTGGGCATGGTTGGCCGGCTAGGGCCCGGTCCCGTGAGTTTTCCCTAATTTTATGTATTATTTCATGATTTGAAGGAATTTTCATAATTTGAAGGAAATATCATGAAATCAAGGATTTTAATGGAATCAAGGAAATATAAGATAATAATAATAAAATAAGGGGCATGGGGGACCGACTAGGACATGACGGGGCCGATCCCACGAGTTTTCCCTAATTTTATATTATTTTCATGGGATCAAGGAAATATCATGAGATTAGGGAGTTTTCATGAAATTAGGGAAATAATAATAAAATACTGAGGAATCATGAGGTGTGGGACCGTCCATGACTAGGGCATAGCCGGCCGGCTAGTAGACATGGTCCCATGACTAGGGCATAGCCGACCGGCTAGTAGACATGGTCCCATGACTAGGGCATAGCCGGCCGGCTAGTAGACATGGTCCCATGACACCTTTCTCAACTTTATATTACTTCCTTGATTCGAAGGTAACACCATCAAACTGAGGAGTTTCCTTAAAACGAAGGATATTTGTTCAAACGAAAGGGATTTTCATGAGATCAAAGAAAATAATAAAAAACATGATAAAATATAGAATTGGACGTGGGACTGGCCACGGCGTGACTGGCCGGATAGTAGGCCCAGTCCCTCAGCGCTTTGGTTAATATTTTATTATTTATTATTTATTATTTTCTTCCTATTTTGCATAGGTTCATCGTCTCGTCGTATTTTGAAATATTCATTCGTGCATTCAGATGCTCGTTAGTGCATTATTGCTGAGTAGACTTACATCATTTTGGTCGGGGATTACTCGAAGGTAGCTCGGATGCATGTGTGTTGAATATTTATTACTAATCCATGGAATTCTGCTGGGAAGAACCATAAATTGAAGTAACGAAATATTATAAAAATCGTTGGATCTTTTCTAGGGATTCGGTTAATGAATTCGATTTTTTCAGAATAATTAATTGATGGCTCTATACTAGTACGATCATCTAGGAGCATTAATTATTAAGGAATTGAGCGATATGAGCTTGTTGAAGCGTCATATTTCTTTTATACAGTCAGGGAAAACATTGTTACATCCTGAAGACGTTATTGCTCTATACTAGCAGGCAAGCTGTCTAGGAGCCGTCCAATCTTTTGATTCTATATAGAAGTAATTTACTGAAATTTCCCAGTATTCATGAAATATGCCGTTGCCTCAGCTGAGAGACTACATATCTACATATACTCTGAGAGACAATATTCTCAGTCAGAGATTCGTGTGGCATGAGCTTTCATGCTTTTGATAAGAGACATGATCCTCAATACTTGTCTGATTGCTGGATCAGGAACATATACAATTATGGGTTTACGATTTTAGCCCTTGTCGAAAATCCACCATCTACAGAAAAATATCAATCAATATTCACTGTTAGATGAAAACATGATTTAAGATTCAAGCTAAGTTTGCTTAATACACAAGTACATGCATATACCTAGGAACTTGTGAAGCAATAAGGGATTCTTTGATGCTTTCTACAACTACAAATGGTATCAACGTAATAGAAAATAATTCATCAATTTAAGGATTTTGCGATGCATTAAAAACCCAATAATAACCTTTTTTTCTCAATAAATTATAGATAAATATCATTTCGTAACAACATCTATATTTCTCTAATACATTGCCGGACATTATTATATGGGGACAAGTTCCTTAAGAAAGGATTGAAAAAAAAAATATTTTTCCTAAAAATATATAGATTATTATTATTTATAATAACTATCCCAAGTTAGACCATATTTTTTTTTTATTAATATGTACTTAGAGGCTATTAAGATATGGAAGTCTTATTCAATTTCTATTTTGTTAGGCCAAGCGTTATGGTGGGAATTTTAGCTTTAGATTTAGCCATATTATAGTTTGTCCAACCACTAAGACTCATTGTTTAGCTATAATGTGTGAAAAATCTTTGGGAGAATTGCATCTGTTCTACTAGCTATCTACGAAATTGACGGCAGAAACTCAGTTTTCATAATTTAGCCCATATGAAAACTTAGCTTCCATCTCAAAACTTATTGAAACTAATTTTATGTATGCGTGTTAATATTTGCTTGCCCTTTTATTGTTGGTAATATCTCTCACACTCGGTCTTAACAATCCATTATTCTTAACGAATCTATCTTCTCTACCGTCGAGTCCTAACATATATTTTTTCAAATTTTTTTTTTTTTGGCAAAAATGTCTATGAATAGAAACTAGTTTTTCTTCTCAAATCACTTAAAATCATCATTTTACAACTTGATTTCCACTCATATGTCCTCAAATCACTTTCCCAACTAATAACTTTCTTCCATTTTTCTTCTCCATCTCTTTTGTAGAAAAAAATGCTAGTAACTAAATGTCATGTACCCGGTAGGAAAAGAGGTGCCCCCTATCTTATTCAATGACGGTGTTAGTATAATAGTCAGGTTTCACTTAGCTTATTATTAGTTGTTATTATCAATTGTAACGTGTGGCTTAAATGCACACGCGTGGGCCAGTAATAGTCGTAGATATCTTTAAGGAAACCCTATCTATATATTTCAAGGAGAGTTTTGTAATGAGGGGAAGAAAAATTATTAATCAAAACATAACTTTGTTCTTAGTATGTGTCCAGAGAACTCGATTCTTCGAAATTGGGAGAGGTTTATCCTCAATCTATCCACCCCCTTGTCATTGTACTCAGGTACATGACAATTGGTATCAGATTCGTTTCGATCCATGACGACGCTTGATGCTGCGATGGAGAAGGAGCGGAAACTCAGGGATGATTTAATTAATCTCCGATGGCTGTATGATACTCACAAACGAGAAGATGACTCCCCAACTCGAGAGTATAATCTTCTTCATATGTTGAAGCTCATTAGCATGAAAGAGAAGCACTTAGAGTCACTCCTTGGGGTTAGAGAAGCTAGGCAGAGTCAGGAAGAAATTTTCACTGAAGAAATTGTAATTGATTCAATCTTAGAGTCAATATTTGAGTCAATTGTGGATTCCTTCAACTCAGAGGAAGTTACAGATTATAGCCAAGACTCTTCAATTCCATCTGAAGCAACACCAGGCGACTCTGTAGATGAATTGGTCCTTCCATCTTTTTTGTTCGCTGAAGAAAAGGTTGATTCTCAAATTACAGAAATCGCCAAGGCTGAGGTGAATGATGTCGATAGAGAGAATCATGTGCAAGTGAAGGAGATCAGTTATGAGATCCTTGACAGCTTAAGGGAGTTAATCACAACCCACAGCGAGTTGAATTGTAATGATTTCTTTACTCTTCTGTTTGATTTTACTCGTTCATAATTCGATCGAGGAAAGAAGATCGAGCTCGGTTTAAGGAATTCTTATTCTGCTAAATGTTATTATGATTTTAGGTCAAAATTCGATGTGTATTTGAAAATTTTGGATGGATACTATAGAGAACTTGTTCAAGAGTTGATTTACAAATATGGGTATTGGTTAGATTTGTTGTATAGTGATCCAATTGCTTGTATGTTGGCTAAGATATATGTTTCTAGCGCTGCTTGTCAGGTGTTTGGTAACATGTTTCAAATAGATGTTGTGAATTTCAAGCACAAAATAGTTATCAATCACCAGGTTTTTAGTAAGAAATCGTCATACCCTGGTATCAACCTTAGTGGTAGCGTATTTGATCGTGGGAGAAGAATTGAACCCATGAGAAGGTATTCTTTAATTGATAGTGCTTACAGATTCTGTTATGCTTGGGTATTTAGTTCTGGTTTCTTCGTTCTTAAGGTGGGTTCAATTTCAAATGCTTACTACAGTGAAAAATTTACTCCGGAGCTTGTTAATAATCATGGTATTGAATCAAATCCATTGTTTTATGATTCAGTTCAACAGGTCTTAGATAAACCTGGTAACATGCTTCTTCTGGATACAATATGTTTCAAATGGATATTATATATTTCCTTTTACCCTGGTTTCAAGCTTACTGGTAAAGTAATTGATCGTGGGAAAATATTTGAACTCATTAAAAGGTATCCATATCTTGCTTGTGATACTAACTACTACTTTGACACAATTACTTCTTGTCAGTTTATTATTATTGAGTCCATTTTAATGGGCACAGACAATGGAAATTTGATGAATAAGATGCTTTTCAGACATGAGTACCAGCTAAAATTTTATTTCATATGTTCAATTGTGTTTGTGTTATTCAAGGATGATTTCAGTGGTCATGGGGGTAATATAATTGCAAAATTGTCACAAAGAGGTAGTATCAGGGGCGGAGCCACATGGAGAGGTGGGTGTGCACTTGCCCCCCCCCCCCCCCCCTCAAATGTGAGCTCCCAAGCCTAATTTATGCTAGTTTATCCAATTTTTGGTCATTTTAACCCTTTTGCACCCCCTCAAACATGCATAAATTGATAAGGTGCCCACCCAATTCTTGATTTCTGGCTCCGCCCCTAGGTAGTATAATCAGAATTATTGTTATGCTTTTGTACCTGCAATTAGTTGCAAAAGAGAAAACTTGTGGTGCATATGATAACATGTTGCATTTTCAACTTGGTTTATCTGCTGCTAGAAGGGTCCTTTATGAGGAATTGTTGAAGGTTGGTGTTGGTTCGCAAGAACATACAGATGTAGCACAAACTATTTTGGTGGAATTTAAACATGTTTTCATGCTTCGCACTCTGTTATCTCTTAAGCACTCTCCATTGCTTACATCTGCAGCTTATGACAAAATTATGATTCAAGAGGGAGTTAAGCAGTTCATTGAGAGTTCTCTGCACACATCTTCTTGTTCTCGTGAGTTCAGCATTTTCGGAAAGGGGTTATATGTGCATTATTTCTTACCTGCCCCTAATGACTATAGTAGTTGTCTGCTTCCAGTGGGTATTATAATGGAAATTCGGATCTTGGTGGTAGTATTTCAGATTCTTAATGTATTTGCATGCATATGATACTTGAGGTGGAAGTTCCAACTGGATCCACCGGCATTGTGCAGTGTGAGATACGTTAGCTGGTTTGATAATATTGTTTTCTCAATGGGGTGCCTTGACATAAACTGGAATTTTAAAAGCCATTGGTTCTGCGAAGCTGAGGTCCATAATCAAACTGCATCCATTCTCATGAGATTACCATGTTGGCACCTTGTTGCTGCAATTAGACTTTTCAGTATGGGAAATGGTAATGGTACTAAGGTTTTTCGTCGTTTGTTGTTTGATAGAGGAAAATGGATGGAACCCATACTATCTGGTTCTCATTCCAATAGCTTTGGAGTTATTCTTGTTTACATAAAAGTTGTGTGGACTTCTCATTCTGAGAGAGTTGGTGTTGGTAATGTTTACAAGGAAGTTGTGTGGATCAGTGGCGAAGATACAAGTGCACATAGTTTCCCTGATGCTTATGTAGATCTTATTTATGAATGGTTGAGAGGTAGTGCAGGTACACTTCGCAATGAGAATTCTGTCATGACTGGTTTTTGTCTTTGTGTTATGCTCGACATATACCCTAGTGCGAGTATCGACTTTTGTAGTTGGTGTATCCACCACCAAAAGGGTTATACCCAGTTGGTGTTTTCTGGAGGGTTAAGGCTTGATATTCAGTTCAGTCTCGTAATGTTTCAATATTCTACTGTGCTAATGTCGATGGTCTCATTGCTATGGGTCTTATGGAGGGGATATTTCGCAGCAAATGGGGATGCGGAGCTTTCTTATGTACAGGTGCACATGCTTGTGTGGATCATGACTGCAGTTTTTCAGCCACTCACAACAATTCTCATACATTATATGTGTGTCACTTATGAGGTTAGGGTATTTACTCCTGTTCTTGAACAACTAGAATGGCCTTTATTCAAGAGCTTAGTTCTTTATACAAATCTTAAAGGAACGGTGAACTGGCTACATCCTCCAGGATTGTATAAGGTCAAGACTGATATGGTAAGAGGTGTTTTTCTGAGCGCACACCAAGTAGAGAATTATGAAGATATTAGACTTGCCTACTATGGAGAAGTAATCTCGGGGAACTCAAGTTCACAGGTCGGTTTTGAGGGAAAAAATTGGGATAAGAAATGATTGTTGCAAGTCACAAGGACAAGATCAGTTGATGGGCTTATTAATGCACTGTATAAGGGCCTAACAAGGATATTCGTTGGTGTGTTGATACTGGGCTTATGGCGTATGTTAGAGCAAGCAACAACGTCTATGGTGTCTACCAGTTGGAAGGAATTTTCTTCTGGTGCCAACAGTGATCACTCTCCAACTCTCAAAATGATTTCACTTCCATTCTTGAGGACAAGGATGTTTTCAAGGGGAGTGGAATGTCATGTACCCGGTAGGAAAAGAGGTACCCCTTATCTTATTCAATGGCGGTGTTAGTATAATAGTCAGGTTTCTCTTAGATTATTATTAGTTGTTATTATCAATTGTAACGTGTGGCTTAAATGCACACGCGTGGGCCAGTAATAGTCGTATATATCTGTAAGGAAACCCTATCTATATATTTCAAGGAGAGTCTTGTAATGAGGGGAAGAAAAATTATTAATCAAAACAGAACTTTGTTCTTAGGCTGTGTTCATTTGAACCAGAGAACTCGATTCTTCGGAATTGGGAGAGGTTTATCCTCAATCTATCCACCCCCTTGTCATTGTACTCAGGTACATGACATTAAATTGAGAAATAAATACTCTACTTTATAAGACATACAACTTGTTACTGCATTATGTATTCTAGACAAATAAGGAACTTATTTTGTGGATAGAAACTCTCACTGAATTTTTTTTATAGAATGATTTGTACAAGCTCGTGGTGGAAATCCTTGGAATCGTACTATAATTGGAAGTCGAAGTAGATTTAGCATTATCAAGCAATAAGAGATAAACTTTATAGATATATTTTAGTTGTTAACGCAAATATACCAAATATGGATTATAATAACCACATATGTTATTTTAACTTGTTCACAACACTTGATTTATAGTTTTTGTGTGTATGGATGTGACATGTGTCTCACCCTTCACTGGAAATGGTGTTCTTTCTTTCTTCCCAGGCCAGGCTATCTCTAAAGCAATTTCACGCAAACGGTCTAAATATTTGAATGAATGAATGAATGTACTTCTCATGGTTATGGTTTGGGTGTGTTAGATTTTAATACCTTAGAGCAACCACATCGTTGGACTAAAACTAAAAATTTGGTCGAAAAACCAAGCGCTACGGGACGGAGTAAAGACCAAATCCCAGACTAAAACCAAAAACCAGAGAATATTTGGTCTTTGGTTTGGTCTTTACTCGGGCGTAGATTACAGTTACGCCTGATGGGGCGCATATTAAAGTTACGCCCGAATAAAAAAACAAATTGGGCGTAATTCACAATTACGCCCGAGGAAAAAAAAATGAAAACTGAAAATGGGGCGTAACTCATAAGTTCCGCCCCAAAAAAAAAAAAAAAATTTAATGGGGCGCAAGTATTAGTTGCGCCCCATCAAATTTGGTTTTCCCACCGTAGCGTCTGTGCACGGACTAAACCCAAATTTTCAATTTTTTTTTGCTCTTTGGTCTTTGGGTATGATCGCACCACTGCAGTTGCTCTTAGAGCAACCACAGTGTTGGACTATAACTAAAAATTTGGTCAAAAAACCAAGCGCTACGGGACGGAGTAAAGACCAAATCCTAGACTAAAACTAAAAACAAGAGTATATTTGGTCTTTGGTTTTGTTATAGTCGGGCGTAATTCACGCCTACGCCTGATTGGGGAAGAATTGCAGGTTACGCCTAACGTATAGGCGGATGTAATATTTGCGCCTGATTTGGGCAGGAGTTCAGGTTACGCCCGACGGGACGTAATATCTAGTTGCGCCTGATACCAGGCTGTTTCATATAAATGCGCCCCATTGAGGCGTAATTAAACGTTACGCCCCATCAGGCGCGTTTATAAATACCGCCTAACTACCGGCGTAATTGCAAAATACGCCTGATACTGAATGGGGCACAATTTATTACTACGCCTGTTACTCATGGGGCGTAATTTAAATGTACGCCCCATTCTTTCACACATTTCATCTATTTATCGAAATTCCGAATATTTCACGGTAACCACGTTACATCAATTCAGCTTTCTTTGATTTTTAGTGAGAAACAAAGGGGATTAAAGAGGGGTAAAATTGAAAATTTTGTGTAAAGAATATAGAAAACTGTAGAGATTCACGAGAGTGTCAGTGGAGAGCAAACAAACAGCACTGAGGTATCTTTTTTTCCCTCGTTTTTAAGAACACGTTGCTCCAAACGGTAAATTTTTTTGTGGTTTCTGATTGATTGATGGGCGGAATCATGAGTTACGTCCCACGGAATTACATGCGGGTTTCCAAGTTGCGTCCCATCTGGCGTAATAACAATTGAGTGTCAAGTGTTACGCCCCATCAGGCGTAGTTGGGTGTTACCCCCATAAGGCGGAGTTTTTTAATTGCGCCCATCAGGCGTATTTCTAAATTGCGTCCCGTCAAGCGTAGGTTCAAGTTACGCCTCTCCATCGGGCGGTTTTATATATTATCGCCCCACACCAAACACAATTTTAGGTTACGCCCGACATCAGGCGTAAATTAAAGTTACGTCCCACCCGAGCGCATTTTATAACTACACCCCATATCAGACGAACTCTTACGCATCCGCTCCACCAAATTTACTCCAGCACCGTAACGTCTCACCCCCGACTAAACCCATTTTTTTAGTTTTCATTTGGTATTTGCTCTTTAGTTATGGTCTGATGACTGCAGTTGCTCTTAGGGAACTTAGTGAAGACTTTATATGTTTTTTCAAGCGTCAGAAGAATCATTTAGTTAGCCATGACGCTGGTAGCGGTTTTATCAATTTAGTAGTATAGTCACCAGGAGATAGTAATAACTTATATGCTTCATTTATACTAAATGCAGTTTACAATGACGAGAATAAAAAATATGTGTCTAACTCGTATTGATGAGGATGCAAACATTTGGTTGGAGAGGCCTTTTAGTGAAGAGGAAGTCAAGAATGCAATTAAGGATTTGGGAGTGGACCATGCTCCGGGTCCGGATGGCTTTCCTATGAAGTTTTTTATTGTTGGTTGGGATTTCTTAAAATAAGACTTGATGAAGGTTTTTGAAGAATTTCACGATCACAATATTCTTGATATGTCCTTGAAAAATAATTTCATTGCTCTTATCCCTAAGAAAGTGGGTGTGGAGGAAGTTAAGGATTTTCGGCCTATTATCCTTATTGGGAGTGTGTACAAAATCATCTCAAAGGTCTTAGTGGAGCGCTTAAAGGTATATCTTCCTACCCTAATCTCACCTTCCCAATCTAGTTTTATTAAAGGAAGATAAATTCTTGATGGAGTGTTGATAGAGAATGAATGTGTGGATTCTAGATTACGTCAAAAATTACCGGGATTGCTTTGCAAGATTGATTTTGAAAAGGCTTATGATAATGTGAATTGGAAATTTTTAAATGAAGTCTTATTCAAGATGGGTTTTGGTGGTATGTGGAGAGCTTGAATTAGAAAATTTCTAACTTTCTCAAAGTTTTCGGTTCTTGTTAATGGATCTTCTCATGGTTATTTTGGTAGTGAAAAGGGACTTCGCCAAGGTGACCCACTTTCTCCATTTCTTTTTACTATAGTTGGAGAAGTCTTAAGTTGTATGTTGAGAAACCTCAAGAACTTAACCAAATTTCGGGTTTCTCGGTGAAGGAGGGGGGGACAAAAGTTAATCACTTGCAATTTGCCGATGACACTATCATTTTTCTTGATGCTAAAAAAGAACAAGTTGATGCCTTACGCTACTTACTTCTTTGTTTCGAGGTAACTTCGGGTTTGAAGATAAATTTCTCAAAGACTAGTTTATTTGGGGTAGCGTTTGAAGAGGGAATTGAAGACTATGCTAACATGTTGGGATGCAAGAATGCTACTTTTCCTAGTGTCTATCTCGGTCTTCCGTTGGGTGACAATGTGGGAGGATCGCAAAAATGGGAAAAAATTCTTGAAACTTGTGCAAAAAGAGTTGGTTATTGGAACGGGAGAACAATTTCTAGAGGAGGTAAGTTAACTCTCATCAAAAGTGTCTTGGCTAGCTTACCAATTTATTATATATCCCTTTTTCTTGCCCCTTGCTCCATAACTAAGAAAATTGATAAAATTGTGAGAGATTTCTTATGGGATGATGATTCTAACAAGAAAAGAACTCATAATATTAAATGGACAATGGTTTCAAAACCAAAAGAGAAAGGTGGTCTAGGTATTCGAAGGACTAAGCAAGTGAACTCGGCTTTGCTAAAGAAATGGTGGTGGCGTTTTGGCATAGAGAGAAATGCATTTTGGAGAAAGATTATGGTCGAAAAATTTGGTGAAACATCCACCGGATGGGAAACTCTCAAACCCAAAGGATAAAAGGAGGTAGTTTGTGGTTTAATATTTACAAAGAGTTAGAAGATTTCAATAAAAATATAAGATTCAAAATTGGTGGGGGAAACGAAACTATATTTTGGGAAGATGTTTGGCTTGGTGACGGAAAATTGTGTGATATGTTTCCTTTAGCTTTTAGAGCTTCAAGGACGGAAGAGGTTGTGGTGGCTAATATGTATGAATTTAGGGAAGGTAGGGTTAGATGGAAATTTATGAGTAGACAAAGATATTCACAAAATATTTCAAGTGAAGTCTTAGCTATATCAAACCTTCTTTCTTCAATCTCTATTCAAGAAGGTGTCATGGATACCCGAATATGGGTTGGAAGTGATCATGGTCAATATACGGTTAAGGATGGAATTAGAGATGAAGGGAATCAAGATGAGCCGAATTTTCCAACCAATATTGTTTGGAGCCATGAATACCCTCACAAAATCAATTTCTTCCTTTGGCTTCTTACTCATGATCGGATAATGACGGCGGATAAACTTTTAAGAAGAGGTATGGATGTCTCTAGTGAATGTTGTTTTTGTGAAGAAGATAATGAAACGAGCTCGCACTTGTTCTATGAGTGTTGGAGAATCCGGAGAATATGGGATTACTTTGTTGAAGGGTGCCACTTTCTTTGGACTCATGACCCTAGTGTCGCTACATCTATAAAGGCTTGGAAGTTTAATTGGGGAGACGAAAGAATTAGTCGAATATGGAACAACATCCCGGTTGCTATATGGTGGTGCATATGGAAAGAGCAAAATGCAAGAATTTTTGACAACAAAATGAAAACTTTGGTGAGCCTCATTAGAGATATCAAATTACAAGCGTTCTTTTGGGTGGAATCGAACACAAAGATGTTCGAGCTTACGACAAATATGGTGATTTCTTTGTGGGATTCCTTATACCGGCTTCCATAAATTTTTTTGCTTCTTTTCTTGGGTAGCCGAATCCCCTTTTGGCTATCCTTTTTTGCTTCGGTTGTATTCATTGGGTTGAGGTACCCCTCTTAAGTGCCTCTTTTTCAATGAAATTTCTACTTGACCGATAAAAAAAAAAAAGTTTACAATGACGAGAATCGTCAAGGAAAACAACAAACCCTTCGGTCGCGAAGACGAATTGCGATGCTTAAAGACATTGAAAAATATGATAGAAATCAAAATGAAGATATGGAGGAAGATGTGTCTATTACTCCTTTGGCAAGCCAATACCTTAATAATACCCTTTATTTTTCAAGTCAGTCTCCGTAATATCCAAAATCCATCTTCAAGCCAATTTCCTCAAACCCCTTTTACAAATCAGTTTCTAAACCCGTTTAATATCCCTTATGGTATCCCTCTTCCAGAAGGAAATCCAACTACTATCGACCAATATACAATGGCTAGATCGTTATTTGATGATGGAAACAATACCCCGGCTGCACTAGATAAACACAAGTCAAAAGCTCAACTTAAAAGGATTGCAGTCAAAAAATCAATCACCCTACACCATCATCGTAAGAATCATAAATAAGCGATGCGGGTACTAAACTTAATGGTTTTTCTAAATAATCACGAATAGCAAACGTACATCATTAACGACAAAAAAAACGAAATTATACAAAATGGCTAACAACAAACTATCAAACTCATCTCACTTTAGATTTAGAGGAAAAGGGAGAGGATAGAGTGGGAGTGAAAGAAAGAAAAAGTGAACAAAGAGAAGTGCAAAATCTGTGTTTTTCGTTAGACTTTATATATAGAATACGAAAAATAAGTTTCTGAATGGTCAAGATCAACACGGTAATCATAATGGAAACTCAGTTTTCGTATCATTCTGTTCTGAAAAACTGAATTTCCTTCCCAATACGCTATGCGAAATGTGAGGGTTGGAGTGGTTTCTTTTTTTGTTGTCTCTCGTCTTAGCTATATTGAAACTATAACCAAACAAAATGGCTAACCTAGCTTGGCCTTATTCTTCCTAGTTCGAGAACTTTAATAGGGACTTAAATATCTTTTTTGATATTTAAAGACTTAAAGGCCTAGACAAATAAAGTTCCCATGTTGAATGGTGATGAAACCCTCACTTCGCATCTGCCGAAATAAGTTTTTTTTGAGTTTGTGAAACGAGCATTTTGTTGAGGAAACTTGGCAACATATGATTGGTTTAAATTAAAAAAGAATAGGAAAAAGATTAAAAAGGGAAACCAAATTCAATTTGGAATTCATGACGTGACAATATTTAGGTGAAGACACTTGGCAACGAATGATTGGTGTAAAAATAAAAATTACAAACTTAAAACCTTACTAACTGTGTTTGGAATGTTGTGGAAGTTCAAATTCAATTTGAAAATCGAGTACTACTATATTATGACTCTTCTTTTTTTTCCAAATTAATATATAAAGGTTAAAAATATATAAATGTTAAAAAGATCCACATATTTTTTGCGAAAATAAAAGGAAAAAATTAGGGGTGTAAATAATACCCGAAAATACTCGGCCTGCCTGTACCCGCCTGAGCCTGCATGTACCCGAAGTAGCCCAAAACCTGTTATGGCCCGTCGCGGGCCTCCTGGCCTGGCCTGGATTAATTTACTGGGCTGGCTCGGGCTTTGCAATTAATTATGATGCCCGGCCTGGTGCCCGGCCTGATGGCCTTCTTAATGCAATTAATCATTTAATATCCTCTTAAAAAGACTTAAAAGTTACTATTTTATAATTGTCAATTGTGCATCTAGAAATAAAATATATAGTTGCTTTTACTTATAAATAACCTTTTCAAAACATTAATGGTAATATATTTTCTTATTTAGAAAGTTTATTGTACTCTAATTAATTATTTATTATAGGCTAAAATAAGATATTTTTCATTGTAGTTTAAATATAAATAATACTATCACTTATGATATGCAATGTTAGAAAGAAAATAATATTGTATTAAAAATAATTAAATTTAATACCATCCATTTGAAAATTTATATTTTTTTAACAAAAATATATTTTTAAAATAGTGGCATGTCCGGTCCGATCTGGCCTGCCCGTATAAAAAGCGGGCTTTGGGTAGCAAATTATCTACTTTTACCCGGCCTGCCCGGCCTGAATTATTTTACGGGCTCGCAAATATTAAGCATGACCTGTCCGCCCTGTCTTAGTTCTTGGGCCGGGCGGCCCGACCTGCCCGAATTTACACCCCTAGAAAAAATAAATAAAATATACACATATTCTCCACCTATTTAACCTGGCTTGATTGGGGTATACCCAGATTAATTGGGGTATACCCAATGAGACAAAATAGGGTAATTTTGAAGTAAAAGAGGTCACCCCTTAACCAAAAAATTTCAAAATGGCAAAAAAGCCCTCACAATGATTGACACTAATTTAATTTAATTGAAATGAAATGATTAGATTAGTTTAATTATTTAGTTGATTTATAAGTTGGGTTTTAGAAATAATTTAGAGAGAGAAGTAGAATGAAGTAGTAGAGGAGGTTTAGGGGGGGGGGGGGGAGGAGTTAGGGTTTTTGTGAAATTTGTGATATGAGTGAGATGAGTGATTCTAATCCTAATTTTGAAGTGGGGGGAGTCTTCTAACTTTCCTCCTATAGATGAGTACTTGTATGATGATCTACCAGACCATGATCGAATGGATTATTTGCATGATCCTCACTTTTATTTTCCTCAAACTCAAGATGGTTATAGAAGTGATGAATGTCTTGAGCCAAACGTAGATTCCAATGACCAAGAAGAAGATAATGGAGCTGCTAGTAATCAGGTAGACAACTTACGTGGTGAAGATTGTGATTTTTCCATGAAAATGATCGATTTTGCTTTTTTTATTCTTTTCACTTCTGCTGTATAGGGTCGGAATGGTCGACGATTGTCGGTCATGCTGACCTTAAAAGCCGGCGTGGTATATAGTACCCAATGCTCCGACTTTTCATGAGCAGTATTATGGTTGGCAAGGTCGAAAAATATGAACCATGCCGACTACTTTTTTTTTGCAACACAGGAGACGTGATTTAAAACATGTTCAAGATGGAATTGTAGTGGTACGTAGACCCTGCCAACTATAGTCTAGTCGGCACTCTTTTATTTATATTTGCCGGCGTGGTTTTATATATAGACCATGCTGACTATAAGATTTTTTGCAGCACAAGAGACAATTTTGAAACATGGTTAAGTCGGCATTGTTCCGGTTCGTCGACCTTGCCGACCCTGGTTTGGTCGGCTCTGTTTTTTTCTTAGACAAAGTCGGCGGTTGTTTAGCCGGCAGTGTGTTATATATTTACCATGCCGACATTTGTAGTACATATCAACTAAATTGTGTTACTTTGTATATTGCATTGGTACCGATGACGGATCATCCTGAAGCTCACAATGTTAGGGGTCCTGATACTTATGCACATTATGCTAATGATTTGGAATGGGAGGACAAACACCACGCGGTCAAGTGGGTTATTGAGAAAGAAAAATAGAAGATTTGCGTTCTAGTGAAAAACACCCAACAAAAAAATTCGTGGTTTGAAATGGTATGCGAGTGTAGTGGGTCGCCGGACGCAAGTCACAAGATAAAGGGTTATGTGTATGATAAGAAGATGACTAGGGTGTACAAGACGAAGTCAAAGAAGTGTGGATGCCCATTAAAGATTATTTTTTGGAAGAATGAACACACCAATCACAAGTGGAGAATTAGTAGAGTTGATGTTGGTTGGCATAACCATAAAGATCCGCAAAGTCTTGTTGGGCATTGCCAAGTTGCCAAGTTGAAACCGCACGAGTAAGAACAAGTTGGGGAATTAAACCAAGCAAGCTCCTTAGTAAGTTCAATAGGGACGACCCGCATAACCTATCTTCATTGTCTACAATTTATGCGACTAGAGCAACTATCAAAAGAATTGAATGGGATGGAAGAAAGGTAATGGAAGAATCACAATGGTTGGCACAAAAATACAACTACACGGTGAGACACCATGAGTCATCGGAGGGGAAGGTGGATCGTATTTTTCTTGCTCATCCCGATATGATTCAATTGGCGCGGTGCTTTTACCAAGTTTTGTTCATGGATTGTACTTATAAGACGAATAGGTACAACATGCCTTTGTTGAACATTGTAGGACAAACCTCGGATAAGCAATCATTCACGATGGCATGGTGTTTTATGGATCGTGAGAAGGATGATGGCTATATTTGGGCATTGGAAACTCTAAAGATTCTCTACCACGAAGACGAGACTCTCGGGGTTGTGGTGACTGACAATGAGTAAGAAATAATGAACACCGTGAGGATTGTCTTTCCCAATGCACAAAATTTTCTTTGCACTTGGCATATACAATGCAATATTAGAAAGAATTGTAGGAATCATTTCCAAAAGCCAAAGGCAAAGAAAGGTACTAAACGTGAAAAGGAGGAAGATGAACGTCTTAGTAAACTAACTAAAGAGGAGAGAGAGGAAGAGAATAAGAAAGAAGACGAAGAATGGAAAGAAGGTGAGATCAAGTTTGAGTTATTCATGAAAGCATGGGATAAGTTGGTTTGGTCGATGAGTGTGGCAAGATATGAGATAAACTTGAAGGAGATAGAGGATGATTGTGGCACTAAATACCCCAAAGTAGTGGAATATTGCAAGAGACAATGGTTGACGCCACACAAAGAGAGGTTTGCGTATGCTTTTACCTACGATTATAAACATTTCAAACTTGAGTCCACAAGTATGGTAGAGCAAGCTCATGGGAGACAAAAAGGTATACTTTTCACGAGTCAAAATGGGATTGTGACGGTGCAACATGCTATCCACGAGTACACTAATAATGATATCAACAAGATAAAAAAGCAATTCGAAGAAAGTAGCTTCCGAAAGTTGAAGGAGTTTAAGGAGGATGATTGGTTTCTTGTTGGTATACATATAAAAGTCTCGCATTGGGCAATACGTTTCATGATGAAACATATCGCATTGTATAAAAACGTATGACAAGACGGACACTCCTTGTAAGTGTAGGATAATGTAGGCTATCGGACTTCCATGTCGCCATATGCTTGGTAGGTATAAAACTCCCATTCCAATTGAAGATATCGATCCTTATTGGAAGCAACTATCTTTCAAACCGGCTCCAAGAGAAGATCACGGTGAAGAGTTTGGCGACATGGAACTTGGGAGAATAATCCTCGACAAGTACCCCAAGTTGAATAGGTTGGACAAACAAACTATGAAGCACAAGTTGATGCCGATTGTTTACCCTTTTATGGAAGAACTTGAAGAACCGTGGAAACAAGATCCAACGGGTAGACCACCTACCACCAAGACGAGGGAGAAATAAAGGGAACAAAGTAAAGAGTATTTGAGTACAAAATGCGATCCATCCGGACATATGTTTACTGAGGCGGAATACGAAGAGGACAAAGAAACGACTTTTAAAGAATTGCTTACTAGAGTTAAAGGCCCGGAGGGAAATACACCGATCAAATGGGAGCATTGGTTGAGAATGCCGGAGTGTGGCCATCTATTCGCAGATACGTGGTACATCTTTTTAGTAAAGGACTAAGTGTAGCATTTGCACCAAAGAATGTGGTTTGTATGGAGAAGCTCAAGCATAAAAGGATTGTTATGGCTTTGGTTGATTGTAATCATTTTATTGGTCTACAACTCAACAAGGAATGTCCATTACCTCCTCTTTGTAGGTTTAGTTTTTGGGAAAAGTTCATAGTCAACAAGAGCAGGGAATGGATGAAACTTTATGAGGACAACATGCACCTTTGGAATGCTTTAGATAAGTCTAGGGATTTAAATGAACTCCCTCCGACAGATTTGAGTGATGAGTGATTATGATTAGGGAATAAGGAATCTTTTTTGGAGTACTTTTGTAATTGCATTTTTGTTTTGTGTAATGTACTTTGGAGTACTAAAAATGAATGAAATGGATGTGTATTTTTTTGGTGTTTACTCATTTGGTCGGCATTATATTCGCTACATGACCCTGTCGACTTTACCAGGGTCGGCATGCTCTAAATTCTTCAGACTGCCGGAGGCACTGCATGACAGCACAGGGAAAAAATCCTGGGACGGTCGGAATGGTCTTGGTTTCATCAGGTTGCCGGCTTTTTTGTAGTCGGCATAGTTTATGAGGATAACAATGCCGATTAGAACAAGCAAAAAAAAGTCATTCCTGGATGTTCTCATACATCATAGTCGGCATGGTGTATTAGGAGAACGTTGCCGACTAAATATTTGCCGACATGCTTTATAAGGATAACCTTGCCGATCATAATAGAAAAAAAACTTGTTCCTGGTTGTTCTCATATATTATAGTCGGCAGGTTTTATTAGGAAAACCTAGCCGACATAACATTCACCGGCTTGATTTTTATAATGTTAAGTGCCAACTGTTAAGGAGCCGGCACGTTTTTAATTTAGTAGAATTCCGACTACACATCGAATACAAAACTTAAAAACTTAATTAGAGCATACAAAGCTTAATTAAAGCATACAAATGTTAAAAACTTAACCCTAACACATTTGGGACATAGATAGTATCTTTTTCCGGTACACAATTTCTTAGGAGAGGTAATTAGCTTCAACTTACCATCGCAATATGGATATGTGCATGGTAGAAGGTTTATTTTAGCAACTTCATCTTCATACGAAGCTAGGCGCTCATCTATCCAATAGAAAAACCCACAAAAAGTGCATTTTGAGGCATACGGATGATATACATTTCCTACTGCAGCTTTCATGAGAAATAAGAATCCCTTACAACCTTTAATAGTGCATTTGCTTCCTTCAAAGGGACAATAGTTTGCCAAATGACCACTTAGTGTACAAGGACTACAAATATTTGGTTGCGTTGCACTTGAAACTTCCATTCTTTATGCAAGGTTGAAGATGAAGTTGAGAATGCTTTTATAATAACAACACACCTAATATCTTGATTTTGAAATTTAAAGTCGTTAAGCATTCAATGGCTTGTACTTTGTACTTAAAAAGTAATAATTTTGTACTACTAACATATACGTCGGCAAGGTCCAAATTTAAAACCACGCCGACTACCTATCCATGACAGCACTATAGCATATAGCCGGGGATGGTCGACACGGTACAGTTTACAGACCTTGTCGATTTAGTACAACTCTAACATTGTCTAAAACTGTACAAAAAATAATAAGTTATAAAGCAACTGAAAATGAAAATTACCATAAGTTTAACAAGTCTAAAACCACAATCTAACAGTTCAAAACATAATGAAAGATTTCAAACCACAATCTAAGTTTCTAAACCAAGTGAACATAATAAAGGTTAAAAATTTCATGGATCCTTCTCATTGTTGTTATCTTCCTCCCCATCACTAGCTTTTTCACCATCACTAGCATTTTCACCAGCATCAGCTTTTGCTTTTCCTTTATCTGGACCTATGTAGTCACCAACCTCATTGTAATAGGGGTTCACTCCAGAAAAGTCAAATGTCCTGAAAAAAGTCCTTGGATCAACCTCCTCTTGTTCCTCCTCCTCTGATGTGCATTCTTCATAGTTGAGGGGATTGCTAGGACTGTTCATAAACCTTAGGAAATCTTCAGGATCTTCCTTACCCATCAGAAGTAACTTTCTTATAGGGCAATTCTTTTCAGTTTCATCTTTGGGATCTTCTTGGGATAAATTACGTCAATAAATTGGAATAACTCTTCTGCATTGTTAACAAGACAAGGTAGATTTTTTTTTTCCCCTCTGGGAACCTAAACAATACACAAATAAGAGATATGAAAATTCTAAACATTAAAACATGGTTCTGGTAATAAAGTCGGCATGGTCTAGAATCTAAACACTACCGACCAAACAATGGTCGGAGTGGTTGTAATCGTATACCCCGACGACTAATATAAAGTCGGCATGGTATTATTCAAGAAAGATGTCGACTGTTAACTCAGGAAATTAAGGCTTCTGTGACCTAAAGTCGGCATGGTGCAAGTCTAATACAATGTCGACTAGATGCAAGTTGGCAGGGTTGGTTATTATACCCTGCCGGCCCTGGTTATTGTCTAACAGTCGCCATGGCTGCTATGAAAAGTCGGCAGGTTATTCATCCTGATACCATGACGGATCTTACAAAACAACAAAGGTCGGCATGGTTTGAAATTATCGACCTTGCCGACCAAAAACCCGGAAAATCAAAATTTTCGATTTCTAACCTAACATAACAATCATATAACACATCAGAATAATGGGTTGAGTTTAGAATTCACTCACAGTCTTCTTTTCACCAGCGGAGGTTTTTTTTCAACATTCTCACGGATTGGATTTTCGGGTTTGCTACTTCCAACTTTTTCCTTACCTTTTCCTTTTGATTTGGATATTCTCATGTTACCTGTTGAATCTCTCTTGGTACTGGATCGTTTAGAATCTACCATTTTTTGTAGAAAATCAAAATTGCAATTTTTGGTTGATGGAATAAGATGAAGGAAGGAGAAGAGGAGAGGGATTAGAGAAGACAGATTAGAAGAAGATTAAAAGTTTTTTAGTTTTTAAGTTTAGGGTTTAATTTTAGGTTAATTAGTGCATGGGTACTAAAGTAAATTCCCTCATTTTTTGACCTCCCCTTAGTAAGGGCACATGTCCACTTAAAATTGTGTATACCCCAATTATTCTGGGTATTCCCCAATCAAGCCAGGCTATTTAATGTATTTGCCCCGCTACACTAAATAAAAAATACATCGCCACAGGGAGGGGCGAAGCCCCACGTACACCAAATCTAAAATGCATTGCCACTGGGTGGGGCGAAGCCCCGTGCACACGATATCAAAAATCATTGCCACGGGGTTACACCAAGTTAAAAAGAAAAAATAAATAAAATCTGCACATATTCTCCACCTATTTAATGTATTTGTCACGCCACAACAAATCAAAAATACATCGCCACGGGATGGGGCGTAGACCAGCGCACACCAAATCAAAAAATCATTACCACGAGGCGGGGCGGGGCGAAATCCCGCACACATCAAGTTAAAAGAAAAAATATGTCCAGTGCGTAGCACGGTAACAAATCCCATGAGTGATAACAATCCATTGGTAACAATAAATTTTCAGTGGGTTGGCTTTGGAAACTAGACACGGTCATTTTCCAATCCACGTCTACGGATTCAATAATGCGATCCACTTATCTTCCCAAGAAACTGATACATTTAGTTAAGGGAAGGATTTAGCGCTTAAATATCAAAGGAAATAATTTAGGTTTAGTGAATGTTAATCTCAACTTACCTAACACCAAACCAATACGAACCATTCAATCGTTTTGTAAATCAAGAATTTAAGATAAAAACGAAAACAAAGCCATAATCTCTCATCTTGTTATACATCTCTAACATCACTTTCACACAAAACTACTACTAACAATTATTGTTATTTAGTGCGGAACGCGTTATTTAGTGGTAGATAAACTAAACATCAAAACTTTAGTTACATTCCCCTTAATCGAAAATTAAAAAGAATAATTAAGCATTTGTTTTCGTGATGGTTTTAAGTTTTCTTTGGTTAGCTGCTGCTGATGTGTTCTCTTGTCATGGTTTCTCTACAATCTTCATATTATGAATGAAGGAAGGGTGTTGGTGAGATTGTGGAATCTTTCCTTTGTCGCCTTTACTCAAAAACAAATTCACTTGGCTGCAAGCTTTGGGATGCCAACTGGTGTCCTACTGGCTACTACCGTGTCCAAGACTTCAAAGTACTGCATATGCATATATTAATGCTTGGCATCCATATATATTCTATACAACTATTTTTCTTTGTTTTCAATGAATGGATGCAGAATACTTGCACGGCCAGGAAGATTGAGATGTAGACATGTTGGTTGTTGTTTTGTGTTTTAATATTCCTTGAAGCTCATTTCGAGTTACTTCAACTTCAAATCGTTATCCAACAAATCCCTCTTTTTCTTTGTTTTAATCTCTTATCTTGACAAAATAGGGTTTAAGGATGGTTTAAAGTTTAAGCAATGGAATTTATGATTTAATGAACTTAGAATTTCTATCTAGTCACACTTATGATCTTGACAAATTCAAAAGTAGCAAACGAGTCTTCTCAATATTTTTCTTTTACTTTTTACAAATTAACTTGATAATAAATTTGGGTAAAACTGTTTCGTCACGGATGATCTATTTGGGTTACTTAGTTAGCATACTTGATCATTATGGTTCCCTCCACTTTCCCCATCGCAATGAAATCATGTTTACATTGCAACTTTACAGATAGTCCGGTAAAAGCTTAAAATTAAATGGGTTCTTTAATCCTGCACGGTTACAAATTGAATATGTTAACATGGTTATTCTCACATTATCTTATAATTTTGGCGCTAAATTATTTATAAAACTCAAATAGTAGTGAATTTGAAGTTAACGTTTTGATGATATTTTTTTATTATAGTGTTTTAAATCCTATGAAAAATGAGCATAATCCGAGACCGAGAAGTATAAAAACCATTGTTTATAACGTTGATGGGGAAGTTGGAATCTGGGAATATAGTGATTTTTAGCTTGAGAATAGAGCTTTGCACGAGCCCAAAAATGAGCTTTAATTTCATTGTAGTTTGTTATTTCATAAAGCAAAATATAGCTGCATAATGTGTTATCCATATCTTTTGTGGTGGTTTGCATAGTGGCTATGTATTCAATTTTCAAAAATTGTGCCTAAAAGGATAAACTCCTCCGAGTTTTTCGTAAGAACTTTAAATTTGATATATTATTTTTTGTACTCATTGTGTAGATCTCTTAAAAAGCTTTCCAACGAGATAACATTTGTAAAATTCCAATGCACAAATTTTTAGATATGTTATATTCTAGTTTGCTTGTCAATTATACCCCCGAAAAAATAGGATATATAAGGAAAAATAGGATACATAGGGATTATGTGAAAAGGCTTCACCAAAAAAAACCTCACCAAATCCAATCTTTTTATCAAATTGAACATTTGTGTTAGGTTTCATTTACCAAAAAGTGGTCATAAAAGGGACTCCCTCCCTTCCGGCCCTTCGGGCCTTCCGGTCGGCCGACCCTATTATATATGTAATTCTTTTTCTAATTTTAAATTAAATGAAAAGCTCCTTCAGGAGAATTCATTGAAGAAAACAGAAAAGCCAGAACAAGGAGGAGGGGACACAAAGCCATGACTTTCAAGAGAAAGAATGGAAAAGAAAAAAGAAAATTCAAAATTAACGAAAAAATTACATCTGCAAGCTCATCCAAAGCGTTTAACTCAGGAATTGTTGTAGGAGCTTTTAGAGCCATGCAAAATAGGTTAAAACGTACCATCAAAATAAGAAGAGATTGATGTTGCTCTTTCGGGAGTTTCTTCGACCACTATATTCTCCACCAAGCGACGATAGAAATTTTATTTCAATTTTATTTGTATCTGTAGGACCTCCACGGACCGCCGCACCCTCTCCGGGCACGGCCACATAGCACCGATATTGTCCCCACTTGACCACCTTGATGTTAGGTGTGGGGTTTTCATCCAAAAGGCCTCGGTACTATGTATGGAGAATGCTTTGCTTATATATCACCATATGGAACTTGTTCTCCTCCATGTGGGACTATCCTTAGCAACCCCATGTGTGACTCACATGTGTGTATTTGAGCCACACAACTCCAACAATCTCCACTTTGGGGAGAATACACACCACCTCGCCACCTCCGTCCGTATGCTACCAATCGGACAATGATTACTGCCACCAGATGCTCTTGGAACACTACTCATACTTTGAGCTTCCCGGATCCACCTGCGACCTTCTGACTACCGGCATTCCATAACCACTCTTCAGCCCGACTCCGGCAGCTCCACCTTGCTCTGATACCATTTTGTAGGACCTCCACGGACCGCCGCACCCTCTCCGGGCACGGCCACATAGCACCGATATTGTCCCCACTTGACCACCTTGATGTTAGGTGTGGGGTTTTCATCCAAAAGGCCTCGGTACTATGTATGGAGAATGCTTTGCTTATATATCACCATATGGAACTTGTTCTCCTCCATGTGGGACTATCCTTAGCAACCCCATGTGTGACTCACATGTGTGTATTTGAGCCACACAACTCCAACAGTATCGACACTAGCATCTATGACTAACTAAGCAGAGGCCTCTTTGTGAATAAATTCACCATACTCCTCAGATAAATCTGTCTAACGAATCTCTTCAAAATACCGAAACTTACAACATATCTTATCTCTATCAACGTCACTTTTATCATCCGGAGCCGAGTGTCTGTTTCCATCGTCTAAAAGACGACTAGATAAAATTTATTTACCTCTTGTTGCTCAAAATTTTCACCAGCTTTCTTCCAAGTATATCCTGCTTGCCTCCCTTCGTCGGGAACACCAACATTATCATTCTTTTGCTCTACATCTGGATTTGAGACAACAATTAAAATGTTCAAATTATTACCTTGATGAGTGACACTATCATTGCAAACTTGCTACTTAGGACATAGAGTCTTCACACTATATTGTTGAATAAACTTTTCCATCATCTGTTGCTTTGGATCCTTAAATTGTGGTTGAGTTTCCTTTTTCTTATATCTTTCAAATTTTGAAAAGGCCATAGAATTACATAAGTTTGATGTTAATATTTGGATGATTTCTATATGGTATCTAATTTTACTAGATTTGTATTTATCTTGCTCCATCCTTTAACTTAAACTTGGACTCCAAAGCATAAAACTTGCATATACGGAAACCTCCGATGTCTAAAAATAACACCCCTTTTCGTCCTACAAAAGTGGGTCTTTTTATTTTTATTTTAAATTTTGTTTATTTTTAGGGAAATTAAAAAATATAAAAAATGCATTTTTTTTGTGGGACAGAGATAATATGTATTTAGAATATTATATTTTAATCCAACTCGCAAATTTCAATACGGTTATGAACAATAGTTTTAAAGTTAAAAAATCGGTTCCACACGGCTTAAGGAGAAGGTGGAAGCACTAGGAGGGACTCAATACACAAAATTCAGTAGGATAACTAAATTCAAAATTTTGAGCATCCAAACATGCCAAGTGTTTTTTGTTCACACCAAAGCTTTGGGTTTCCAAAATTTTATATCTAACCACCCCATAATATATTTGGAGTGCAAAATGTCAGAATAATATTCCCACTGTTCCAGGGAAAAAAAAGTCATTTTCTTTTTAATGGGTTAGTACAGTGGTTAGTAGTGACCACTAAATACTACTAGCAATTATTACAAGGTCCAGTGTTCGAACCTTTACCTCCTCCTTGGATAGGGAGCATGAGAACCATCAGGCCACTTGATGGTTCTAAAAAATAAATAAAAAATCATTCACTTTGAGGATCATTCTAAAAAATATTGCTGTTGGGATAATTTGGCGTCGACTAGTGTCCAAAGCGGCAATGAAAGGGGTTGGCAAGGACATGGCAGCGTATCTACAGGATTTCCAGTTTGGAGTAGGTGTTTCAGATGGTGCTGAGGCAATCTTACATGCTGTGAATAGGTTTGTCAGTAAACATCATGTAGACGCTAGCCTCTCTATGCTAACTGTCGACTTCACCAATGCTTTTAACCTAGTTGACCGAACAGCTATGCTTTCTGAGGTACGTAAGCTTTGTCCATCTATATCTCCTTGGGTAGAATACTTGTATGGTCAACCTGCACGTCTATATGTGGGGGACTCTTTTATCTACTCATCTACAGGAATACAACAAGGTGACCCTTTAGGTCCTTCGTTATTTTCTCTGGTACTTCATCATCTTATAGCTAAGATAAATGAGGAATGCATATTATCTCTACATGCCTGGTATCTTGATGATGGCACTGTTATTTGCGACACCGAAGAAGTGGCAAAAGAACTCACTATTGTCAAAACAGAAGGGCCTGCGCTTGGACTTATATTAAATATTAAGAAAACTGAAATATTTTGG
The DNA here is from genome assembly GCA_023529315.1 of Papaver bracteatum. Taxonomy (NCBI): domain Eukaryota; kingdom Viridiplantae; phylum Streptophyta; class Magnoliopsida; order Ranunculales; family Papaveraceae; genus Papaver; species Papaver bracteatum. Next base: position 161,149 of record JAJJWX010000782.1, on the reverse strand, counting down.
CCTTCTTGTGATGGACAAAGGATAAGTGATGGGATGTTTCCTGTCGAAATCTCAAGACCAGATCAGGGAGTCAAACTATTAGGTGGTGCAGTTAGCCTCGACGATGGTTTTGTGAAGGGCCTTGCCATTAAGAGGGCTGAAAAAGCAGTGGATTTGATGCAGATTTTATCCAAGCTCCACGATCATCAGAGTGAATTGATGCTTTTACGATCATGTATGGGTATCTCCAAGCTGCTTTTTGGGCTTCGTATTTGTCACCCAGACTATATTATGGAGGCGGTAGATATATTTGATAGAGGCTTGCGAGAAGTGGTGGAAGGCATTGTGGTTGGTGGGGGGCCGTTCTTTGGAGAGATGTAGTGGAGACTATCTACTCTACCTATCAGATACGGAGGTCTTGGCCTTTACACTGCTAGGGAGGCGTCTGAATATGTTTTCTTGGCTTCGCGTGTGCAATCTTGGAGGTTACATGATCACATATTGAGGAGCAGTGGTGTGGAAGGTATGGATGACAATTTTCATAAGGCTTTGGAAACGTTACAAGTGACTCTTCCTGATTTTGATCTTAACAACTTCACCAATAAAGACAACGCCCCCCCTAAAGCACAAAGCATCCTGGCGAGTGCTCTTTTTGGTAAAGTGGTTAAGGACATTGATAGAGTTTACATGCTAACGGAGAGACAGAAAGCGGTTTTTGGGTGTTTGCAAGCATCACATGCCCAAGATTTTCTTCTGGCTATTCCGATTGAGGGGCTTAGATAGAAGATGTCTCCTTTGGAGTACCGTTCTATCCTCAAATACAGGTTAATGATCCCGCTTTATCCCTCTGACTCTCGTCGCCTGCTTGCATCACAGATGCTTGGACTTGTATGGTGAACATGCAGTTCATTGTAAAGTAGACCCTGGTTTTAAATATAGACATGATCATGTGCGGGATATCTTGTATGATATACTGTGGAGGGATGGCATTTCGGCAAAGAAAGAAGCACCTGTGAATTTCCTGACAGACCCACTTGAAGGGAGATCGACACTAAGACCAGCAGATGTTCTTATTTTTGGATGGGCTAATGGGAAACATACATGTGTCGACCTCACTTTGGGGTATCTCCTTTGGTAGGCATTGGACATGGCACCTTTATCGTCGGGGCAAGCGGCGCTAAAGGCTGCCTCAGGTAAGATATCGAAGCATGAGAAAGCGTGTGTTGACAATGGGCATGCTTTCGTCCCCTTCGCTTTTGATACTTTTGGTTATTTGGCTCCAGAAGCAGTTGGACTAGTCAAGAGGGTCCAGAAAGTCATGCACAACAATGTCATGACGGGTTCACGAGATTTTATTTTTAATATGATAGGTTTTGCTATTCAAAAAGGGCTAGCGGCACAACTTGTTGCTCGCTTGCCTACTATGTAACTTCTCTTCTATAATAATTGATAATGAAAAAAAAAATCTTAAAAAAATATATTCACTTTTCTAATTTTACATGTTTAGGGATATATATATATATATATGGTATATATAAACTGGTGGTAAGTGGTAATAATATCGCATTGCAATCATGGTATAATTTGACCGGAATGGTGAGAGACTTTCTCCGGTCTGATTAGTACGCAGAAGGGGCGTAATAAGAAAGTTGTTGCGAGAAAAGAGAAGAGTGGCTGTTTGCGAGTTTGACTCGATACAAAAAGCTGCAAACGTTATTTCTCCCAGGGGAAACATACATTAAAATTGGACCGACTAACCAATTAAGTAGTTACGAGGTCGAGGTGGGATATTGAGCTCAAATCCCCACCATAATTTCAGACATTGCGACTCATGTCATGGTCCCGGTGGTTCTCATGTAAAAGCAGTTCTGTTGGTTGGGATCATAAGGTAGTTAGTGTTTTTATAATATAGGTGGAAAGCAGTAGTGTGGCATCGATAGTGGTTCGTTGAGTGGTGCCCGTCTTGTAGGTGCATGGTGTTTGGGACCTTCGGTTGGTCATATTTTGTTTTTTTTGGTAATGTTTGTAAAGGGGGTTGAGTACTGAGCACACATACCCACCTCAAAATAGACTTAGTGGGGACTCTGCAAAATGCCCTTGTCAATGACAATATGTAAATGGTATCAGCCGTCTGATTCATGCCACCGGGTGCAGTTAAATGATCAGCGGAACCGGCTTTGCCGGCTTTGTTGCTTAACAGCAAGGAGAAGATCTTCTATTAGTAGTTCCCAGTCTTTGCGGTCAATTCCTTAATAAAGATGTACTTGTTATCTTTCTCTCTCCAGTCTACTTCATGAAAACCCCATCATTTTACTAATTTGGTTTTCCCTCCTATATTTAATCCTTCTTCTTCTTTTGTGAGTTTTCTGCATTTCTGCAAGCACAGAAAAATGGTGGCCGGTTTTGATGAATCAAACAGAGAAGAGCCTTTTCTTGTTTCTTCAGACCCTGTCCTTATTGAACTCAATCGATTAGACAACCAGCTCAAAGGTTCTGTTTCTCTCTTTATTTTTGTCTTCTTTTCATTACGTTATTTGTTAGTTTAACTTGTGTGCGGGTAACTTAAGAAATGAATAACCTTCGAACTTATATTTTATTTCCTTTTATCTGAATCGATTCCATTCGTTGTATATGATCCTGCTTTCCCAGAAAAAGATCGCGAACTTGGAGTTGCCCATGCTGAAATCAAAGCTTTGAAATTGACTGAAGTTCTGAGAGACAAGGCGGTGGAGGAGGTAAGTGGAAGTAGCTACGAGTTATAAACGCTAAACGCAAATTTATCGTATCGTATTCGGTTGTTTGCGTCTATTTAAGAAACTAATATCTGTGTGTATTTCTGATCAGCTGAGCAATGAACTGAAAAGACTCGATGAGAAGCTTAGTGGATATGAAAACCTTCTTGAACAAAAGGTTCATAAGTTTTTATTGCTTGTCGAATCTAGTATAATTGTTGCCTGATAGGCTGGGTAATAAGTTACAAATGTTAAACACAATATTCAATTGATTGCAGAATCTTGAAATCAAGAAATTGACAATTGAAAAGAAAGAAGCATTGGCTGCACAATTTGCCGCAGAAGGAAGTCTCAGAAGGGTTCATGCAAATCAAAAAGATGAAAATTCGGTCCCAATTGAGGCTGTCATTGCACCCCTCGAAGCTGACATTAAAATGTATAAGCACGAGGTACGAAATTGTCTAAAGGTTCTTAATGCTCTTTAAAATACTTAGTTGCTCAGTTAGTATGAGACCTTTCTTATCATTTTGCTTTTTTTTTTTTTTTTTTTTTTTTCAGATTACTAAACTTCGTGAAGATAAGAAGGCTTTGGAACGTCTCACTAAGTCGAAAGAGTTGGCTCTTCTTGAAGCAGAAAAGATTCTTGAAAGTGCTCTGGAACGTGCTTTAATAGTAGAGGAGGTTCAAAACCAAAATATGGAATTGAATAGACGGACTGAGATATGCCAGGTAGGTTACACCTGCCTGAACTTATTTGTTTCTGGTGAATGTTTTTTTTCTTTCAGTGCGAATGTATGACAGAATTAGAATATACCCATAAATGGTTATGCAGGAAGAAAATAAACTCCTTGATAAGTCTTACCGGCAAAAAGTTATTGAGGTTGAGAAGCTTAGCCAAACTATTGTTGAACTTGAGGAGTCGATTCTAGCTGGTGGAGCAGCTGCTAATGCTATACGTGACTGTCAGCGTCAGATTTCTGAATTAAGTGTAAAATTCTTATTTGCTCAACACTTTTTTTGCGGATTAGTTTTCCTTTCAGAAGGCTTTGTTATTTTAAGGGTGTTGGGTGAGCGTCAAAATACTTGATTGTTGTCATCTATAATTTTCCAGGATGAAAAAAAGATTCTTGAGAGAGAGCTAGCTAGAGCTAAAGTCACGGCAAATCGTGTTGCGGCTGTGGTTGCTAATGAGTGGAAGGATGAGAGCGATAAAGTCATGCCTGTTAAGCAGTGGCTTGAAGATCGAAGGTTCTTGCAGGTACTTGCTTCCCATTCAACATGATCGTATGAATCTATTTTCTCCAATTCATGTGTTATAGCTACTTGTTCAAATTCAGCCCCAGTATACTCGCTTTATAAGAATCCTGCTTCCTGTGGTACATGAATCATCTTTCTTGTATTTTTAGGCAGAGATACAACGGTTACGAGATAAGCTAGCTGTGTCAGAAAGAACAGCTAAAGCTGAAATACAGCTCAAGGTGAATTTTCGTCCCCTTATTGTTTGATTATAGGAAACCTCTCTATATCTATTTGTTCATGTAAAATTTTGTCCATCTATCAGGATAAATTAAGGATGAGGCTGAAGACACTGGAAGAAGGATTAAAGCATGTGTCGAGTAACTCTAATCCATCCGATCCTTCTTGTGGTTCTGGAGAGGCTGAAAAGTCTAATCACGTCTTAGGATTTCTCAATAATGCTGGAGTAAGAAAGAGATCAACATCACAGCCCAGGGGTTCAGTTAATGTGAATTTAAGCTCACAAGTACAGCAGGAAATTGTGGGAGCACAAGCAGCGCAGTCTATTGGAAAACTAAAACGAGCAGATAGCTTGAAAATGAAAAATGGTTCTGTAGTATATATGCGAAGAAAGAGCTTATGGGCATCCAGAAGCAAGGTCGTTGACAGTTCCGAGAAGGAAAATGCAGAATTGAAGCCAAACTCCGATCCAACTGTTGATACATATATCAATGTTGAGGCATCCGTTCCAACAGAAAGAGAAATCAAAGGGTGCAACGAAGTCGAAACACAAAATAATAAAAGCATAGATGCTGGTGGTGAAGATGTGGTTTCAGGATTTCTGTATGACAGGCTACAAAAAGAGGTCGTTAATTTAAGAAAGCGTTGTGAGCACAAAGATGGCACTTTGAACGCCAAAGATGAAGAAATCAAGGTAAAGAGTAAAGACTAAAGGATAAACAATAAGTGCGTCAGATTATCTTTACAGCTAGTTGTGCGTACATGTTCTCAATGTTTTCTTCGATTTCCTTGTAGGCATTTATGAGAAAGATTGATTCACTGACAAAAGCCATGGAGATCGAATCTAAGAAACTGAAGAGGGAAGCTAGAGAAAAAGAATTACTCTTGGTTAACATGGAAGATAACAAACAAAATATTAAACACACAAACTTCTCTAAAAGGTAACATTAATTCTGACAAAGTCTAAATCCTGGTTGTTAACATCCATTGAAGTTCTGCTAATCCTGTTTAGCAATGTAAATGACTACCAATCATTTGTAATAGTACATCCCCAAAACAAACATCTTTTGTACTAAAAACCTCACACATCCTTCATCCTTGTTTAAAATCATGTGCAGGACATCAAGAAGTACATTATGAAGCTGAAACGGATCTGAGAAGTCAAAGTTCAACCTGGAAATCTAAATGTGCTCGTTTAATGGTCGTGCAGTCTACCTTTCTTCTGTAAATATGCGTAAGTTTGAGTAACGTGTATGTGAGTAAATATTTTGTTAGAGAAAGGGGATGTGAATATGTATAAAAACTAAATGGGGGTCAATGTAGGTTCAGTTCTTAGCTACAAACAGGAATTTTAAATATAAAACGTCGCTTGGATTGCTTATGTTGAGTTTCTCTTCAGATTTATGTTCCGAGTAAGACTCATACAACTTCAAACTTATATACAAGTTATCAAAATCTGACATAAGTCAGTTACAAGTCCACCAAACCCAACTCTTGGTAATGGGACTCTTTCATGCCTTGCAAATCATTACAAGGAAAAGGAAGAAAAAGGAGACATTATGGAAAACATTTAGTATGAACAAGCTCGGGGCGCAGGAGAGGTGTCATTAGTGACACATGAAACCGCCACCAACAGCCTTACTTAAAGTGCCGCCGCCATCAACTGTATGCGGCTATCCTTGACTATATACATAACGTGAGCTAATTCTTTTCTCTTAAGAGATACGTTACTCTGGTATTGCAACCAAAGCCGGGAACCATTTTTGCTCAGCCTGATTACTCCCAGTGACGCGGAAAGCAAATACAGATCCGAATTCTTTAATACCATGACTAGAAAGTATCTGTGCCAGTTCTTTCTTTGTAAGCGTGAACTTGATCTTTCTAGTGTCACCAAGAACAATGCCACTCTTTTTACCCATTGAAGCTGGTAGTATTGGGTTTGAGGCAATGAACGCAAGTTCTCCCTCACCGGACAAATTTACTCTGATCTTGTCACCTTCCGAACAAGATGTGAAGAAGAGATTTACTTCATTCTCCATGGGTTTGATGTTCTTTCCCATGGGTTTGAAGTGCTCAACTTCTTCCTTCATGGGTTTTTTGTCGACGTATACGCAGTTACCCATGATAGAAACAGAGAAAAACAGAATAATATAGAGCAACAAAGACAAACACACAAGGAAATACAGCTTCCAATATGACAAATGACGGTGAATATTTAGTGTTGCAGACTGGTGCATCGAGCATTTATATACGAACTCAGGTCAGACGTGCGCAGTTCGACGTGCAAACCACCATATACTAAGTTGTTATGCACCAATTCTCATTTTAACATAACATTGTATCTAATTTTTATCTCTTTAGCTGTATTTTTTTATTGGCTTGTTTACAGAGATAATACTATATATTAACCAAGAGGCGGCATCTTTCTACTAAAAATATAATCATTTGCAAAGTCAAGGTTCATTTTTCTTTTTTTGGAAAAGAGAGGGGTTAAGGGAACCCCAACCTACAAGGAAAGAAAAGAAAAAAAAGTATAGGGAAAAACAAGACTGTCAAAAAGGTCAAAACAACAGACCAAAAAATACAGCCAATTACTCTCTAATGTACACTTTTCCGCTGGCATCTTCAATGACTATGTTCTTCAATTCTTCCGTGAAGGTGTTGGGGTCAATGACTGAGAAGTCCCGTGCTGGTGAGAGCCAAGAATCGGTCTATTTGCTCTATTTGTTTCCCTGTAGGCATGCTGGACCTTGCAGCTAGCAAACATTGAACGCAGGCGCTTAATAGATTCCCATGTGTGGTGGCATTGCCAAGGAGGTTTTGGGTTTGGGCTCAGTAAGTAAGATACAACAGTCATAGAGTCAGACCTAAGAGAAACTCTAGAGTGGTTCTTGAGAAGTGCCAGCTTGAGACCTGCTTCCACTCCCTGGAGCTCATGTTGGGTGATTGTGAGGGGCTCAACTCGCAAAGAACAACATCCAAGGGAATACCTTTATCATCTCGTATAATAGCTCAAAAACCTGCAGTAACATCAGAGAGGGACCCATCAGTGTTGATGGCCACCTCTCCAATATCTGGTTTCTCCCAGGTGCATTCCACTTGAGCTGTAGTTATAAATCTTGTGTCACAATTCCAATAGTTGGAGATGTTTCTGCTCTCCGGGGATAGAGGCATTAAAATTGTGTGAGCAGCCAACTTTAGTTTCACCTCTTCAATAATGCCATGGTACACTGAATCATGAGTTCTGCTTTTCTGAGTGAAGATCCTGTTATTCCTCTCACACCAAATGTGGTAGATGAAAGCATTAAAGGAGAGCTTTCTAATAGTACCCACATCCTTCTTGCCTTTGAACTGCCTAATGCACCAGGTGATAGCTTCTTCCCAATTAGAGTGTCTGCAGTTCCTTAAACCTAACCTCCTTAGCAATCTGTTCCATATAATGATGGAGAATCTGCATTTGAAAAATAGGTGATAATCATCTTCTAAAAGCTCATTGCACATAACACAAACCGGGTCAACATCCAAGCCCCAAGAGAGAAGTTTGTATCTTGTTTTTAGCTTCCTGTGGAGGGCCATCCAAACAATAAAGCATTGCATGGGAATACAGTGGGGAAACCACAAAAGAACATTCCAGTCTAGGATAGGGTTCTTGTGTCTAAGCGCATTATAGGTTTCCTTGAGAGTGTAATCACCAGAGTGGCCTGCAGTCCAAACTATTCTGTCTTCAAGGAGGGGGTCAGATGTAACTTTTCTAATAGCTTTAGTAGCTTCTCCAAGAGCATGAGAGAGATTTGGAGGCAGAAGCCACTGCCCATTAACTAGACAACTACTCACCTTAGCATCAGCATGGTGGACTGAATCATAAGACAGTTGGGATGGGAAAATATTCATCAAAAGACCTTGAGGAAGCCATACATCTTTCCACAGCCTAGTGGACTCACCATTTCCAATCAGGGATAGGGTGTATTTTCTGGCAAGCTCCCTGTGGTCTAGAATCCTTCTCCAACACCGAGAATGCAGTCAGGGAACCTTGAGAAACCAAAAATCCTTCTTCTTGATAAGATTATTGCTAACCCACTGCACCCATAAGGTATCTTTATTGCTGACAATATCCCATATGTGCCTTAAGTTTGCTGCAGTATTAGTAGTCTCAATACACTTTATACCCAAACCTCCTTCTTTGTAAGGATGACAGATAATGGTCCAACTGACTGCAGGCTGCTTATAAGTAAGCTCTATACCAGCCCATAAGAAATCCCTAAATAAGGTGTTGAGGCAGTTTATAGTCTTCTTGGGGAGGACAAAACAAGCAGTCCAAAAGATGAGCATACTACTAAGAACAACCTTAATGAGAAGCACTCTCCCTGCATAAGATAAATCTCTAACCTTCCAAGATTTTATTCTTGAGGTGACATGGTCAAGGAGAGGAATGCGATCAGTGGGACAAATCTGGTAGAAAGAAGCGGGAGACCAAGATACTTAACTGGGAGAGTCCCCATCTGGAATCCAAGAACTGTTTTGATGCCATGTGAAGTTACCCTGTCCAAAGAAGACATGAAAATGTTGCTTTTGTTATTATTGACCACAAGGCCTGTTCTGGCAGAGAAAATATTAAGAGCAGTGGCCAAGGCAGTAGCAGAAGTAACATCTCCATTCATGAAAACCAGCAAGTCATCAGCAAAGCATAGATGGGTGATAATTGGGTCCTTGCACCTGGGGTGAAGAGAAAAAAGCCCTATTTCCACTTGCTTGAGCATTATAGAGTTGAAAATCTCCATGAGAAGAACAAACAGGTAGGGCGAGAGGGGGCAACCCTGTCTGATACCTCTTTTCCCTGCAATGTAACCATGGGTTGTGCCATTGACCATAATAGAGAATTTAGGAGAGCTGATACACATTCTAACCCAGTCAATGAACTTCTTAGGGATGTTATACTTCTGCAGAGTCATTAGAAGGGCATCCCATCTGATGCAGTCATAGGCTTTTCTGAGGTCTATCTTCACAGCACACCTTTGGAGCTCCACTGTCCCTATGATAGTTTCTCAGCAATTCATGAGCAAGCATAATGTTGTCTTGAATTGACCTTCCAGAAATAAAAGCAGACTGACAAGGGCTTACAACCTTTTTGAGAATGTGTTTTAGCCTAACAGTTAAGATTTTGGTGATGCATTTATACATAGTATTGCAGCAAGCTATATGTCTGAAATCATTTAAGGAGGAGGCATTATTTGTTTTAGGAATAAGACAGATAAGGGTTGCATTGACCTCACCTAGGAGCTTTGCACTTGAGAAGCAGCTTTTGATGGCTTTGACGAAATCTGTTCCTATAATCCTCTAGCAGCTTTTGAAAAAGTGAGAAGAGAACCCATCAGGCCCAGGCGCTTTGTCTGAGTCTATAGTAGACAAAGCATAAATAATCTCATCATTGGTGGCAGGTAAGGCTAACCCATATGCATCCTCCTCAGAGACAGTATGTTGGAGCTGAATTTGGTCCCAAGCAAGTTGATCTATGGGAGTGGCAGACTGAAGACCAAAGAGCTGGGTATAATAGTTGATGCACTCCTTGGCTATGTCTTCATCCTTGGTTAATCTGTTGCCTTCAGAGTCATATAGCACAAGCATTCTTTTCCTGGCTCTTCTCTCAAGTATGGTCTTGTGGAAGAAAGAGGTATTATTATCACCAAGCTTAAGCCATTGTACCCTAGATTGTTGCTTTTTCATGGCCTCTTCCTGCCTAGCCTTCTTTGCATAATCTCTAACTGCTACTTTCTCATTATTGATGAAAGCAGGGCAGAAAGGGTTTTCTTGAAGTACAAGTTGAGTTGACACTAAGTGATGCTTTGCTTCAACAACCTGGTTGCTGAAATTTGTGAATCTTCGTTTTCTCCAAGCAATTAGGTGGGCTTTGACATTCTTGAGTTTAGTGACAAAAATATACATAGGGGTGCCTTGCACTTGAATATTCCAAGTAGCCTCCACTATTTCCATGAAGTCAGCCTCTTCAGTCCATGTGTTGTAAAATCTGAAAGCTTTAGGACCCTTTCCCCTGTCTTCAAAAGTGCTCAAAACCATGGGGGAGTGATCAGATATCCCACTAGTGAGGAATTCAGTGATGGAGTCCGGGAATATGTCGAGCCAAGCCAGATTGATGACAACTCTGTCCGCTTTTCCATGAGACTTCAGTAGGAGCATCCTGCTTGTTAGACCAAGTGAGGTGGCAACCAATATAAGGACAGTCAAACAGTTGAGCATCCTGAAAGCAAGCTTGCAGGCTAGTCATTGAGGAAGCAGGGACAAGATCTCCTCCCTCCTTTTCATGGGCATATAAGTAGGCATTAAAATCCCCCAGGATACACCAAGGAAGACTGTTGTTAAAAGCAAAGTTACTCAAAGTAGACCAAAGTTCCTCTCTTTGGATTTCAGTGTTGTGGCCATAGACAATAGTTAGGACAAACCAAGGACCATTCATAATGGACATTTTAGCAAACAAAGCTTGATCAGTGCTGAAAAGAAAGACAGCTCTCACAAGACTAGAATCCCACATTAGCCAGATCCTACCTAGCTCATGATTATTGTAGTTATCAAAGAAGGACCAGCCAGGCATGATGTTATTCCTAATTCTAACTTTATTACTAGCTTGCACTCTAGTTTCCACAAGCCCACAAATTTTTAAACTACTACTATATATTAATTTCCTTACCTCCACTTGCTTCAGAGGGTCATTGAGCCCCCCCGATGTTCCAAATACCAATGTTATTCATTGTTAACAAGCCTATAAGGAGCTTGTCTAATCCGACTGCCGCCTTTTGAGGTCGAACCTTTAATACCCACATGGAGACTATTTGACTTAGCAGCAACTGAACCGTTAGGGTCACCTTGAGCTTTGAGAGGATGCACAGGTCCTTTGTCGCAGGTAGGAGGTATTGGACCCTGTTGGATGTTTGGGGGTGGAGTCGTCTCAAGAATACCCTTGGGACCTGCTAAGCTTGGCGCTTCTTTCATTGTCGAATCGTTGAGAACTTCCATATGCTCCAACATCTCACTTCCTTCTATGTCTTTTAACACAGAGAAAGAGTTGTTCCCATGAACCACAGTAACTAAAGAAAGAGCAATTGGTTGAACTCTATCTGGCTCAAAGCCTGGAGGGTATTGAGGGGAATCCACAAGATTAGAACTACCTCTGGTAGGTAGATCAGTGCTCCCAACTTTCATCGATTTCCTTTTGTTATTGATCAGTCCATCCCTTCTCGGCTTGAGGCAATCTTCAACTACTCTGATGTGGCTACTGGGGTGTCTCTTGAGGGGGTGGAGAATTTGATTTCACTTTATGCACATAGACTTGTGCAGGAGGTGTAACAGCTAGTACCTTAACCTTATTTGGGCATCTAGCTTCACTATGGCAAAAAGTCGAGCAGGATGAGCACTGAGCTGGCTTCCAAGCATATTCAACATCCACTGTGCACTTATAGCCATTGTCAAAAACCACTGTAATCTCCTTTTTGAGCACAGATTTGGGGCTAATCTCAACACACACTCGAGCGAAAGACATTCTAGTTTTAGATGCCGTAGGGCCATCCAGAAGAAGAGGTTTCCCCACAACAGAAGCAATATAACTCAAACCAGTGGGGTTAAAAAGATGAACAGGTACCTTCCTAATTGTCATCCATACTGGAATTGCTTGGATGTTCTCTAATTCTTGCTCAATAAAAGGTTCCCAGCTACGAACAAAGAAAGGAGAGTGAGAAATAAATACCGGACCATGCTCTAAGGCAGTTACACGATCTTCATCCAAAGAGAACTTGAGTATATAGGCCTTATTCCCACGTACTGTCATCGACGGAGTTCCCTTAATATTCCAAGCTTTCTCTATTGTTGATTTCACATGAGTGAACGAAAGTCTTTTGCCCACAAAGCCTCCTACCACCAATTTTTCACACTCCACCATATGATCAGCCAAAACCGGGTCTCTAATTCTTGCAACAAGGTCGCCATCAAGCATTTCTGGTGGTCTATAGCTAAGATCAACTGAAGAACTAGGAAGATAAGGACGATTCCGATTCACTGCACCACTCCAGCTAGCAGTTGGCATATTCAAATTTCCTGGATTATGACCAGGTAGAGAGGAGGAAGGGGTTAAGGGAGGGAAGTTTGATGGGTTGGGAGGGATTCCTGGATCAGGAGGGGACGGAATCACCATTTTCTCAGAGAAGAAAAACCTACCCTAATCGCTTTTGACAATGGTCAAAATCGCCCGGCCAAAGTCAAGGATTTATAGAATAGAAGGAGACAAGGATTTCCTTAAAGTCAAGGTTCATTGATCTCTTCTCCATCGTGAAATCATCAACATTTCCCAGGAAAGGCTTCTCACTAAAGAAAAAGGTAAAAGTAATCACTATTTCCTTAATGAAAGAATATTCGAAAGAATGCAATGATGATGGTTGTGAAGTAGCGCTGATAAATTCAGTTTTAGAAAGAACTGGTTACCACGTCTTAGGTTTCGATTTTGGGTAAATGACCACAACCTTAAACACTGCCGACCACAGACGATAAACCACGGTCCATGATGAACAGATACAGATAAAGAGAAAAAGCCCAATTATATTCAAGCAACTTAATGAAGACAAACTGAGTGAAAAATAAAGAAATGAGAACTGAATATGAACAGGTACACTGGGATAGAAACTATTAGATAGTAACTTCCGTTGCTAGATTACAGCCAACTTTTGACGGAATTGATGGAAACATGCCTAACTGGCCTAATGAAACATGCGTAACTGGCCTCACGTTGTGTTAGGCAAGGGGAAACACCTATCTTCAGCAAACAACATATATCATACAGATTGTATCAAAAACAAAAACAAAAACAAAAAAGTTAATTGGGTCATAACTTTGAAATATCTACCTGGGTTCAATCTGGCGAGCTAGAGGAAACTCAACAAAAACAATGAACGATGATGTTTGTGGTTCCCTGAGATACTGTACAGTGCCTTTCATTATATTGACTAGCTTTTGGCTTATGTATAATCCAAGACCTTCCCTTGAAACTCCCTGGCTGTGGTGGAACATCTCTTGAATCAATGCCTCGGGAATCCCTGGTGCTGAGTGAGCAATCCTGCAGACATTAACATATGCACGTTAATAAGATATGTGCTATCTGTCTTCTAAAATCAGAACCAAAAACTAATCGAGCAGGAAAACAACAGATTGACGTAGAATTTTGACGAAGATTACCGGAATTCCAGATGAACAATGTATACTCCATTCCCTATACGTTGCTTTCTGGGAATGACGGTAAAAAAAACTGATGAGTCCTTGGATGCCGGAGTGAATCGAACTGTGTTTATTAAGAAGTTCGATAGGATTTGCTGCAGCCTTAAATTGTCCCCGTACAAATACATGGATGATACTTCCACAGGTATATCCTGGATGAACTGCAACTGTCGCTCCTGACATAGAGGCCTTCCTTGAATCATGACGGCTTCTAGAGCTTCTCCTAAACTGAATTCGAGAATGTTCATCTCTAAGTAGCTGCGGATGGCCATGTCAGAACAGTTTCACAAGTTTAAAAAAAAAATCAATTCAAAAATTCAATAACTATGGCGAATAGCAAGGAATACAAGCAAATAGCGGTATAAAGAGATCCATACCACTCTTCCACACTCTCCAAATTAGCATCACTTAGTATCATCCCCAATTGTTCCTGACAAAGAGTGCTACTCTTCATTAGTTGCTGATGCTCTTTGGACAATTCAGAAGCCTCCATCAAACTTCGGGTAAACATTATCCCATTAAGTGGGTTTTTGATTTCTTGACGAATATACGTCAATTCCTGGAGGCTATTTGCAGAAGCATATTCCGACATGCCCTGCAGCTGTAAAGCATGTTGAAGATCGGGTTGGGTCACGTGTAAAAAGCAGAGAACCCCCGTAACCTTACCCTCGGCGTCCATCCTCTTAGTGGCCGAAAGTAATGCATCTACAAGCTTACCCTGCCTGTCAAAGAACCCAAACAACACTTTCTCACCATCTTGCCCTGCAATTACACCATTCAGTAATATCCTGAGCTTAGTCAATGTATCTTCATCTTTGATTCGACAACCAAATTTGTGAAGACCAAACACCTCCCCGGCAAGTATCTTGTCAATGGCTTCATCTCTCTTTAAACCTGTTAATTTCTGCATAGAATCGTTCCACTCGGAGCAACGTCCTGAATCATCTATCATAAATATTGGAGGGATCAGGTCAGATGGATTCTGTACAATAGTCACATAATCGCCTTGCATACGGGTGTATTTGTCCATCACCATTTTCTGCCTTGTTAAATCTTGTCCAACAAAGCATACACCTATGACATTTTCCTGTATATCTCTGCTACAACATGCATTAACCACCAATATTACAGGACCATAATTTGATTGATCTCCAAACGATTTGAGCCTGATTTCGATGTTTTTCTCTTCTTCGCCTGCCATATGAAATCATACAAATTGAAGATTACAGCATCAACATTTAATGACCACAGGAAGAGAAAAGGATGCGAATAGGAAAATAAATATTCACCTCGTAGAGACAAGTTGAGCATGTTTGTAACCACTTCAACAGAATTAGCCTCCACCAGATGAGCTAATGGTTTCCCAATAGCTTGCTGCACATCCAATCCTGTTAATTCCGCTGCTTTGGAGTTCCATCCATTCACATTACCAGAAGAATCAACAGCAAAAATTGGCACTGAAGCTGTCTCGATAAGGCGAACCATTTCATTTGTAACGGTACAAAGTTCTTCCATACCTTGGACCTTTGAATCGACCGCCATTGGTACAGTTACCATTGTTTTGACATCATTCACTGCTCCACTTTGCAGAGATTCTCTTAGTATCAACTGCAGAGATTCTCTTAGTATCAACTGCAGAGAATGAATAGCATCCATCTCGACATCTTCCCATGGTACACTCCGCCACTTAACCACTTCTAGAAAGGCTTTGAATGATGATCTAGGATGCAATTTCCTACCATCATCAATATCAACAGGGTCATGTTTTGCACCTCCCCACTTGATTTCTTTAGCCGTTTGGGATCGGAACCAGAAGAGGAAATCCTTTGAGTTTATGTTAATAGCGGCCATTCCGCAAACTTCATTCCGAATAGCTGATGCACCTGGATATCCAGCTTCCATTAGGCTATCGGTACTCAAACCTGTAGTCCCATCATGGTACTCAATTAGCCATCTAACTATATCTCTTATTTCTGCTTCAGTTGGAGTTGATCCAAGTAACCAAAATTTGTTCTTGTAAAACAACGCTGCACCGTCACACTTGACAAGATCCATGACATTAGGCGATTGAGTAACAATCCCTACAGGAGCATCTCTGAGGAGCATATCACACAGCAAAGTTTGCGTGCGCAAAATATGCTTCTCCCGCATCTGAACCCCCAACTCTACTTCTTTATTTAGTTGTATACCGAAGACTTGTACCAAGAATTCACATGCGTACCTTAAGGGAAACGGAACAAATCTAGACCTTGTGTGATGGCAGACTACCAACCCCCACAATTTCCTACCCTTCCCTTGTTCAGTTTCCATCTCATCGTCATCGTCATTTACTGTGACAGACATCACAAGAGATGCAACAGAACCCATATTTACCATGTACTGTGCATGACATCCATGAGGAGCTCTAAGTGTAGACCCACAGAAACTCAACGGCTGACCTAATTTCTCATCCTGGATGACTTTAACAGGGGCAGCAGAACAATCACAGATCATCCTAACCTTGTTTTTCAAGAATAGGAACCTTGAAGCTTGAGGAATATCAGTAGCTGGATAATGCAGACCAAGATAAGGTTCTAAATCTGATTTCTTGCACTCGGACAACACTTCCCCGTGTTCATCTTCATGAAATTTATACACCATTACTCTATCGTAACCAGTCAATTCCCTAACTTCTCGAGCCAGTACATCACACAAAAGTGGGATATTTCCACTGGGCAAAGATTGTAACCTAGAGATGGCTTTGGCTGCGAGTTTATAAGATTTTAATGCCCCAGCAGCAGTACTTGGGACATCAGCAGGATTCACTGGCTCTAAATCGATAACAAAGCCCACAGCTATACGATGTATGATAGCATAAAAAGGCTTACCTGAACTTCTACAATGTACTAATACTGGATTTAGAAGAGACACTTCTCCGAAATTGGTTGCTTTCTGCAACGCTGCGGCGCTCGAAGACCTGAAAAGTGTGCGAGCATCAGCTCCAATTCTGAGAGCGTCTTTTTGTTCAATGTTAGGAACAGCATGTGGTGTCAAATCCAACATCTCAGATGCATTCTCGCTGTAGCCAAGAACAGTGAAGCTTTTCTCATCCACCGCAATTAAACAACCAAAGGGCTGTATGAGTTGACTTCTCTGCATCTTTTGGAGGTAAGCAGAGATAGTAGAAGAAGGGACGTTGCTATCACCATTTGAGACATTGAGATCAACTGAAGAAGAGTAATTGAAAGTCTGTTCGGATTTTTCATAATCAGTATGAAGCTTTGCATCAGCACTAGTCTGTGCTGCTTTTCGAGCAGTCTGCCTCGATTGTGTCGAACCGCTCCTAGAACTAGTTGGCCTAGTAGATTTAGATGTAGACATTTCTCCGTACACTACTAATCAATCTTCCTCATCAATGGGAAAAGAATTCTACCTAAGTTTCTTGATGCACAGATACTGAAACTGGAATTTAAGACCAACCCAAACATGAATATCAATCATAAAGGTGAAATGTACCATTATCTTGTTGGAAACTCGAATATTTCTTAAGAATTCAACAGGATAAATTCAAAAGCACACGACTTTTTTACTTCATCATCCCAAGCATAAAGATAGCACCCGCACAAGGATCGAGTAGAATAAAGAATAAAAGCAGGAACTAAACCACAAATGAGAAAGTAAAACCCATCATTTTGAAAGCTCAGAAAAGTAAGATAGAGACTTGATTATTCTTCCTCTTGTACAACTTATCTACTAGATTGGGTTCTTTCTCATTCTACATAATATACCCCAATCATATGCTTAATTGATTAAAATTCCAAGGAAAACACTAAAAACCAAACATACCTTGAATGATAAATGAGAATTCCTTAAAACCCACACAAGATTGAATCCCTCAGAAGTAATGTTGATGATTTATAGTGGAGGAATTGAGTATGTAAATCCAATTTGGGTAAAAGATTAAAACAAATGATGGGTTGGATTGACAAAAGTTGCAATCAAAGTTGCAGGAGATGGGGTGTTAGTGTTTTGGCAACATGTGAACTATGAAATCAAACCCACTACTATAAACGTATTCTTTTTTCTTAATTTAGAAACTGTGGTTGCTATTAGACTTGCTTTTCTTTTAAAGTTGTCTTCTTTTTTCACTTTTATATACAATTAACACAACTACGGGTTTGTATGTAATTAACATTTTAGATTCTGTATCTCTGATTACCGAGTTGGTCTTTTGTCTAGATCAATATGTACGGACAAATCTATCTGACTATTACTAATCTAATCTTGTACCATATTATTAGGTGACGTGAGGAGAAAACACCGATATAAATCTAATTCCAGTTTGGAGTTTGTTCAGGAAATCAACTGACTAAACTTGATAAAACTGTGATGTTAACTCAGGCACGTGGATGTACAGACGCGTCAAAATCGCAGAGCCTGTGCTAGCACAATTAGACATGTAGCATGAGACACCCATGTTGTACGAATGATTATAAGGTACTGGTACTATTACTGGACATCACACCACCGCACCACACCACATCACATGCCAATGGGGTTTTGCCTATTTATTAGGCCACAAAGTCAGTCCACGTACACAAGTTACAGCAACAGACCTTGGAGAGAACAGTAGGCGGCTAGTAGCCTAGTACTGTTAGTTTGCATTATCATGGAAGAGCAAACAAATCCGATTAGAAGAGAGTCGGTTTGACGAAAAACAGGAGATTAGTCAAGCGATTAAGTCAACCCTAGTCAACCTAGTCAAACTATTTCTGATCGATTTCGTTCAAATCTTTGTGTTTCTTCCTTGTCTTCTTCTTTGATTGTAGCCTGATTGATCTTTTCTTCTTCTTTTTTTCCTTGTTATTTCTCTTTTAGTCCTATTTTGTCAATCCTTATCCTTCTGTTTTGGTTTAATCTACTTTAAAACTTCTCTTCTTTTGATGTGTTAGAATCTAATATTGTTTAATTCTCTACCCAGTTATAGTTGTTTGATTCCGATTCATTGATGGCTAGTTTTAATGTGGGTTTTTGTTTTCTTTCAATTTTTTACAGAATTATGGAGTATTGAAGACGTGTTGTCTGCATCAGTGATTACAGCAATGTCTCATACTCTCAGTTGGCTCAAGTTTCATTGGTTACATGTCTGTTGGCTTATCTTATATGCAGTGGTGCATCTTTTGTATCCTATTATGGGGTTTCTGCTATTATTTGATACTCGGGATTTCAAGATTGGTTTTACCCACTTTAACTATATGTATCATAAGCTTCATATTGTTGCTTCAACACCTGGTACAAACTTATATTGCTCACCTTCTCTAATTTCAATACCTTTCAATGTCTATCATCGAAATACTGTCTTTTTAGCTCCACCTACCTACTGTCCGTGCTTTGAAATCTTATCCTCATATGCTATAAATACTTCTCAAATCATTGTTTTACTTTTATCCTTACAAACCAGCTATCTGCTTCTTTTTTTCCGCCTTCTCTTGATGTCTGACAATATTCAAAACATTTCTCAACATATAGAGGGTATTTCTTTAGGAAATACTCCCTCTAAAGCTAGAGTAGTAACTCTCTCTTTTGCTGATCTTTCTCAAGCCATCAAAGATTGGAAATTCTGTTTAGCTGGTAAGCTTTATGCTCCTGGTATCATGTTGTGGCAGAGTGCATAAAAAGCTGCTAAATTTATTTGGCCTCATCTAAAGAGAAATAATAATTGGCAACTAATGGTTAGAGCTCTTGATCCTAATATCTTTGCTATAAAATTTTATACCAATGAAGATAAATAAGCAATTTTGTTTGGTGGTTCTTGGAATTTTGATGGTCATCTAATAGTTCTTAGAGATTGGCATCCTTCATACCCTTATCAACACCTGAACTTTGATACCTCTCCTTTCTGGTTGGAATTAAAAAAATCTTCTCCCTGAATTCACTTACCCATTAAGGCTTTTTGCTGATATTGTTGGGGAAACAATTGTTGTTGAGCCGGATGGAGTCCATCCAACTACTTCTACAAAATTCAGAGCCATGATACAAATGAATGTTAACTCTCCGATGTTGAAAGGTATTCATGCTGCTAATGATGCATGTGTTTCTCGCTGGGTGAGATTTTTCTTTGAGAAGCAACCTTACAAACTCCGTCCAGCATGTCGTGTACCAAATCATGATTCTGATATGTGTAATGATCTAAGGACTAGGCGTATCAATATGGAAAGCATTATAAGGAGTCTTGGCCCTTCTGTTGAACAAATTGTTTTGCATGTTCGCAATCCAGAAGAGCTGGCTAATTTGTATATGCAACATGGTCATCAACGAAGATCTAATCTTAGAGAACCAGTTTCTTTTGAGTCTGGGCCTCTTGATGGTATGCTTTTGTCTTACTTTACAGCTTCAGATTCGCAATCGAACTTTTATATTGCACCAGCTGACAGAGCATTACCACATCAGAATTTAGATACGGCTATTTCAAGTACTGTTTCTGTCAACCGTACCTTTATTCGTCGTAAAAGATGTCGCAATATTAGTACTGTGGTACTTTCTGATGATGAGTCTAACCAAGCTTCTACGAGTCATCCTCAAAATGAGTCAACAAGGGGTAATCATTTTACTGAAGCTGATACCAATGTTAACTTTGAGCTAGCTGCCTCAGACATTGCTGCTACGAATCATCTCCTGAATCGTACTATCACTGATGTTGGACAACAACTTTCTTTCTATAACCCTTTTAAGAATATTTTTGATTTACTTTATTTTCTTTTCATTCCTACTGCTTGTTTTTGTTTACTGTTTTCCATCATGAAAATTCTCTCTTGGAATTGCCAAGGTTTTGGCAATCCTTCTACTAGGGATTACCTGCATTTGTGTATCAAAAATCATAGCCTGTATATTTTCTTTCTTTCGAAAAAAAAAAAAAAGAATTCTGCTATGCATTTCTACATGCAATAATTTAAATATCCTAATGTTTGGTATGCTTTATCAGTTGGTCTGTCTGGTGGTATTTTACTGGCATGGAAACAAGACATCGTTCTTAATATAATGCATACAACTAGATACTATGTTCATGCATTAGTCTACACACATTCACATCATTCAGATATTTTGTTAACTTGTATGTATGGGGCTCATGATTCTATAGACAATCAAGAACAATGAAATTATCTTTTAGAAATGCAACCTCATGTAGATCTTCCTTGGTTACTAATTGGAGACTTAAATTTCACCATGTCTGATTCAGAAACAAATTCTTATCATGTTTCACATCATCAACACTCTCGCATTATTAAGCTTATTATCCAGCAACTAGGCTTAATTGATTTGGGTTTTTCTGGTCATTCAACTACTTGGTCGAATAACAGATCAGACATTGAGTATACTGCTTCTAGACTCGATAGATCTATGGTTAACACTTTATGGTTGAACAGTTACTCTACGAATTTTTTACAACATCTCCCTCCTGTAGCTTCTGATCACTCACCTATTTTTTTATCTACTTCACCAGAATTAGGTCACAGAAATAGCCCTTTTCGATTGTACAGATGTTGGTTATCTCATTCTTCATGCTCTAACATCATAAATGATAGTTGGTCGCAAACTTTTTAGGATCACCATCCTATCATTTTACTTCTAAACTAAAATTTACTAAACATCAACTTCTGTTATGGAAGAAACATTCCTTTGGAAACATAGAATCTAATATTCAAAACCTTAATCATCAACCTAATATTTGTTATAATCAGAACCTTCCAACCAATCACCCAGATGTTTGTAACCTAACTAATGATCTTCAATATTGGTTACATATTCAAAAGGATTATTACAGACAAAAAGCAGGAATACATTCTTATGATGCTGACAGAAATACCTCATTTTCCCACTCTCAAGCAAACTACAATAAAAAGAAGAATCAAATCTCGACAATTGAGAATTTTTTATTGGGATTTGGTATTACCACAAAGAATATATGGAGAACATTCTTCTGCAACATTTCTCTGCAGTATCAACTTTTTCTAAACCTGTGTCAGATAATTCTTTGTTGTCTCAATTTCAAAAATGTATCACAGATGCAGATAATGACAATCTTCTTCGAGTTCCATCAGCAGAGAGATCAAAGATGTCGTTTTCCATATCAGGCCATGGGCATGTCCAGGAAATGATGGCTTTCAAGCAGGGTTTTATCAACATTGTTGGACTACTGTTGGTGCTGAGGTAATATCAATGGTTTAACACTTTTTCATTCATAAGTTTATGTTGAAAGAGATTAACCGTACTTTTCAAATTCTCATACCCAAAATCCCACACCCACAATCCCCTAGTGATTACAGGTCAATAAGCTTGTGCACTGTTAGTTATAAGATTATTTCAAAACTAATTGCCAACCGACTAAAACCTCTCTTACCAGATATCATTTCCTCAACCCAAGGTGCTTATGTTGCAGGTCGACAAATTCAGAATAATATCATCATGGATCATGAACTAGTCCATACAATGAAACAAAACAGAAAAGGTAAAACTTCTTATATTGGACTTAAATTGGATATGTCGAAGGCATTCGACAGACTCGAATGGCCTTTCCTGTTTGATATTCTTCGGTCACTTGGTTTTCATGAGGACTAAATTCATCTTGTTCAGCAGTGTATTAGTACTTCAAGTATCTCACTTCTTATTAATGGTTGTCCTTCAGCTTATTTTACTCCTTCTCGTGGGCTGCGACAAGGCGATCCTTTGTCGCCTTACCTTTTTTCTATTTGTTATGGAAGCTTTTTCAAGAATCATACAGTCTCAGATCATACAAGGTAATTTAAAAGGAATAAAGGTTGTGAAAAACTCTTTAAAAGTTAGCCATTTATTTTTCGCCGATGATTGTTTACTTTTCCTAGAAGCTTCTCCATCACAACTTAGACATTTTCAGGATGTTCTTAATAAATTTAGTTCAGCTTCTGGTCAGGTTATCAATTTGCAGAAATCGACGATTTTTTTCTGTAAAAATGTCCCTCCTGCTCAAAGAATTCAGTTCTCAAATATTCTTCAGATGAAGTCAACGGGACTTGGTAAAAAATATTTGGTCATTCCACTTCTTCTGCATCGCTCAAGAACTCAAAATTGTAAACCTATTTTGGATCACATGAATGCAAGACTTCGAGGTTGGAGTAGCAAGATCATAAATCAAGCTGGTAAGACTACTCAACTTAATTCTGTTTTGAGTACCATGAGTTCTTATCATATGCAAGTTCTTAAAATTCCAGATTCAACTATTCAAGAAATTGATAGAATACAAAGGAATTATTGGTGGAATAATTCTTCTTATCATAATAGTAGACATCTTATTAACTGGAATAACATGAGACTGCCCAAAAGATTTGGAGGACTAGGATTAAAGCATTTAACCCATTATAACTCTGCAATGTTAGCGAAATTAGCATGGAATGTGATTCATAACCTAGCAGAACGTTATGCTCAACTGTTAAAAGCCAAATATTTCCCTTATCATGATGTGAAGTATGAACCTCCTCCGGTTCACAATAACTGTAGTTGGATATGGCAGAGTATTGCTCATGGAGTTCAAATTGTTCAACAATTAAGTAAATGGCAGGTTGGTAGAGGTAATACCATTAACATCTAGAAACATAACTGGGTTCCAAGTGAAGCGGGGGCTTTATATAATTGGGATGAGTTAAATACTAATGATATTCAATGGGTGTTTCAGTTAATGATACTGGTAACTTTACAACAAGATCTACTTATAACCATTTGTGTAATGTTAATACAACATCTTCAACTTATCCTTCCAATACCAAGTTCTGGATCAAGTTCTAGAAATTACACATTCCATATAAACTGCAGATTTTTATATGGAAATTCATTCACAATGCTTTACCTGTTATAGCTAACTTGCATCATACTAATATAGTTGAAAGAAGTTGCATCCTTTGTTACTCATCTCATATTGAAGATATCAACCATTTTTTCTTTGGTTGTTCTTTTGCAAAAGCTATATGGAGAATTTGTCTACCCCAGCATTATCATTATGTTTATCAATTTCAATCTATGAATGACTGACTGGTTTGCTTCTTGGACTTCTTCTGATGCATCAATCAACTTTTCCTCTGAAGCTCCTTCTATTCATAGAATATCAACTATCCTTTGGCACATATTGAAGTTTAGATGCCAAGTTACTTTTCAACAGGCAACAATAAATGTTAATTCTGTGTTATATCCATTGTTCAAATACTTAACTGATGTTGCTACTACTACTGTTTCAGCATCTCATCATTTAAGGCATTTTAGACATCATGTAGGTCATATGCATCATTGGATATCTCCACCGCCAGACATTTTAAAGATGAATATTGATGCTTCATTTGGGAAAAGTTTTCATTTAGCTGGAATTGCTATGATTTTGAGAAATTCTACTGGGGCATATATTGCAAGAAAAGGACTCTTAAAGCGAGCTATACATCCTAATCAGGTAGAAACTTGGGCACTTCTTGAAGCTATGTTGTGGGCTCTAACTAACAGATGTAATAAGGTTATATTTGAGTCTAACTGTAAAAATTTAGTTCAGTATGTAACTGCTGGGTTACCTCTGCCTCCTTGGAAATTTAGTTATCTGTTAAATAGGTGTGTCAGTTTGTTTAATCAACAATGTAAGTCTGGGTGGTCTTGTGTGTATTTAAACAAGAGTGCTAATAAACCTGTTGATGCTCTAGCTAAAGCAGTTCGCAGGTTTCAACTTTGTGAGGAATGGTGGTTACATACACCTGAGTTGCTAATTCCTCACTTAGCCTATGAAGTAAACTGCCTTTCCTTGTAATATAAGTTTGGCTTTGTTCAAAATAATAATAATCTGATTCTATGTCTTCCAAATGAATCTAACCATGATTTTATGTAATAATTTCCTACCTAACCAAGTGACCCGAACGTAGCTATTTAACAATTGTAGGGTGTATGCATATTTTGGTGCATGTGCATTGCAAAACAAACAAACACAAAAAAAAAATCTTGACAAATGGTGGGATTGTGCTCACACACATAGAACGGTCCAATCCAGTTAATTTTGGGGGGTGGGGTCTGCTGCATATGTGTGGGAAGTTAGTCTAGTCCTATGGTCTGTACAAAATCATTTAAAACAAAAAATTTATTTAGATCTATGTATTTAATTTGAACGCACGGGGATATTCAAACTAATTGGGGATATAGGAAAAAGACAAAAACTGGATTCATATATCAAATCAGGGTCACCCTTATCTTTGTATTTTTTTAATTCCTAATCTACCCCTCACTAATCAGGTTTAGTGGTTAATAATAATTAGTAAAAATCTTAAGTATGTTTTAAAAGATTAGTGTGTGTCTTTATTTGAATTTGGGTGAGTGAGGTGAGAGTAGGAGGAGGGAATTTTTTTTTGGGAGGGAACTTTTTTTTGTGAAAATGGAGGATGATTGTGAAGAGAGAATTGTTGTTGCTGAATCTTTAGCTCAACTACAACAAGGAGCACATCTTCAATCTTCAGATAATGACAACAACTCACAATTGCAACTCTTTGTTGAGCTTACACCATTGAATGATGATTTTTACGAGCAAGGAATAGAGTTTTTTGAAGAACCTACACAAGAAAGTAAACTTGCACAACATACAAGCATCCCCAACACACATGTAAAGCTGCAAAGAGGTTGAAATTTTGATTTTCTTCTTTGAACCCACCATTTTTTCAGCTGAAAAAGCTCTGTGCCGGCATAGTAATGGTATGAATACTATGCCGGAAGCTTCTATACCGGCATAGTATTCATACTACGACCATGCCGGCATCCCGATATCCCCCATTTTGAAACCAATACCGGCGGCATAGTATTCAACCAAAAAACTATGCCGGTACAATAGTTATTTTTTACCTACCAAGGAATATTATACGGAATATGCTACCGGCATGGTTAAATTCAAAGGTTACCTTCCAAAGCTAAATATCAGCATGGACAAATTAATTAACTACCACGCCGGAACTGTGTACCGGCGTGGAACCATAGATAAAAATTATGACGGCACTACCACATGCATTGTCCTATTATAACTTTACCATGCCGGTACAGGTACCGACATGGAACCATAGATAAAAAGCATGCTAGCACCTATGTTTCCGGCGTTGATTTCAAATGAAATATGTATGCCGGAAAAAGTTAAAAATTTGGTCTTCAGTTTCGGTTCAGTTCGACCAAGACGGAACTTTGGCCGAGCATGCCGGAACTATACTCTGGCATAGTGTTTCAATTTCTTTTGGAACTAATTTATTTTCTTTTCATTCGATCCTTAGGTGGTGACATATATTGATCCAACAAATGCAAAACCGCTTGTTTAGGATACGTCGGATACTATAAAATGCCTCCGGTATGTTACCAAAGAATACTTTTCACCTAGTATCTTGAACCTTACTAATGGATTGCTTGTAATGAACCTTCTAATCTCCCATTGGTGTCCTTATGTAGGGAATAAAAAATCCAAAGGAAGCAATCGCTTGGGCTAAAGAGACATCTCTTAAGAACATGTGTGTATTGGTGAGGAAAACCCAAGGTTCAAAGACTCATTTTGAGATGGTTTGCGAGAGAAGTGGGGTATACAAGGAGAAGAATAGCCACAAGATAAAGGGTCATGTTTATCCAAAGATGAATAACAGGTACGCAATGACTGTTGTAGTTGCAGGATTTCCTACACTACACCCTTGTTAAGAATCTATGAAAACTAAGCCATAATTGTGGATGAACAACAACACTTATATTAATTCACTTTCAGGAAGATTTACAAGAAAGATCAAAACTTAGAAGTACAACTTTCTTTCTGGAGTTTCTCTCTCCTTAAAATTCTCTCAACTCTCAAAAATGCATCATCCTTTTCTGGATCTATCGTGACCTTTATATAGGGATTTACATAGTGGAAGACAGCTAAGATTTCCCCATAATTCGGATATTCTTTGCGATCTCATCGCCATAACTTCAGTCTTCACCATCGCCAACTTTATAACCATCGTGAAGCAGACTTATTCTTCATATATCTTTAATCGTTAATCGTTACATCACTCTTTTGTGACACTCGCCAAATGTTGTTGAAGAATCTTGCGACAATCTCGTCGAAGCGTCGTTAATACCTGTAGAAACGTTTGGGTTTCTCGCAGAAATGTTGTTAATATCGTGGGAATAACGTTGTAGCGATATTCTGGTACTACATCTTGCCTCTTCTCATGTCTTTTCTGCGAAGAAGAGAAGATCATGAGAACTAATATTCTTTATTATTTTTCGCAACTTCTTTCCCTTTTATACTTTCTCCCCGACAAGATCCCGTTATTCCAGCCTTTCTTACACGTGTTGTAAATCCCTTCATTTAATGACACGTTCCTACTCCGCAGGTCCACTCCCCTTTGCCTATAAAAGGTGGAACTAACCTTCAAAATTAGTTTTACTTTTCTGTTTCTTCATCTTCTTCATCTTCCGTCTGCAACTCTACCTCTTCTTCATATTCTTCTGCTACTGTTCTAATGGAGTCCTCAAGGTTTGTTTCTTGATTTTTAAGCCAGTTTTTATTTTCATTCTTCAATCTTTCTTATTTCTTTGTTATGTCTTCTTTTTAGCGGAAAGGTTTCTAACACACAATCTACTACTCACAACCCTAACCCTCGCAAAAGACCGACTGAGAAGAAGAAGAAAAGTTCTGCGAATGATAAGGTAGTAAGAAACATCCTTTATTTTTTAATAACAATATTGTTGCCTCTGTTTCTTATCTGGGTTATTATT
Source organism: Papaver bracteatum (assembly GCA_023529315.1). Taxonomy (NCBI): domain Eukaryota; kingdom Viridiplantae; phylum Streptophyta; class Magnoliopsida; order Ranunculales; family Papaveraceae; genus Papaver; species Papaver bracteatum. The sequence goes on along the minus strand of JAJJWX010000782.1, from coordinate 133,937 downwards.
CGCAGAATGAAGTGAATCCTGAGAAACCTCCCAAAAGGTCTCGCCATTTTAAGACACTTGGGGAAAATCTCATTATGCCCCCGTTAACATCTGTGAAGGTTATTCCCACACCATCGCAACCAAATCTTTCTTCTCCTATTCGCGAGAATATCACTGTTCATACCTCTACCCCTTCTGATATTTTGACAAACCAAGCTTCTAAAGCTGCTGCGATTGAAGTTCCTTATAGTCCTTTACGGCCTTCAACTGTTGTTTTTCCACATACTCCTCCCGATAACTCAACCATCACAAATGATTGCCAACTTATTCTCACTACTATTTCTCCTTCTAAATCCTTTCCTTCATCGAGCGAAACTTTCGCAGGTATTGATGTTGCTTTTAAAGTCTTGTCTAATGTTTTAGACAATGCTAGAAAGTCTTCCACTGACCCTCTCCAATAGGAAGCTTGAGAGACTCTGTTTAAGTATCTTGGCTCTGATCGTAATGATTCACGAGCGACTTTAGAGAATGAGATTGAAGTTCTTAGGAGAAGTCTTCAAGCTAAAACTGCTGAATGTGATACCTTAAATCACATGCTCCGCAACTCTTCTTTAGATTGCGAGAATCTTCGCAGAAGAAATGACGAGCTAAAAGGTGATTTTTTCTTGCCTCTGCTCTTTTTGCTTTTCTGTTTCATATACATACTTTTTGTACTTAGGCTTCTTTCTTAAATTTTTGATTCATATATTAGTTTCAAATCGGGCTCATTTCATAGAAAGACTCAAATCTGAATCTATTGTTGAAGAAGTTCGCGTTGAAAGAGATTCTTGGATAGATCAACATACTAGACTAGACAATCTGTACACTTATTAAATTGATCGCATAAATAATCTTACTAATGAGAACAATCAATTATTGCAAAGGCAGAACTTTTTGAGTGGCGAGCTTGATCGCCTCTCATATTTGTTTTTTAAGGCTAATTTGGCGATGGAATCTTTATCAGATGAGAATAAAACCCTGTCCCAAGAAAAAGATAGATTTTCAAGCTTGATGACGATTTCCTCGCAGCAAATAAGTAATCTTCAAAGTACATGTAATAGTCAAGAGCAATCTATTCATTCTCTTAAGAAGGAGCTTAAGGAGTTAACTGAATCATCTACCGCCGAAAAGGATAAGCTTATCAAGGGTAGATTAACTCTTAGTTTAATAGCCAACGAACTTCAAGACCAATACTCTCAGTTAAAGGAATCTTATTCTTCATTAGCAAAGGAAAATTTATATCTTCGCAACAAAGAAGAAAACATGAAATCTCGTTTGAAGGGTATGGTTGGCGATAAATTCGATGATGCCATGAATCAGTGGGAGAACTGTTTATTTGCTTTAATCCAAAACTTAACCTCGCAAAAAGAAGGTAGTCAATTGACTGCCTCTTTTGTTGATCTTCTCATAAAATTTTATATTATGTTCCTTGTGATATTCTTGTCTAACTGATTTTTTTATTTTGTTGCTCGCAGAATCCGAAAGAAATATTCATTCTACCATCACTGATCTGACCGCTACATTGGATAAAGTTCGCAAAGAAAATAAATCTCTTGCTTCTAATTGCTTTATTGCTCAGGACAAATCAGAAAGAAGACTTGATTATCTTGAATACTTTAAGAATATAAAAATTAGGAATCGTGAAAAATCTCTTCTTCGCCTAGTCCGTCTTAGGGCTGAAGTTCTCGTGAATGATATTCTGCTTCCCTGTTCTCTTTCTCCTGTTTCTATCCCTCCTCTAGAGGTTGATGATGATGAAATTCTTCTTCCCATGGATGGAGAGTTAGAGTTTACTAATGATGAAGAAAATACTCAAGAAGATCAACAATGTGGTGAAGAAGAAGAAAAAAGTCCTCCTAAATAAGTACCCGCTGATGAAGAATCCAAGGAAGAAGAAGCTCGCAGTGAGAAGGATGCTGATGATGATGATGAATCTGACAAGAACAATAAGTCTGGCGAGGCTTGAATTTTATCTTTGCTTTCTTTTACTTCTTCTATCTTGCGAGTGATGTAATCTTCGAAACTTTTAGAATTTTAACTTTCGATTTAGCTTACTTTGAATATTTTCAAGTAAGATAATGTAATATTACTTCTCTATTCCCCTTCTTGCCCTTCATTATCTTGCTTGAAATGGTGAATACTCATTATCTTCTTTAAGTAATTGTGTTGCTGCATTCCTGCGAAAATATGAATACATCTGCGATATGTGGAATATTGTTGCACTTTTCTGAAAATTTCGAGGGAATCCGCGATGTTAAAATTTTGCCTCCTTGTATATAATTCTGCGATAAAGGAATGTTTCTTGCCATCTTAAAGCAAAATAGTTAATTGGTAAGACTATTCTTTTGGTCTTATTTTGCCTTCCTAGTTAAAGGTCTTATTTTGCTAAAAAAATTCTGTCTGCGACAAAATCGCAGGATTTCTTAACATTTGCATGTAAAGACCCTTTGATCTTGTCTTATCCATGTTTTTTTCAAAATCTTTGCGACAATATGACAAGTATACATTCTTTCGCAAGAATTTATCCTTATGACATTGTCGTCTTGCGATGAAATCGCAGGACGTCTTTACAATTTCATGTAAAAACCCATTGATCTCATCTTAACATTGCTCTCGTGGCTTGTTGCCTCTGCATTATTTATGTTACGCGACAATATGACAGGCCTAAATGTTCTTGCGATCATAAAGCCCCATGACATTGCCGTCTTATGATACTTATCAGCTCCCTAATGGAGGGTGCCGCCCTTATATTCCCCCTGGTTGCCCCTTCAAGGAGGGCACATCGGCCATACAAGACTAGTTCCTCCCATCCGGATCTGTTAACAACCAGTTGTGTTCGAAACCTCTTGTCCTTTATGCCTATATGGCTTATAGTTACAAGACTGCACCCTAGGTGGGGTTTTCTTCAGGCCAAGTGCATTGTAGCCAAGACTTACCAAGGATGGCAAGAGAGTTTCGTACGCTCCGGGCACCCTTGGCTCAACCGTGTACCTCGGCGCCTTGGTCATACTTTGCACTTCTTGGAAGAGACTCTCAGTCGTCCAACCAGGGTATAACCATATATAGTTGGAAATCCAAGATCCCTCTCCCAGATAGGTTTTCTTTAACCCCATCATCTGCATGACTTAGGTTCCAGCAGCGGTATAACCTTATCGCTGAGTCATGTCAAGAGATACCCCCTCATATGACGCGCTATTAGGTCTTACATTTGCCTCTTACGAAATTTTATTCGCGAACTAGGGTGCACGCCATAAAGGTCGTCCCATTCTTTTAATCTCTGCGAAATTTTATTCGCTATTCTTGCGATGATGCTCGCATAAATTTTTATATTGAAAAAAGAATTTTTTAATTGTTTCATCTTACATTTGTATTTCTTACCTCGCAAAAACTGCTACTGATAATATCTTTTCAGAAACAATCTGTTCCATGGTCTATCAAGTCTTTGCCCAACATCTCTTCCCTCTGGATCCATTAATTTGTATGCTCCATTTCCAATTATCTCTTTAATGATGTATGGTCCATCCCATTTTCTCGCTAATTTTCCACCACTTTCTTGCTGATATTTTGGTGTTTCTCGCAAAACTAGATCGCCAGGATGGAATTGACGTTTCTTGACTCGTTTGTTGTACTCGCGAGCTAATCTTCTCTGGTAGTTTTCCATATGTTGTAGAGTTTTTTTCTCTCTTTTCTTCTAGTTCGTCTAACTCATGTAAAATCATGCCAGCACTTAGATTTTTCTCCCATGCCTCTCTTTTTGTTGTTGGGATAGCAACCTCTATTGGTAGGACAGCTTCAACTCCATATGTTAAACAGAAAGGTGACATTCCAGTTGCCTCTCGTATAGTTGTATTATATGCCCATATCGCTTTATGCACTTGCTCACACCATGATTTGTGATAACCTTCTAACTTCTTTTTCAAGATGTCTGCGATTGTCTTATTAGTTGCCTCAGCTTGACCATTTGCTTGTGGATATAAAGGAGTTGATTTTCCATATTTTATCTTAAATGCATTAAGAAGCAATTCAATATTTTGCCCTTCAAATTGATTTCCGTTATCAGACATCAACTGTGCTGGGATCCCAAATCTGCAAATTATATTTTCAAATATAAACGTAAAAATGTCCTTATCGCGGATCTGCTGTACTGCCTTAACTTCTCCCCATTTTGTGAAATAATCTGTAGCAATGATTAAATATCTTCTTTGTCCAGAACCATGCACAAATGGTCCCACAATATCCAATCCCCATTTTCCAAAAGGCCATACGCTTGACGAAGATGATAATGGTGCTCCTGGTGCATGTATCTTCTTCCCAAATCGCTGACAATCTTCACAACGCCTTGAAAGTTGTTTTGCATCCTCATGCATATATAGCCAATAATAACCCTGCATCTTTGTTTTATATGCCAAAGATATACCCCCGCTGTTATTACCAGCATCACCACTATGCAACATTTTTAACACCTTTTGTCCTTCTTCCCTCGTCAAACATCTTAGCGATGGTCCATTAAATGATCTGCGATATAATACCCCATATCTTAGTTCATAATTAGTTGTTCTACTTTTTAATTTATGTGCTTCTAATCGATTTCTGGGGATTTCTCCTCTCGCCAAATAAGCATGGAGATCTGCTCGCCAATCTGTAGCATTATTCCCTATTTCTTCCTCGCCATATTCTACCATCATTACATCTACCTCTTCTTCTTTTTTGTTTATCGCTGGTTGCAAAAGTGTTTGAATTTTTATGCATCTCGCAAGTGGGTTCGTCATCATAATTGATATGAAAGCAAAAGCATCTGCGAGCCTATTATATTTCCTTGATATGTGTCTCCACTTTATTTTTGGAATTCTCGCAGACAATTCTTCAACAAGTTTTTTGTACTTCTTCAAAGATGGTTCATTTGTAGTATACTCTCCCTTTATCTGGAGAATAACCAATTGTGAATCGCTGGTGATTCTAGCATTTTCCAACTTCATTTATATCGCAAACTTCAATGCATGAATTACAGCTTCATATTCTGTCTCATTATTAGTGGATGCAAATTCCAATCTAAATGAAAAAGCTGTTTTTTCTTCTTCTGGTGAAATGAAAACAACTCCAATCCCATTTCCTTCTCCATTTGACTATCCATCCACTAATATTTCCCATATGTCAGGTTCTGTTAATAGCTCTTTTGGGTCTCCATGTTCTTCTTCTATATCCATCATCTCTTCTACAGCTTCATCATCTTCTAAAGGAAATTCAGCTAAGAAATCTGCGATAACCTGTGATTTTGGCGAAGATAGAATTTCATATTGAATATTAAAATGCCCTACTTGCGCATTCCATCTCTCAACTCTGCCTGATCTTTTTGAATTTTTCATCACCGATTCAATTGGAACTCTCGTTAACACTTTGATCTTATGCGCTTGAAAGTAAATTCGAATCTTAAAGGTTGCGTGTACCAATGCTAGAATTAGTTTCTCAATCTTTGAATAATTTCTCTCTGCTGAATTAAATATTTTCCTGATATAATAAATTGGTTTTTCTACCCCTGCGTCTACTCGCAATAACACAACACTTAACGCATATGGAGTTGTTGCGAGATAAATCAATAATTCTTCTCCCGGTTCAGCTTTTTGTAATATAGATATACTCGCCAAATGTTCTTTTATTCCTTGAAAAGATTTTTCGCATTCATCTGTCCACTTGAATTTTGTTCCCTTCTTAAGTATGTCGAAAAAATGTTTACACTTGTCTGAAGATCGCGAAATGAACCTTCCTAGCGAGGCTAAGAGTCCATTTAGTTTTTGCACATCTTTTACCGTCGCAGGAGTTGGCATATTTCGAATTGCTTGTATATTTTATGGATCAACTTGTATTCCCTCTTTTGACACAATATACCCCAAAAACTTCCCTGAAGTTACTCCAAAGGTACACTTATCAGGATTCACCTTAATATTGAATTGCCGCATTTGATCGAAAATCTCTCTCAAATCTTGCACATGATTCTCAGCTTCTTTGCTTTTGATCAGCATATCATCTACATACACTTCTAATGTTTTGTGGATCCACTTTGCAAACACATTTTCCATCATTCTTTGATATGTTGCACTAGCATTTCGTAAGCAAAATGGCATCTTTGTATAACAATATAATCCTCTTGAAGCAAAAAATGCAGTATGTTCTTGATCTTCTTCAGCTAGAGGGATTTGATTATATCCTTTATACCCATCCAATGATGATATTCTTGCGTTTCCTGCTGCTGACTCAACCATTTGTGGAATATCTGGCAACGGAAAACTATCTTTTGGACATGCCTTGTTTAGATCCGTAAAATCTATGCATATTCTTATCCCTTTGTTCTTCTTTGGGACCACCACCATGTTTGCAATCCATTCTGGATATTTTGCTTGTCTTATAATTCCTGCGTCGAGCATCTTCTGTAATTCTTATTCTATTTGAGAATGATATGTTGTTGCGATCTTCCTTATTCTTTGCTTAAATGGTCTTATGTTTTTGTTGATTTCTAATTTATGACATGCTATTGACGGGTCTATCCATGGCATCTCATCCATGTTCCACGCGAAGATATCTGCATATTCTCGCAAAAGATTTATAGTTCTTTCCTCCTCATCTGCCTCCATTCTAGTCCCAATTTTCAGCATTTTAGGTTCTTCTTTACTTCCAATATTTATTTCTTTTGTTGGTTTAGCAGAAGTGTAGCTGGCTTCAGGTTCTCCCATTGGTGTTGGCGTTTTCACGACTCTCGCGAACTCATCTCCTTCTCGCGAAACTTCACTTGGTATCCCTTTTCCTTCTTTTGCCCTTATCATGTAAATTTTAAATTCCTCTTCTTTCTTTGCTTCTCTGTTCAATTTTCTGTGAGCTTTTCGCAACTTTGGACGTTCTTCACAATTTTTTACTTCAATTTGGTAGCACAATCTCGCGAAATTCACATCTCCTCTAATTTCTCCAATTCCACTAGGCATAGGAAATTTAACACATTGATGTAATGTTGATGCCACAGCCTTAATTGCGTGTATCCACGGTCTTCCCAGTATCATATTGTACGGCGATTCCACATCTACTACACATAATGATATTTGTGTTTCAATTTCTCCTAGTGGAATTCGCACCATTATCTCGCCTTTAGGTTTTGTTATAGACTTTCCGAAGCCATGAACATAATACGTTGAATGAGACATTTCTTCATCCTTATATCCCATCTTCTTGAAGGTATGATAAAATATCATGTCTACATAACTTCCTATGTCTACTAAAGTTCTATTCATAGCCCATTCTTCTTCCTTTCTCATTGGTATAGTGGTTAATGTGACCACCAATGGAGATGTATGACTTGAATCTTCTCCTGGTATTTCTGCTGTTGTAAACGTGATTTCTTGTTTTTCCCAATCTTTCAATGATGATATCTTCTCCACTGCCATAATCTTCCTTCCTTCATAATCCCGTTTATGTATCCTTCCCTTGATATTTTCATGAAATTTATCAATCATTTCTTTTGTTATTACATCACCTTTCAATTTTCTACAATCCTTTTTGATTCTGATCATTCTTCCTTCAATTTTCTCACCTAATTTTGAACAATTTTTATCTTCTTCTTCGCTTTTTCTTCTATTTTCGTTAATTCATTCCCTGTTTCGGGCGCCAAAATGTAGTTGCAGGATTTCCTACACTATATCCTTGTTAAGAATCTATGAAAACTAAGCCATAATTGTGGATGAACAACAACACTTTTATTAATTCACTTTCAGGAAGATTTACAAGAAAGATCAAAACTCAGAAGTACAACTTTCTTTCTTGAGTTTCTCTCTCCTAAAAATTCTCTCAACTCTCAAAAATGCATCATCCTTTTCTGGATCTATCGTGCCCTTTATATAGGGATTTACATAGTGGAAGACAGCTAAGATTTCCCCCTAATTCGGATCTTCTTTGCGATCTCATCGCCATAACTTCAGTCTTCACCATCGCCAACTTTATAACCATCGTGAAGCAGACTTATTCTTCATATATCTTTAATCGTTAATCGTTACATCACTCTTTTGTGACACTCGCCAAATGTTGTTGAAGAATCTTGCGACAATCTCGTCGAAGCGTCGTTAATACCTGTAGAAATGTTTGGGTTTCTCGCAGAAATGTTGTTAATATCGTGGGAATAATGTTGTAGCGATATTCTGGTACTACAACTGTATAACGAATTTTGGCAGGTTCCCATCCATCCTTCAAACTTCTTTCCTTTGTGTTTTCAAAGGTCTTCTTAAGCAGCGTCATCGTGATTGTATTTGTCCTACTATTATTAGACACATAGAAGTTTTCCACATAAGTTTTGTAGTCCCAACCAAACAACTTGTTAGTTAGTGCGTACAACTTCGACCATTCTAGGTCCTGATACTTATCTCCTTCTGCAATTGATTTGCCGATAACATTCAAGCCTAGAATGTTCTGAGCATCATCAGGGATCAAGGTTATCACCCCAAATGGGAAGTGCATGGTATCACTTTCACCATGATATCTTTCGACGAAGCAATTGACTGTCACATAATCACAATTCACATAATTTTCAACCAAAGCATATAGACTAGAATCTATTACTAATGTTTGGACCTCTTCACATTCCTTAGACAAATCCCAACGAGAAGCGGTTTGGTTTCGGCAAACACGCATAGCCTTCTTATGATCCTATAATTAGGAGACAGTACGACTAAAAGATTTTACATAAATACACAAGAATACATATGCACAAGATAAGAAATTATTACATAGGTTTGATAGATAGTACGAGCCCACGTGTCCTTGTAGCCAAATAGAATTACCGGATCGGGAGCTTCATCCAAATTCTACCACGATCATGGTCAGATATCATGTCATCAACATGAGGAAGGTGCGAACCTTTAACTTTAAATTTTCTCTTTCCTTTGGATTTGCCTTGTGTCGGTTGTTGACTTGCCCCACCAACTTCCTCTACAACTTCTATTTGGCTTGTTAATTAACTTGGATGAACCTTATTATCTTCCTCCTCACTTTACTCTTCATCTTGCTCATCATTCTTAATTGTTCTAGTAGGTTTACGGATTACAAGTTGACTACGGTCACCACCACTCTCCCAAATTATTACTCTTGTATCAGCCCCCAAATGCTTATTGCGACCTTGATCTTTCCCTCGAGGAGGCAGAGACTGAGGAGTATCAATACTGTCCTTCCTTCTTCTCTTAATGACAACATCTTTAGTTTTTCATTTGTTATCTTTCTTGGCTCTAGCCCTATATCAAAACACACATGAAATGAATATAAGACAACTTACTTTCATTCTTAATACCGGCACAGATATACGAAAAACAAACCATTCCGGGACAGGTAACGACATAGTAATTGGAAATAATTGCATGCCGGTACACAATTCCGGCAGTGAAAAATAACTATTGACAATGCCGGTAATTTCTAGGATGTTTCTAGATACTAAAATAGCTGTACCGGCATAAACGAAAAAAATTCAATTCTATGCCGTAACTGGGCACCAACAGGCAGTGAATAATAACTATTGACAATGCCGGTAATTTCTAGGCTATTTCTGGATACCAAAATAGCAGTACCGGCACAGACGAAAAAATTCAATTATATGCCGTAACCGGGTACCTGCATACAATGCAAACTAAATTTTATGCCGATACTGATAACAATTTCTAGGGGTTCCCTGGGTACCAAAATAGCACTACTGGCAAACACGAAAAAATGTGAACCAATGTCGTAACCCTATACCGGCATAGTGTTCAACCTAAATTCAATGCCGGTACATAAAATTGAGTTTCTGGTGACTCTGGGTTTGAAAACGGCATTGTATTCATACCAAAATCAATGTCGTAACTCAATACCGGCATTGCCTTCATTCTATATTGAACGCCGTAATACTGGCATTGTATTCATCCAAAAATCAATGCCGTTACTCACTACAACTAAACTTTTTGAGTTAGGGTTCGCGATTCTAACGATTGTAACCCCAAACCCACTGCTATAAATTGATTCAAACACTTATAAAACAGTTCAAAATCAATTACCTTCTCACAAAAGACATGTTTACGAGAAGTTGATTGTCCGAGTTCGCTTCTTCTTCTTGCTCTTGAGCAATCAAAGCAAGCCTTTGTTTTAATTTTTGTTAATCAATCAATTTTGACTTTTATTGGGGAACTATTTTATTTCTAGGAGGCATGGTTAGGATTCGGGTAGGTTAATCGACGAAGAAATTTTTGAATCGATGATTAATCGTCGATGAAGAACGATGAAGAAGAATATGGAAGGAAAAAAAATCAAAAACCTAAACCTAGGTGAGTGCCGAAACTGATGGTGTAAATGGGGGATAAATGATTTGGTTATTTGATTTTATGTTTTAGGGGAAAGGGTAGTATAATCTTTTCATAATGTCTTTAATTAACCAAAGGGTATTTTAGTATTTTCATACCCAAAAGTCACCCCTTAGCAGACACTATGGGTTGGGGGAAGTAATTTATATCCCCCAATTGCGCGTTCTTTAATTTCGGATTTATGTGTCGTTCAATTATATCACATTCAGAATCCTAACGTAGTCGCTTTTCTGGAATGAAAAGAGCAAGTGCAATTACTCAGGTGGTCGAGACTGAGACACTATGTAAAGACTTGTAAACCCGTCAACGCTATTAGGCTGGTCAAGAGACTATTTATCCGCTAGTGACTTGATTAATTATAATATGAACATTAACTAATAAAAATTAAATAATCAATCATTTGGACATGAACTAGTACCATTGGATAGATGCCAAAAAATTACTCAGAATGGACTACTTGAACGTGTCATTTAGATGTCGTGCGAAGAAGAAACCATCCAATTTGTGTATGAAGGGTAAAATAGTAATTTAAAAAAAAAACCACTATCAAGGCAGCCAAGTTAATTACTCTGGGCACCCAACTGCACATTGTGGGTGCCTTAATAGAATTTCCGATCAAAACTAATCAACAAGAATATCGAGTTCTATTTTCTATTCTCATCTTCTTCTTCCAATGTTACATTCTCTTTTTCAGTTGGTGATTGTGAAATGAGGGTGAGATTGAATTTGATAGACATATTTGAAAAGGCGTGGGTACCCAAATATACCTCAAGCTAAAACTTTTCCACCTATAATTCCTTTCTCCGAAAGTGATTGTCTACGAACTTAGTCGAGACAATACAATAACGAAGTATGTTTACTTGATAAATGGTTCGGACTTAACCAAACACAATAGAATTACTATCAAGTAAGTAGGAATTAACGTTTGTATAATTTACTTTAAATTATAATAACGACAATTATAATTGCGGAAAATAAAAGTAAATGACACAGCAAGATTTTGTTAATGAGGAAACCGCAAATGTAGAAAAACTCCGGGACCTTGTCCAGAATTGATAACTCTCAGGATTAAGCCGCTATACAAAATAAAACCAACTTCGTATAGTTGATACCAAGCAAATAAACCCATAGTTCACCTAATTCCGTATGTATTCCCATGCCTCCTACCTGTAATAAGTCACGTACTTGGAACAATTGCTTTGATTCGTATTCCAAACAGTAAAGGAACAACAAATATGTTAGGTATCAACTCTATTCAACCAAGTGATATGAGTTCGACAAAGGCTCTGATGTTTATCTCAAATAAACTCATTCGTCAGGTTCTTATATCTATCTTATCTACAACTTACCGAAGTAATTGTTAAGATTTTTCAAACAATACTTTTAATCACAAAGAATTGTATTGATGCCGATCTATACAACTAATCAATCCAACCTACCACAATGATAAACCGATTATAGTTGGATCCTCTTTTACCGAAACAAGTATTGTGCACACCAAAGATTATAAACCCAAATCAGAAATCTGCAAACTCTTCTTTATCTTCATGTCTTCTTTAATCTTCAATAAATACCTACGCACAACAAGTTGAATCTCTTGTGATCAATCACGCACAAAACAGAGTCTGTTAACAATGGATTATCACAAGATCGTCTGTAGATCTACGAACATTCTAAAGATCCATGTCAAAACTTCGATCTAGTTTGACTGAATCATATATCAGAAGAGAAGATTCTCACGCATAAAAAAACTAGGTGCAATCAAAGTTCAACCACCGCTAGTCAATCAAATCAATTGAAAACAAAAGATAAACCGTAATTACCTAGTTTCCCACCAACGGTACTAATAGAGATTCTCAATCCCAAAGAAGACTTTAAACTGAGCGGTCGTAAGAGATTTCACCTAATTAGGTTACTCTCTTCTCCGAATAGGCGGCTTCACCAGTAACAACACAACTGAGGAAGTTTGCTTTCACGAAGGATTAGTTTGTATGAAATGCAAACTTCAAGTATTTATAGACAAGGAAGTTTGGACACCAAGGAATTTCCAAAACCGAAAATATTCTCAAGATATACAATAAAATTCCAAATTCAGTTTCCATAATTCCTGGAAATGCTCTTTCCAAAATATTGACCGGAAATCTCTTCGGAAAATCTCTAACTAGTAAATGCACATTACTAATTTTCATTTTCCTAAAATAAAATTAAAAAACTTAAATAAAAGATTCTTAACTTATTTATTTCGATTTCTAAAGGAATAACTTTGAACAATAAAATATAAGCGTTATTATACGTGTTCAAAGTATGTCGACATCCTTACTTTGTAAGTACTCTTTCATACTTACAACCTTGAAACCGATTTTCCACACTTCCAAACAAGTTTAGAATTGGTTCATATGACTTTCAAGAACTATGCGATTGATCAAGAACACTCAATCACAAATCATGGGTTTAACGGTTCTACCAAAACAAGTTTCGGTTCTACCTCCATGTGAGTATTGTGCATAGTTACACTAGCTTTCCAAAATTCGGTTGACTAGGTACTAGGATTGGTTTCCCACATATATATGGTATCTAACTTGTATGTGTTGCACATGTCCATATGATCGGTTCCCCTTTGCCTAAAAACGTGTTGCACGTGTCCACAGGGTCAGTCCCTTTCTGCTAAAAACTTGATGCAACTCATACAAGGACCGATTCCCCTTTGTGATGTGTTGCACCTCTTACTAGGATCGGTTCCCCTTTACCCAGAGTTAGTCATACACAAAATCAAAAAATTGATAATACCATCTCAGGTGATTACTTAAGATCGGTTTCACTAATAAAAGTCATACCAATACAAAAGTCAGGCCTTTGTGAATAGTTTTACCAAGAACATAAACAAGTCATGAGCGGTTATACTAATCACACATATTGGTAGTTCATAAGATATGCAATGAATAAAAATACCAATAAATCCTGGCGATTTCCTTTTCGATTCACAAAACAAGTTCATGAATTTACTTCCTTAAAATACATGTAAAACATTGTTTCCTAGGATGAAATCCTCACCTCATACCCATACATAATCACAATAGCATTCAAATGATTATGTCGATGTCTTATCTACAAAGTTTAATGGTTAAGCAATAAACCTCGTATTGTATTCCTTAATACTATGTTTATCTAGAGTGTTCATGCTTCACAGTTTTGTTTTCAATATGCACGACTTGAAAGATACGTTAGGGAATGAAACGGTTTAAGTAAAATATCACTAACCTCAAGTGGAAGGATGATGTTTTCATTGTATCTCCTTGGTTCTTCACTTCTTCAAGTCTTCACAATACTTGTAATGTCGCATATCCTAATGCTTTCAAGCTAACCTATACGAAGTTGACTCTAGTACGTAATCAAGCGAATCTTAAAATAAGTTGTGATTCACTAAAATATGATAACCAAACTTGACATACCAACGCTTGGTGAGTTCAACCGAGCAATGCTCTAACAATCTCCCCCTTTGTCAATTTTAGTGACAAAACAATTACATCATATGGACAAACAAATTACAAGAATTCATTACACATATGCTTGATTCCCGAATTCAACAACACATTAACCTGTATACATTCAATCCATAAATTCCGATGTTGACATTATAATAACAAAGCTAATACTCCCCCTAAAGGTGAGATAGGTAGATTTTCAATCCGCACGTCTTTGTTATACCAATTAATATGATATGCTACTCGCCCTTAGTCTATGCTTTTCCTATTTTGTTAGATAAACGTTTAAGCACCAATGTCCTTTCCCTTAGTGATACCAATCAATATAAAATCAATGCCAGTATCCCTTGTTTACTCCATATATTTCTCCCCATTTTTGTCACAAAATGACAAAGAAACGAAAAACTAAGGGAAAACCGAAAGGATCTTACAAATCTCAATAGACTTGCAACATATAGAGTTAAGCACGATGGTTCCACACACCATTTTTATATAACCAATATCAAAACCGAAACTACAAAGTAATTTTGTTTTGATATGTTACCGAGGAAATAATTGCCCGAAGCAATTTTCCTAGTTTAGTTTAGCAATCCAAAAATCAACTAAGCACTTTAGTTCCTTTTCTAAACCGATTGTACAAATACAACCGCTTTGTTCGATAAGACCAAAATAAAGATAACTCTATTTTTTTCATCAGGTTCTAATTATCCATATAACTTAGACCTTTAAATTTTAAATAAGACAAGTACTAGGTTAGTTAACTAGTATTTCTTGTTAAGGCATTCGATTAAACTTGCATAACCGAAACCTCCACTTTGATAAGTCTAACTAAGATTAGAATTAACTTAGTTTCTCTTATCCAAAATCGAATTAGACTAAAAAATTCATCCCGTAAACCTTTTCTTTCGTTAATCCATAAACAATTCATACAAACCAAATAAATCAACTTGCATAATTATTCACCTCAACCGGAAGCAATTGAAACAACATAAACATTAAAGCACCTCAATTGCACCGAAATTTTATAAGCCTAAACAATTGATACCACACAATAAAGAAAGATAACAATAGTTTTTCTTAACCGGAACCAATTGAATCACACACACATCCATACACACATAATGTAATGAAGCATCAATTGTACCGAAATTTTGTTAAGCAAAAGCAATAAATATACGCAATAAAATCAGGCTTTTCTTAAATAGGAAAACAATTAACTAACAAGATTTTTACCTCAAATTTCGCATCCTCTTCTCCAATATGTTTGTATCTTATTCTAGGGAGAATTGATATCGAAATATCATTATGTTGTCATCCTTATGAAAAACAAAAGAATAACAACAACCAACCTTTACCAGAGAAAGGTTGAAAACCCCCGAAACACATATGCTTTTATGCTAAACCAAAACCGATTGAACATATTGTGACTTTTTCACATATTGTTTCTATCAGAACCCCTCATGATCCTTTGATAAAGCCTACCAACATGGGCTAGAACTTAATCCTGCTAAATCAAAAAGTCACCAAACCATAAGGGTTCACAACATTATGAGATCTAATATCAAGGTAATAAAATCGAAATCAAATATCCCATAAACATACATAGCAGTAAAATAAAGCATTCAAGCACAGGCTATGTAAATCAAAAAACTATCACAAGAAAAATTATAAATCAAATAATTTTATTCATAATAGACCTAATACAATCGTTGAAAGAAATCAAAAATTGATGTTTATTTTCCTTTGTAACCCAATCCTTCATATCAGTGCTAAATGAAGGCGGATTATTACTTTCAGACTTCATTTTGTAAATTTCTTCAAGTAGAAAACCTTGTTGCTTGACCAAAATTTCTTGCAGGTAAGAAATTTTCGTGAAGGATTCTGCAAGAGCATGTAATTCTGTCTTTGATTGAACACAAAAGTGTGTCAATGCTTCAATACACTGATCTTTCTTCAGAGTATTTTCTCTTTCATTCTTGCTAAGACAATCTCCCTTTATGATTTTACTCTTAATATCAAGAGAAGATCCAGACTTAATCTTGAATTGATCTTTCTGATCTAGCATCTTGCCAAGAGAAGATGTTGGATCCAGACTCATGGTTCGGACAATGACCAAAGAAGGAGAAGGATCTTTTTATAATTTTCATACTTCCGAAAATATGATATTCCTAAAAATACGAATATATCAAATATTTTCAAATACCAGATTTTATTCCCATAATATACACATAAATGCCTTGATTTTTCTTCTTCCTCAGTCAAAATTCGGCACACATTGTGAGGGAATAATTCTAATACCAATCAGGTGGTATTAGTATGATATTTTCTCTCATCATATGAAAAATTCTCCTATTGTTACCTCGACCTAGCGAAGTGTCTTGAGATTAACTTGGGTTGCTTATGCAACTTTTAGCAATTCTGTTTTTGAGACAGTTTTTGCATCTTGTCTTATTTTTCCCTTTACCATTAGATAATTTAACAACATCGGAAGACATGTCCATTTTTAAAATGGGTAAATCACTAATGGAGTAGGAAGAAATAAGATTGAAAACTAATGCAATATTAGTTGTTTCCTCTTCTTCAGAATCGTATGAATCAGAGGTCTCATCTATAATTATAGCCAAAGCCTTGCTTCTAGTGTATTTATTGAGATTGGGACAGTCTTTAGCAATATGACCAAACCCTTTACACTTAAAGCATTGCGGCTGGTATTCATCATCTTCTTCATGATCCTTTTTGGAAGGAACTCGATCATGTGGACGAGAAGATCAATTTGTATCCTTTATGAATCTCTTATTTCTTTTCTTTAAGAGATATCAAAACTGTCTAGTTATCAATGATAATGATTGTTCAATTTTATCATCAGAATTTTCTGCAATATATTCATCTGAATCATCCATATGTTTATTCTTTTCTATTGGAGTTTTCGTAATTTTTGCATCTTTAAAAGCAATTCCTTTATTTTGAATAGACTGTGATTCATGATCAAAGATATTTAACTTTCTAACGAGTGTGCTTCGTGAGAGAGTTGAGAGATCATTTGCTTCTATGATTGCATGTTTCTTAGAATCGTATCTATATGGCAACGATCTGAGAATTTTGCACGCTATATCCTTTTCAGAGATAGTCTTTCCAAGATAGAAAAAGGCATTAATTATCTCAGAGAGTTTAAGATGAAACTCTTCAAAAGTGTCGTTGTCATCCATTCGAAGGTTTTCCCAATCGGACGTAAGAGTTTGAAGTCTAGCTTATTTTTCTGAAGTGTTTCCTTCGAATACGATCTGAAGATTATCCCAAGCTTCTTTGGAAGTTTGACATGTTGATACATGATGTTGTAGATCACGACTTACAGCATGTATTATAGCATCCAAACCATCTGAATTATGCTTTGCAAGAGCCTTTTCTTCGTTTGAAAATTTACTAAGCGTTTAAACTCAGTTTCCTAATTTTCTATCTTTGGACGAATATAACCATAGATGACTAATAGCCATGTATTAAAGTTTCGTGATTAAAGAAAATATCTCATAGAAGATTTCCACCATAGATAGTTTGTTTCGTCAAATCTTGGCGGTACATTAATTGAAGTCGATTCATGAGAACTCGAGTTCATACTTATAGGATGGATCACATCAAACACAGATTGTTAGATCTTTTCATGTTTTCCTACTCTGATACCAATTGAAAAGGCGAGCGTACCCAAATATACCTCAAGCTAAAAAAAATCCACCTATAAGTCCTTTCTCCGAAAGTGATTGTCTATGGACGTAGTCGAGACAATACAACAAATCGGTTCACACTTCGTGTGATCGACTATGGATACAAGATTGAGATAATATGACAACAAGATATCTTGCATGATTGACGAAAACAGAAAATATTCTCAAGATATACAATAAAATTCCAAATTTGGTTTCCATAATTCCTGGAAATGCTCTTTCCAAAATATTGACCGAAAATCTCTAACTAGTAAATGCACATTACTAATTCTCATTTTCCTAAAATAAAATTAAAAACCTTAAATAAAAGATTCTTAACTTATTTATTTCGATTTGGGATTTTCTTCCTTTAGCTATTAAGGAATAACTTTGAACAATAAAAGATAAGCGTTACTGCATGTGTTCAAAGTGTGTCAACATCCTTACTTTGTAAGTCCTCTTTCATAGTTACAACCTTGAAACTGATTTTCCACACTTCCAAACAAATTTAGAATTGGTCCATCTGACTTTCAAGAACTATGTGATTGATCAAGAATACTCAATCAGAAATCATGGGTTTAACGGTTCTACCAAAACAAGTTTCGGTTCTACCTCCATGTGAGTATTGTGCATAGTTACACTAGCTTTCCAAAATTCGGTTGACTAGGTACTAGGATTGATTTCCCACATATGTATGGTATCTAACTTGTATGTGTTGCACATGTCCATAGGATCGGTTCCCCTTTGCCTAAAAACGTGTTGCACATGTCCATAAGATCGATTCCCCTTTCTGCTAAAAACTTGATGCACCTCATACAAGGATCGATTCCCCTTTGTGATGTGTTACACCTCTTACTAGGATCGGTTACCCTTTACCCAGAGTTGGTCATACACAAAATCGATCATACCATCTCAGGTGATTACTTAAGATCGGTTTCACTAATAAAAGTCATACCAATACAAAAGTCAGGCCTTTGTGAATAGTTTTACCAAGAACATAAACAAGTCATGAGCGGTTATACTAATCACACATATTGGTAGTTCATAAGATATGCAATGAATAACAATACCAATAAAGCCTGGCGATTTCCTTTTCGATTCACAGATCAAGTTCATGAATTTACTTCCTTAAAACACATGTAAAACATTGTTTCTGTAGTTGCAGGAATTCCCACACTACACCCTATTCCAGAATTTACCAATATCTATGACATAATTTTAAGATTAAAGACACTTTTTATTAATTTGATCTTAAGGAATTACAGAAATCAAGAACACAGAATACTTGATAAAAGATTCTCTCTCCTAAAAGACTTTCCTAGCACTCAAAAATTCATTACCCTCTCTGGAACTATCCATCTCATTTATATAGGTATTTACATAGTGGATTACAGCTCATGACAGCTCATTTACAGCTAAGATCCCCTTCAATTTCGGATTTGAGTTCTTGCGATAAATCGCAGTTAGCACCGCCTTTATCTTTCGCAAGTTTTATTGATATATCGCAAACATGTCACACTTTCTTCGTGTTTCTGTCATTTTCAGTCATTACGTCATTGTTTAAGTCATCTTTGGATGTTTCGCAGAATATCATTGAAGTATCGTAGAATAGTCGTTTATTATCGATGTATCGCAATACTGTTGTTTATTTCACAAGAATGTTGTTGTGACAATATTCTGATCCTACATCTTGCCTCTTCTCATATATTTTCTACGAAGAAGATAAAGATCATGAGAATCTAAGTTTTTTTTATTTCCCGCAACTCCTTATCTCTTAACCGACAAAGTTCCCTACTTTACGCTCTTACTGCTGACACACGTCAATCTTTACCGATTAACCCAGTTACCCATCCTTCATCTATAAATAGATGTTCCACTCGAGACTATTTCCTTCTTCTCACCTTCTCTTTCTTCTTCAAAATCTTTTTCGTCTGCAACTTTTTCTTTGTTGTTATTCTTTCTGCTGCTGTTCTAATGGAGACTCAAAGGTATGTCATTATCTTCCATCTTATTTTGTTCACGTTATGTTATCTTTATCGCCCATTTTTCTTTGTAATCCCCATATTTTATCATCTTTTTCAGTAACACCACTTCTCAAATTAAAATTACTATAAAAAATCCTAACCCTAAGGGTCCTCAGAAAAGGCGCGTTGGGAAGACGAAAAGATCTGAGGATGATAAGGTAGTAAGAAACACCTATTCCTTTGAAATAACAATATTGTTGCCTCTGTTTCTTACCTACATTATTATTCGCAGAATGAAGAGAATATTCCTAAACCTCTTAAGCGTTCTCGTCAAGTTAAATCTCTTTCAGATGAAGTGGATATTCTTGAATTTTTACCTGCAAAACTTGTTCCATCGCAAGATAAATCTTCCTCTTCTCCTTGCGTGAATTTCAATACCCATATTACTTCTTCATCGACTTCTAATAAAGTTATTGATACTAATATTCCTATCTCTGATAATCCCAACATTTTAAAAACTGCGATGGATGAGTCTACGATAGTTGGAAATAAATTTGTGACGAATGAAACTGCGGTGAATGAAACTATAGTAAATGACATGACAGTTAATGAGGCTGCGGTGAATGAAGTCGTAAATAATAAAACTGTGGTAAATGAAACTGCAATTAAGGAAGCTGCGGTGGATGATGTTGCGGTAAATGAAACTATAACTGCGACCAATCAAATTCCTTCTTCCATTCTTACTATCGCCAAAACTTCTTCCTCTACTTCTCTTCCTTCTTCCCAAGAAATATCAACAGGGGTTGAAGCCGCTTTTCAAATATTATCTGAAGTTTTGAACGACGCTATGAAATCTTCTTCAGATCCTGCGAGACAGGATGTTTATATGATTCTAAGCAAGCATCTTGGGTCTTGCGGTTCTTCATCTTCGTTAACTGCCTTAGAAGATGAAGTTGAAACTTTGAAGAAGAATCTTCAAGAAAAAACTTTGGAGTGTGAATTTCTCGATCATAAGCTTCATAATTCTGAATTAGACTGTGAAATTCTTCGCAGCAGAAATGATGATCTAAAAGGTATAACTTTCTTGCCTTTGCTTTTGCCTCTGTAAATCTTTTCTTTTTATGTACTCAATTTTCCTTTATTTATTTGTTGATGCATATTTAGCTTCAAAACATAACCAATTAATGAAGATACTTGAGTGGGAAACAATCGCTGATGAGGCCCGCATTGGGAAAGAATCTTGGAAGAATCAATTTGATAATTTGAATGTTCTTCATACGTATTCAATTGACGAGATAAATAATCTTAAGAATGAGAACAACCTACTAATTCATGAATAAGATCAACTAATTCATGAACGAGATCGTCTAAGTAATGAAGCCACCCAACTTTTATATTCGCTAAATCAGATTAACTTGAGGGTGGAATCTTTATCAGATGAAAACAGAGTTTTATCCCAAGAGAAACGTAGTTTTGTGGATACAACAAAGGCTTATTCGCAGCGATTAGACAATCTTCAAAAGTTGTGTAAGGACCAAGAGCAGTCCCTTCGCACACTAAGAGATGAACTTAGAAAGAAAACTGAATCATCTACTGCTGAACAAGAGAAACTTATAAAGGGAAGATTAGCTCTAAGTGTAAAAGTCAACAATCTCAAAGATGATTGTACTCGACTGAAGGAAGAAAATGCTTATCTTCGCAATTGTGAAAAAAGTATAAAATCTCGTTTAAAAGGTAAAGTTGGGGATAATTTTGATGACGCCATGAACCAATGGAAGAGTTGCTTCTTTAATATAATTCACACTTTATCTTCATAAAAGGAAGGTAGTCATTTTGACTGCCTCATCTATTAATTACTTCATTGTATTTTATCATCTTATTTGTCGCGAAAATTCCCTCTAATATGCAATTTTTATCTCGCAGAATCTGAGAAGCATCTTCAAGCTTCAATTTCTGATCTATCTATGAGGTTAGCCAAACTTCGCAAAAAGAATACCGCGCTTTCCAACTCTCACAACAGGGCATTGAGAAGATTTGACTATCTTGAATATTTCAAAGATATAGAAATCAGAAACCGGGAAAAGAATTGCCTCCGCAAAGCTCATTTAGGCGCTGAGGTTTTCATAAATAATGTTATATTCTCCTATTCTTTACCTCCTATGAAGATCAAACCCTTGGAGATAGATGATAATGAAGTTCCTCATCCCATAGATGAAGATCTGAATTATTCAAGTAATGAAGAAGATTTTTCTGAAGACGAACAAAATCCACATGAGGATGAAGGAAACCCTCTTAATGAAGCAGAAGAACAAAATCCTCCTCATGAAGAACAAAATCCTCCTCATGAAACAATCGCTGGTGATGAAGAAACTCAAACTGAAAAAGATGATGTTGGTGAAGATAATAGTGGTGAACAAGAATGATGAAATTAGAGAAGAATATTCTTTAAATTATCATGTATTAGAAATGTTTCTGGTTCTGCGAATGATTGTAATTTCCGAATCTTTCTTCTTCCTGCTCTTTTTGTGAAACATTGAAGTTCTTTGTAACTCAATCACCTGTTCTGATTTATATATTTTTATTAATTCCGAATCCAATCTTCATAAACTTGATTCTTCTCAAGGAAGATAATGAAATGTTGTTTTATAATCCCCATATTTTCCCCTCATAATCTTCCTTGTGAAGTATTTTATTTGTTAATCTTGTAAGAAATCCCAAGATGCTTGCTTCTTGTTACCAATCTGTAATATTATCGCAGATATTTCTGCGAAGAATTTGTTATATGCTTCGCAAATATAACTTTTCTTGTGGTTTTATTTCGCCTTCCTAGTTAAAGGTCTTATTATGCCACTTTTATGCGACATGATCACAGGACATTCTTATCTTTATACGTAATAATCCATTGATCTTGCCTTATCATTTAATTTTAATTTCTGCGACAATATGATAAATCTAAGCCATCTTGTGAGATTAATCTCTCTTTTCTTTTTAAGACTTATGATATTGCCGTCTTTACGATGAAATCGCAGGAAGTCTTTGCGATTTATATCCTCTTATTATTGATTTCATTTATCTCATCATTTAATCTTATCGCAAAAACCCATTGATCTCATCTTAACATTTCTTATTAGGATTTTTGGCCAGTCATGTGGCAATATGACGGGCCTAAATATTCTTGCGAATATAAAGTCCCATGACATTGTTGTCTCTATCACGCGACAATATGACGGGCCTAAATATTCTTGCGAATATAAAGACCCATGACATTGCCGTCTTTTTTGATACACAGCTCCCTAATGGAGGGTATCGCCCTTATCTCTCCCCCCGGTTTCCCCTTCAAGGATTATACATCGGCCATACAAGACTAGCACTTTCCCATCCGGTTCTGCCAACAACCAGTTGTTTTCACAGCCTTGTCCTTTATGCCTTATATGGCTTATAGTTACAAGACTGCACCCTAAGTGGGGTTTTATTCGGGCCGAACACATCGTAATCCAAGACTTGCCATGGATGGACATGGTAGGTTCATCCATCCCGGGCACCCACAACTCAACAGTGTACCTCAGCGCCTTGATCATACGTTGCATTCCTTAGGAGAAACCCTCGGGCGCCCAACCAGGGTATAACCTTATATAGTTGGGAATCCAAGTTATCTCTCCCGGATGGATTTTCTATAATCCCAAATCTCCATGACTAGGTTCCAGCAGCGGTATAGCCTTTCACATAGCCATGCAAAGAGATACCCCCCTTATGACGCACTTTAAGGACATTGCCTCTTACGGAATAGAATCCGCAAACTAGGGTGTACGCCACAAAGGTTCGTCCCATTCTTATATATTTTTAGGCGATTTTTGCCCATCTTATATGAATTTTTAATTATCTCGCAAATTATTGCGGAAAATAGCTTTTATATTCAGCCAACTTTGTTCTTGCAGAACATTTCTTTTATACTCTCGCAATTTCTTGCGTGTAATCCATTCATTCTAGTCTTTCAAACCTTTATTGATAATATTTTCTTAGATACTGTCTATTCCATGGTGTTCCAAGTCTTTGACCCATGTCTCTCCCTTCTGGATCCATTAATTTATATGCTCCAGTTCCAACTATTTCTTTGATTATATATGGCCCATCCCATTTTTTCGCTAATTTTCCTCCATTTTATCGCTGATATTCTGGTGTTTCTCTCAAAACTAAATCTCCAACTTTGAATTCACGCTTATTTACTCGTTTATTATATTCACGAGCTAATATGCGATGGTAGTTTTCCATATGTTGTAATGCCTTTTCTCTCTTCTCTTCTACCTCATCAAGTTTGTCTAAAATCATGCCAGCACTAAGATTCTTTTCCCAAGCTTCTCTTTTTGTTGTAGGAATAGCAACTTCTGTTGGTAATACTGCCTCAACCCCATATGTTAAACAAAAAGGTGATACCCCAGTTGCTTCTCTTCGTGTTGTATTATAAGCCCAAACTGCATTATGGACTTGTTGACACCACGTTCTATGATGCCCTTCTAAATTCTTTTTTAGAATATCTGCAATTGTTTTGTTAGTTGCTTCAGCTTGAACATTGGCCTGTGGATATAAAGGAGTTGATTTTCCACACTTTATCTTGAATGCATTAAGTAACATCTCTATATTTTGTCCTTCAAATTGTTTTCCATTATCTGACACCAATTGCGCTGGAATTCCGAATCTGCAGATGATATTTTCAAATATAAATGTGAAAATGTCCTTATCACGAATATGTTGTACCGCTTTAACTTCCACCCATTTTGTGAAGTAATCTGTTGCGACAATTAAGTATCTTTTTTGCCCTGTTCCTGGTACAAATGGTCCCACAATATCTAAACCCCACTTTCCAAATGGCCAAACATTTTTTGAAGATGTTAATGTTTCACCTGGTGCATGTATCCTTTTTGCAAATCGCTGACATTCCTCGCAAATTCTTGATAAATTCTTTGCATCTTCATGCATATATGGACAATAATAACCTTGCATTTTCGTTCTATATGCTAAAGATCTACCACCGCTGTGGTTACCAGCGTCCCCACTATGTAGCATTTTTAATATTTGCTTTTCTTCTTCTTGTGTCAAACATCTGAGGGAAGGCCCATTTAAAGATTTTCGATATAATACCCCATCTCTTAACTCATAATTTGTTGCTCTACTTTTTAACTTATGTGCCTCCAATCTGTTCCTTGGTATCTCCCCCTTTGCTAGATATGCGTGAATTTCCGCACGCCAATCTGCGATAATTTGGCTTGATTCTTCGCCACTATTTTCTACTACCATTGCCTCAGCTTCCTCTTCTTCTTCTTTATTAATTGACGGTGTTATGAGTGTTTGTATTTTTATATTTCTCGCAGTTGGATCTACCATCATACTTGATATGAACGCAAAAGCATCTGCAAGCCTATTATCTCTTCTTGAAATATGCCTCCATTTGAGTTTTGGTATTTTCGCAGATAATTCTTCTACAAGTTTCTTATATTTTTTCAAAGATATATCATTAGTTGCATATTCCCCTTCAATTTGGCGAATAATCAACTGTGAATCACTGGTAATTCTTGCATTCTCTACCTTCATTTCTATCGCAAATCTTAGGGCATGTATTACAGCCTCATATTCTGTCTCATTATTGGTAGATTTGAATTCCAGTCGAAATGCAAATGCCATTTTTTCACCTTCTGGCGAAATAAAGATGACTCCCACTCCATTAGATGATCCATCCACTAATATCTCCCACCTATTTGGTTCTGTTAAAAGATCTCTAGGATCCCCATATTCTTCTTCTATATCCATCATGTCTTCTACAGCTTCATCATCCTCCAAAGGAAATTCTGCGAGAAAATATGCGACAATTTGAGATTTTGGCGAAGATAAAATTGCATATTGAATCTCAAAATGCCCCACTTGTGCATTCCATCTTTCGACTCTGCCTAATCTTTTTGAATTTTTCATTACTGACTCGATTGGTACTTTTGATAGTACTTTGATTTTATGCGCTTGGAAATATATGCGAAGTTTAAAAGCTGCATAAACTAATGCCAAAATTAGTTTTTCAATCTTCGAATAATTTTTCTCCGCAGCATTAAATGTTTTGCTGATGTAGTAAATAGGTTTTTCAACTCCTGCGTCGTTTCGCAAAAGTACTGCACTTAAAGCATGTGGAGTTGTCGCAAGATATATCAGAAATTCTTCTCCTGGTTCAGCCTTCTGTAATATGGATATATTCATCAAATATTCCTTAATTCCTTGAAAAGCTTTCTCACATTCGTCTGTCCATTTAAATTTTGTTCCCTTCTTTAGTATGTTGAAGAAATGCTTGCATTTATCTGATGACCGCGAAATAAATCTTCCTAGTGAGGCTAAAAGTCCATTCAATTTTTTCACATCTTTTACTGTTGCTGGAGTTGGCATATCCCTAAATGCTTGCACCTTCTCAGGATCAACTTGTATTCCTTCTTTTGATACAATATATCCCAAGAATTTCCCAGATGATACTCCGAATGTACACTTCTCAGGATTTACTTTGATATTAAAAAGACGCATCTGATCAAAAATTTCCCTTAGATCCTGCACATGATTTTTAGCTTCTTTGCTTTTTATCAACATATCATCCACATATACCTCTAAAGTTTTATGTATCCATTTTGCGAACACTTTTTCCACCATTCTTTGGTATGTTGCTCCTGCATTTTGTAACCCAAAAGGCATCTTTGTGTAGTAATATAATCCTCTAGGAGCAAAGAATGCAGTATGTTCTTGATCTTCTTCTGCTAGCAGGATCTGATTATAGCCCTTGTATCCATCTAACGAAGATATTCGATCATTTCCTGCGGCAGATTCCACCATCTGCGGGATATCTGGTAAGGGAAAACTATCTTTGGGACATGATTTATTTAAATCAGTAAAATCGATGCAAATTCTTATCCCCTTGTTTTTCTTGGGAACTACTACCATATTGGCGATCCATTCTGGATATTTCGCTTTCCTTATAATTCCTGCATCAAGCATCTTTTGCAATTCTTCTTCTATCTTGGCATGATAAGTAGTTGCAATCTTTCTTATTCTTTGTTTGATTGGTCTCATATTTTTGTTAATCTTCAATCTATGGCACGCGACAGATGGATCTATTCCAGGCATCTCATCCATATTCTACGCAAAAATATCTCTGTATTCTCGCAGAAGATTTACAGTTTGCTCTTCTTCCTCCACATCCATCTTAGTTCCAATTTTCAGTATCTTTGGATCTTCTTCACTTCCAACATTTACTTCTTTTGTTTGATTCTGCAACTGCAGATAACTAGCTTCATGTTCTCCCATTGGTGTTGGTGTCTTTATTACCTCCACTGGTTCATCATTTTCTTGTGATACATCGCCAAATATTCCTTTTCCTTCTTCTGATTTTATCATGTAAATCTTGAATTCTTCTTCTTTCTTTTCTTCTCTCTTCATTTTTCTGCGCTGTTTTCGCAGCTGAATTTGATTTCCACAATTCCTTACTTCATTTTGGAAACATAACGCTGCATAATCTGCATCTCCTCTAATTTCGCCAATTCCACTAGGCATAGGGAACTTTAAACACTAATGTAGAGTTGATGATACAGCCTTGATTGCATGTATCCAATGTCTTCCCAACAGCATGTTATAAGGTGATTTCACATCCACCACGCTCAAAGTGACCTGCGTCTCTATTTCCCCCAGCGGAATTCGCACTACAATTTCTCCTTTAGGTTTTGTTAGAGATTTTCCAAATCCATGAATATGATACGTTGGACTAAGCATTTCTTCATCTTTGTATCCCATTTTCTTGAATGTGTGGTAAAACATTATATCCACAGAACTTCATGCGTCCACCAGAGTCCTATTCACAGCCCACTCTTCTGTAGATCTTACTGATTTCTCTTTTCTTGTTGGTACAACAGACACTGTGATCACCAATGGAAATGTATGACTTAAATTCTCTTTTGGAATTTCTACTGCCGTAAATGTGATCTTCTGTTTTTCCCAATCTTTTAGCGGTGATGCCTCATCTACCGTCATGATTTTATTTCCTTCAAAATCTCGCTTGTGTATCCTTCCTCTAATATCTTCATGGAATTTATCTATCATCATTTTTGTTATTACATCACACTCCAATTTCTTTTGATTATCTTTGATTTCAATCATCTTTTCTTCACCAAATTTCTTAATACTCTTCTAATTCTTGAACAATTTCTTTCTTTTACTTAACTTTTACTTTGATTTTCAACTCTTCAATCCCTGTTTCTGGGCGCCAAAATGTAGTTGCAGGAATTCCCACACTACACCCTATTCCAGAATTTATCAATATCTATGACATAATTTTAAGATTAAAGACACTTTTTATTAATTTGATCTTAAGGAATTACAGAAATCAAGAACACAGAATACTTGATAAAAGATTCTCTCTCCTAAAAGACTTTCCTAGCACTCAAAAATTCATTACCCTCTCTGGAACTATTCATCTCCTTTATATAGGTATTTACATAGTGGATTACATCTCATTTACAACTAAGATCCCCTTCAATTTCGGATCTGAGTTCTTGCGATAAATCGCAGTTAGCACCGCCTTTATCTTTTGCAAGTTTTATTGATATATCGCAAACATGTCACACTTTTTTCTTGTTTCTGTCGTTTTCAGTCATTACGTCATTGTTTAAGTCATCTTTGGATGTTTTGCAGAATATCATTGATGTATCGCAGAATAGTCATTTATTATCGATGTATCGCAATACTATTGTTTATTTCGCAAGAATGTTGTTGTGTCAATATTCTGATCATACAGTTTCCTAGGATGAAATCCTCACCTCATACCCATACATAATCGCAATAGCATTCAAATGATTATGTCGATGTCTTATCTACAAAGTTTAATGGTTAAGCAATAAACCTCGTATTGTATTCCTTAATACTATGTCTATCTAGAGTGTTCATGCTTCACAGTTTTGTTTTCAATATGCACGACTTGAAAGATACGTTATGGAATGAAACGGTTCAAGTCAAATATCACTAACCTCAAGTGGAAGAATGATGTTGTCGTTGCAGCTCCTTGCTTATTCACTTCTTCAAGTCTTCGCAATACTTGTAATGTCTCATATCCTAATACTTTCAAGCTAATCTATGCGAAAGTTGACTCTAGTACATAATCAAGAGACTCTTAAAATGAGTTTTGATTCACTAAAATATGATAACCAAACTTGACATACCAATGCTTGGTAAGTTCAACCGAGGAATACTCTAAAAATATTATTGATGAAGTTGTATAGAGGATCAGTGAGATGACATAGTTGTGAATTATGAAGGAAAATAATTAGGGATTGTTATGGTTTCGAGATAAATCAGAGAGTATAAAAAACTAGGGTTTTAAAGTTTGTATGAAACTGAGAAGTGTATTAAGTTTTCGATTAATGAGGAACAAAAGGGGTATTGTTAAATTGATGTTGTTGTGTAGTTGTTTTGATGAAAACTCCAAGAGTTAGGGTTTCTAGAGTAGATTAAAATTGAAGATGGAATCAAACAATTAAAGAGTGAGTTGGTTGATCTGATAATTGATGTTGGTAGTTAAGATGGTTGGGTATGGGTTGGATTGAATCGATGGGTTATTGATGTTCTTAAGAGGATTTAATGAATCGAATCAAATTATAGAAAAAAAATTGATTCTGATTGCTTGAGGGAGGAGGAAAGGTAAGATACTGCCGAGTCTGAAATGGATTGGAAATTTAAATATATGTTTATGATTGTTCTTAAATTTGGCTGAAGTTGTTAATTGATAATATAATTGATATGAGGACAGTTGAGATGTGCAACGGTTGTGATACTGCCTGTTTGCCAGCGTTGAATTGAGATGCAACTGTAACTAAGGGAACTGGTGGAGAGATTATAATAATATTGAACAAACATCATCGCATAAATTGTTGGAGTTTGAGTATGAAAGTGGTAATTCAGTAAGAAGAGATAGTTTTACAACTAAGGAGTGATTGATTGTCTGAGAAGTATGAGCTGAACTTAGTGATAGTGCTATAATGATGGTACTACTAAGAGGTTGGAATGTATTGGAATGAGGCGTGAAATATATTGGAAAGTATGCATGTGATGAGATTAGGTCACTGCAATTGATGGTTGAAAGGGGATTGTAGTTGTGAATGAATTTACACATATTAATTACGCATTCAAAATAATGATAATGAACGGTACTATAGACTTATATATGGGAATTATTGAAGTAGGTGCGGCTTGCCATCAAAACAGGTGGGAAATCTTGTAACCTTCTTGTGATTATTAAGTTACTTGTAACTTACTTATAAATATTAAGTTTTTCTTATAATCTACGAGCATGATAAGTCTTTGTTACTTGCGAGCATGTTTGTACGAAATTGAACGAGTATGATGCCTGATATGCGTTGTCCAGTCTCCCTGTGAGGAGTTCCTATGCCTCCACAAATTCTCACTATGTTTTTAACATGACACTAGAATTTGGTGTCAAATTAGGGATGGAATTGGGTCCAATATTAAATAGGGTCAGTGGAAAGAGGCTTGACCTAATATTTTTATAGGGTTGGAATTTGGCTCCAATTCTATTATAATTTACATGACACTAGAATTTGGTGTCATTAATTAGGGGTGGGATTACCCCCAATATCTTAGGATATCTAAGGACATTGGCCTCTAATATTTTAAGAGATTGGTTGTATACATATTGTGATTGATCGTTGGGTCTTATTAGTAAGGTTGGATTACTCTAACGAAATTTTAAAAGATATTCTAGTTTCATGCTGCGATAGGGCGTACTGTGAAATTGTTGTGCGGAGTTAGGTTAGAGTAATGAAAACTTCCTTATATATGTTCCAGACTTAAACAGTACAATCGGAATCATGAGGTATATGCATTTCGTGTGGATGTCGCTATCATTTGAGACTGGAGTTTTCTTAACATCGTCTTGTAGATTGAGTAAGGCCAAGTTAGGATAACATATGCTTAGGTTATTTTACGTCATTTTTGGATATTGTAATGTCGTACGCAATATCTGGGAAGGTAAATTAAAGTAATCTTTTGTTGTGTGTTTTGTGTAAAATATGTTTAAATCGTTATCTTTAATAGAACTGTGAAGAATATTAATGATTACATAGATGTTGTGCTTGTTTCCACCGAAACATGTTAGGTCTAACACGTGAAACTTAATTTGGAGAGAATATGTTTGTTCGTGTTAGACTCAATAAAAATGGTCTTAATAGATGTTGAAGTCCATGGGTTGAACCAATCTCATTGATTTTTAGTTGATACCCTACGTAAGACAATTATTCAATATGTATTTTCTTAAGATTTAAACTAAGTCCAACGAGTCAAGTATAATTTTCACATTTGATGGTCCACGTGATCCGTGGATGGGAAAATCCATTTTTGTACCGTGAGAAAAAAAATACTTAGTCGGTCAGACTGAACCAAGCGGTTCAATCTATGCCGAGTGACCCAGGCTGAGGTGCTCAACGACTACATTTTATAGGCATTGTAGAAGGGATATATCCCCTATCTAACTACATAAATCCTATCATTCCATGATTAACACACACAACTACTATCTATATCTATTTTCACAATTCATCCAATTTCTCCATTATATTACTTGTTTTTCAGTATTTTAATCAATCGCTTTTCTTAATGGATCCTAATTGGGAAAATAATGAGGAAAGAAATATGGATGTGCTAAACTTTATCCAACAACAAGAAACGTTGATGCCACCGTTCGACCAAATTGATGAAAACTCGGACGATGATAGAACGGACACCAACACCATGGCACACTTATATACATAAAAAATACCTCGATATCGAAAACCAAAAAAAGTATTGAAAAGAAAATGGATATGGATATTTCGAGAGGAGTGCCACTAATAGATAATGCGTAATTATCTTATTGAAAGATATGTGTACTCTGATGAATATTTTTAACGTCGCTTCTGCATGTCGCGCCACATTTCCATTAGGATTATTTGAGAACTTTATCGGGTAAACCCTATATTCAATTATAAATTTGATACGTGTAACATATGAGGACATTATATTGAAAAAAATATAACTGCATACTTAAGGATTCCATCTCATATGTGTCCATCGGATTCCACCGATGACTCGAAATAATTTCATACGAGAATCTCAATATGTTTTGTGACATTCAACCATTTTGGTCCACGTTTATTCAATGAAAACCAATGTAAGATGATGTTGGACGACTACAAAGAAATATATAGAGGGGCTTTCCAGGAATGTTGGGTATCCTTGGTTGTATGTATTGGCATGGTATGAATATGTTTATGCTTAGCAAGGTCAGTATAAGGGTCACTATGCAAAACCAATTGTTGTTTTTGAAGCTGCGGGTTCTTATGATATTCTTGGATATGTCATGATTTGTATTAAACTTCAAGGTTAAAATAACGATATCAATACTTTGTATAAATCTCATTTGTTTGAAGAACTGATGTACTGAAGCGCTCCATCTGCGAATTTTGACCGTCAACGACAATAACTATAGCATGGGGTATATTTTGGATGATGGAACTTATCTACCATGTACTTGTTAGAGAGAATATGTTTGGTCGTGTTAGACTCAATAAAAATAACCCCTGGGTAAGTTTGCGTTTCGGCCGTTCGACAGCCAGTAGTAAAAACCATCATCGTAATTTGGGGATCCTAGCTTTACGAGTTAGCATTCCTACTCTACCCGATACTTTTTACTGGAACAGAGCTTTTCGATTTTGGATTTTGGAACTTATCTACCATGATCAACTTTAGTTCAAGATTACACTGAGACTGAGGACTTATGTGCTAGAATGTACTATAACAATAAGAAGATGGAATGTAGGAAAGATGTTGAACGAGCATTTAGAATTTTGAAAAAGAATTTTGCCATAATTTGTGGATCATATCTTTTGTTTAAAACCTTTAGAAATGAATAGGTTTATGCTCGTCTGCATAATTTTTCATAATAGAGTTATCGAGGAAACTCGACGTGATAATAGTTGGAAGCGTTATATATTCAGATACACATTTGAAGTGTGATATTCAACCCTCAACATGGAAGTACCAGAGAGTATTCAATGGTAACTAATAGAATTCAAGATAGATGTTTATATTTAAGGCTAAAGGATTGAAAATGCCGGGGTACCAAAATACACCACCACTTTTTCTTAGGAAATCTGTATGGACAAACTCAATACAACTCTAAAAGTTAAACTCAATTAAGGAATAATATCTTAGAGTTATCTCCCTCTCTTGCGATTAGAACGTTTACAGAAACAAATCCGTGAACCTAATCACAAAGAGATAACTTGGACGATACCAAAGACCAATATCCAAGAATCAATTAAGTCGTATCCAACAAACTAGGATGGATGTCTCTACTATGATTGATCAACATACAACCTGTGATATTTCAATTATAAAGATAAACAATATGTTGCAGAAAAATAAATAACACAGACACCAGAAGTTTTGTAACGAGGGAACCGCAAATGCATAAAAACCCAAGAACATAGTCCAGATTGAAGACCAAATTATTTTAAGCCGCTACAGACACTAGCTATTTATGGGTAAAATATGTTTTTGCTGGTTTTGGTAATTTGGGTGTGTGGATGAGAAACAAATCTAAACCTAAAACAAATGCACTGCACGGGAGTACTGTAGATTCGAGAGATCAATCTGTGCAATCCTGGCCTAAACCAAGAAATGGCCGTTCTAGTCTTGCTTCGGTCACAAAGTGAAGGAGAAGGGTTGGTCTTAGGGAGGGAAGCGAAGAAGGTGTTGAGACCAGAATGGTTAATTCTGAAGGTGTGGCTATTTTATGACTTGTATCAGAATTTGGAACCGGCTTGCAAAATGTAAGCTATCAGTTCTTTAGTATTTTTCTGGATAATGTGTTGTTGTTCTCACCAAAACTTGTTGTTTTGTGGAAAATAGGTGAAACTTATTTATACAAGTCATATTGAACGCACCATGGTCTCGTAGAAAGTAGGAATGATGGAGTGGTGGAGAAGTGATATCATGTGTAAATGCCAGAAACCACGTTCCCACTATGAGGATAGGGGTTAGTTTACACCCACTACTTCTTTTCGCCACTAACTGCCCTGCTTTCTGACACTTTCTTATAATAGGCGTGTTGCACGCTGTACGATGTAAACCGACAGACCAATACCATGATGAGTATCCCACAATTTGTGACATGTTTGATGTCTCGAGTGTTTTCATGGAAAACGTGTAGCAAGTCAAAGTCAAGATACTTGCCACAGTAAAATAGCATGTGATACTATTAAGATTGTCTTAGCTGGTCGCCTAAGACTTTCCACAGGTCTGTCAATTATGTGGCGAGTTTGGACGACTGAGATTGCAACTCATGAGAAAGGGTGGCCATGGATTATGGCCACATTCTGTTGGCGCTTGATGGTAGGACATTGGCGTCTTTGGTACATGCCAATGGCATGGTGGCATATAGCGGCATGCCAGTGGCATAGTGGCGCCTGGCGTAGCCATGACGACTATTTTGGCATATTGGTGTTAAACCCAAATATGGCTCCGGCAACATTGGACATGTTGCTACATCAGACTTAAGGCCTTAAGAGAATTACTTGACTTAGTTGGCATGGCAACTTTTAGCTAAATTAGGGTTTGGCATATCGAAACCCTAATTAGCGCGTGTGTGGCATGGCTGCGCCACGGTGGCGTTTTATGCAATCGGTGCCATGGCCACATTAAAGGAATTATGGAAGGCCATAATATGGGAATAGCCACAGGCGCAAGGATGGCCATGGGTGGTTATAGAATGGCGCCATTTTTATGGTTCGTCGGGTCCCACATGGCTCGTGGCATGTTGTAGGGCCAAAGTGGCGTAATTGGGCCACGACTGTAAATTAGGGTTTCAACTAATGCCATATAAGGCAGAGCCGTGAAATACCCTAATTGGAATGTGTTATGACGTTTGGCCATGAACAAGAAGCAGGTTAGCATGTTGGTGCGCTATTTATGGCATGTTGTCAAGTTTGGCATGCTTTTGTGGCAAAGTGCCACGTTTGGCATGCCAATTAGTGCATTGGCGCAACTTTTGGAAAGACAATTTGGTATTGGTGCAACTTTGCCTCTTTTAATATCGTGGCAAGTTTAGAGCGACCTGATTGGTCGAAAAAGGGGGGCGTTCACGGGCGTGACCAAACTTCTGGTGTACATGTGGCGGGTTTGGCCACACTTCTGGTATGCGTGTGGCAGATTTGGACACACTTCTGGTGTGTGTGTGGAGGATTTAAAGCGACCTGATTAGTCGATAGGAAATAAGGCCGACAAGTATGGGCCCAGCCACAACTCATGTGCGTGTGGCGGGTTTAAGGCGACCAGATTGGTCGACAAGAAATAGGGGCTAGTCGAGCAAAATGGGGTGTGGACATTTTCAAGTGGCGCCAGTTGGCCTATGGCATGGCCACACCTTCCTTTGTTGCCGCTCCCATTCCGCGGCTCCTTTTATTCCTTGTTTTCTGATTTTGGGTAGGATTTTGCACCTACTAATCCATGGAGGATTAATTACCTAGTTCGCCTAGGCTTAATTTCGATAGGCAAGGTCTAATATGATACGCAGGGCGCAAAACCATAATTTTGCAAATCAGGTTAATATTCGAATCTTTGTGAATTATCACAAAATTGATTGAATTTTGTGTGTTGACACATAGTTTTTTAAGTTTATTGCCAGAGAGCAGTATGCTTTCTGATTGAGTACTTTTATGCAAGGGCCTTAACCTTGATACTTGGAAATTGATGCTACTCTGCTATGAGTGAACACAAATTTTCATGCCATCTCAATATTAAGGGTTCTACCGGGGAACATAGCATAGGAAAAATACTCGGCAGGCTCCGGCATTAGTGAGTAATGCATCTAGGAGCTTATATACTCATTAGGCTCTATACTAGTGAACAATTCATCTAGGAGCTTGAGTTTCAACATAACATGAAGAAAGACATAGGCACTCATCAGATTTTTATATATTCTGTTAGAGCATTGCTCGGTCAAACTCGCATGCGTTGCTATCTCAAGCATGTTTGTCAATATTAGTGATCAAAACTATAAGTCTTGATTTCTAGTCTACTATAGCTAAGGTCTCGGACTAGGATAGAAAGTGTAGTTGATCTCAAGAACTCCATGGCAATCATCATACAAGACGAAGGACTACTCAAGGAACTGGTGGATCTTCATCGACTAAAAGGTATGTGGAGACTTGAACTTATCTATCACTCAAAAGTCTATTTATCTCCTATCTTGAGACAAAAGTCGTTTTGCTATATATACTTAGATTATACACATTTGGTATTTCGATCCGAGTTTACCTCGCCTATCTATTTCTCGAAATATGTGTTTATAAAGCTTCCGCTTTAACCAAGTTCATCTTTACCTAGTGACGAAATTCATGTTAAGTTTCAATCACTTTGAAAATTTCTCTGACGAAAAATGGTTTGTGAATAACAACTATATAACGTCCTCTGAGAATTTTCAATGATTGAAATAAGAGTTTAGACTATATAACCATTGTAGGATATAAGCATTGTTGTGGTAACACATATATGTATAAGTCCTTATTGCTTGAACCGAAGTTTGCGAACTTTGTTGATCAAGTGAAACCGGAGTAGTGCGTGAGCTCAGTCCGCGAACCTAGTCCACGAACTGGTGAACTTCTCAAACCCGAAAATTTCTGCAGGAGTTTGTGAACTCCATCCGCGAACTTGAGTAGGTTATGTCTAAAAACGATATTTGTGAACTTATCTTTATAAACTAAGGAATGCTATTGAAAACCGTGGCTATATAGTTCATGAACCGATTCGAGTGAATCAAATCATTTTTGCTTCAATTGTATCTTGTGTAGTACATGAGATTTCCTTGCAATTGAACAACTCTCAAACTAGTTCATTTGAGTCATTCGAACTAGTTATGGGGAATAAGAATATGGTTGATATGAAAGTTATCATATGGCTAACCATTTGGTTAATTATTGTTGAACCAACTAATGTAAAAGTTTGGGTACGGTTTCATAAGCCTACAAACGTGCATTTTATTTGTGTATAAGAAGATATGTTTTAGATCTAACGGTTGATAAATATTAGCTTGAGTCTAATCAGGGTTTCATCTAACGGTGAATATTGAATGCTTTGTTACCAAGCAAACATTGATTGCAAACCCTGATTTGAAAGACTATATAAGGGAGAACTCTATCAACTGGGAAACCTAATCCCCACACATTCTGTGTGAAATTAGTTGTGCTAAGATATAGTCGATTCTCCTTTAACATTTGGTTTCTTTTTATAAACCAGGTTAACGACTTAAAGACTTCATTGGGATTGTGAAACCAGACCGATACTACTTTCTTGTAGTTATGTGATCTGATCTTTCTGTTTCTATCGTACGAGTATAATTGTAATTATTGGCTCGAGATTTCTATCTCCGATAGGCAAGTTAAAAAGTAGTCACAAACATCTTCGTCTCACCGTTTGTGATTCCACAATATATTTTTTCGTTGTATCGATTAAGACTATTGTGAGGTGATTGATAATACTAGGTTGTTCTTCGGGAATATAAGTCGGTTTATCAATTGGTTCATGTTCACCTTGATTTATCAAAATACGGAATAAAACTCGTAGGTATATTCATGGGAGACGGATTTATCTATTACCGTAGACTTTTCTGTGTGATACAGATTTGTTTATTAAAGTATTCGACTTTGGGTCGTAGAAACTCTTAGTTGTGGGTGGGATCAGCTAAGGGAATCAAGTATGTAGTATCCTGCTGGGATCAGAGACGTAGGAGCATAACTGTACCTTGGATCAGTGTGAGATTGGTTAGGGTTCAATTACAGTCCAGACTGAAGTTAGTTTGGAGTAGGTTAGTGTCTGTAGCGGCTTAATACAATGTTTGTTCAATCTGGACTAGGTCCCGGGGTTTTTATGCATTTGCGTTCCTCGTTAAAAAAATTCTGGTGTCTATGTTATTTATTTTCTGCATTATATTTGTTATATAATTGAAATAATACAGGTTATACGTTGTTCAATCAATTAGAATATCCGACCTTTTGGTTGTTGATTTAAATTGTTTGACACTTGGATATTGGTCTTTGGTACCATCCAAGTTATCTCTCTTGTATTTAATTGAGACTCGTAGTTTGCTTGAGTAAGAGTTAAATCGAGAGATAGAGATATAAACTCTTTGATATACTTTTCTATTGATTGAGTCCAATTGTTTAGTTGATTCTCTAGAAAGTATATAGGAGTTTGTCCATACAGATTGTTAAGAGAAATATTAGGTGTAATTGTTAGACCCCCGCTTTTTCAATTGGTATCAGAGCAGACAAACACGTTCAATACCTTATAAGTATGTGTTTGTAGCGATCTGACTCTATGGACAGAGGTCATATCACAATAAACATACCACCAGTCTTCGATGGATCTAATTACTTATGGTGGAAAATTTCTATGCGAACTTTTCTTCAAGCGCTTGATTTTCAATCATGGGTATATGTTGTTAATGGCTATGATCCTCCCGTTGTGGCAGTTGGAGATATAAACGTTCCCAAGAATATTGGTGAATACACCCCTGCCGAGATACTTGCTGCAAAGCAAAATTCTGACGGTTTGAACGCCATTACACATGCCATTACCCCAAATCTTCAGCACCATGTGTCTAATTGCACTAAGTCGCAAGAAGCTTGGGAAATCTTAGAAACCGTTTTTAAAGGTAATACCAGTGAAAAGGAAGCTAGGCTTAAAAACCTTAATTCCGATTGGTAAAACCTTTGTATGGCAGATGAAGAAACATTTGATGAGTTTAATCACAAAGTTTCTGAAATTGTTAATGCATCTTTTGCATTGGGTAAGACTATTCCTGAAAAGGAGATTGTGATGAAAATTCTCATATCACTGCCATCTAGATACAATTCTAAGAAGCATGCCATCGTTGAGGGAAATAACCTTGACAATCTCTCCAGAAATATGCTGGTTGGAAAGCTTAAGATCTTTGATCATGAACATTCATCCAAATCTAAGGATGTTGCGTCCAAAGCACTAAAGAACACTAAATTACTTGATAAAGGTAAAAAAGTGTATAACTTTGAAGATGATCACTTTGAGACAGATTCATCAGATGAAAATCTTGACAAATCATTCTCGATGATCACAAGACAGTTTAGGGATCTTCTGCTGAAGAGAAGTAAACGGTTCTCCAGAGATAAGCCTAAGGAATCAGTCAAATCTTATAATCGGGTTCCTCCTAAAAATAGGGATATTGATGAAACTAATGATGAGGATATGCCTCGGTGCTTTAAGTGTAAGGGATTTGGTCATTTTTCAAATGAGTGCCCAAATCGTAGAAAATACACTGGGAAAAAAGGTCTTGCGGCAAATCTTGATGAAATGTCTGATAACTATGATTCTAATGAAGGCGAGAAATCAAGTGTTGCACTTCTTTTTGAAAATATTGATTTATATAATTGTAACAATACATACATCAATCTTGATATTCTTTCAGAAGATAATCCAACTATTCTGGAAGATAAATTTGACCCATCCTTTGGAAACTCTGTTTGTAATGTTTCAGGTTCCACCATGTGCCTAGCTGCTTCCACATCTCAAAAGCCTGATTTTTATCCTAACTTGACGTGTTCTTATTGTTCTTTAAAGGGTCATAAACTTTCAAGGTATTACAAGTACAAATACCAACAAAGGCACGTCAACAAACTTCAACGAAGAGCAAATCATTTAGCAAGGAAGCTTAAACTTGCTCAGAAGACCGCTAAGGTATGTGGGATTTTATCTACGTTCTAAGAAGTTAGTTTCCAAGGATATGGATAGACCAATTGAGAAGAAAGTATGGTCAAGTTGTTTTGATAGACAAAAGTCTGTGGATTCCTCTCAAGAGGAAAATGGTGAAAAAATTGTTGTTCACCACAACGCAACTTGATTGTGTTGTTTTTGAAATCTTGTCTCATGTGCCTCGGAAATATTGACTATATAAGGGAGAACTCTAATAACTGGGAAACCAAATCCCCATACATTCTATATGATACTAGTTATGCTAAGCTAGAGTCGATTCTCCTTTAACCTTTGGTTTCTTATTCTAAACCAGGTTAACGACTTAAATACTTCATTGGGATTGTGAAGCCAGATGGATACTACTTTCTTGTAGTTGTGTAATCTGATCTTGTTGTTTCTATCGTACGAGTACAATTGTAATAAGTGGCTTGAGATTTCTATCTCAGGTAAGAAAGATAAAAAGTAGTCACAAACATCTTCGTCTCATCGTTTGTGATTCCACAATATATTTTTTCGCTGCATCGATTAAGTCTATTATGAGGTAATTGATAATATTAGGATTTTCTTCGGGAATATAAGTCTAGTTTATCAATTGGTTCATGTTCACCTTGATTTATCAAAAGACGGAGCAAAACTCGTAGGTATATTCGTGGGAGCCGGATTTATCTGTTACCGTAGACTTTTCTGCGTGATACATATTTGTTTACTAAAGTCTTCGACTTTGGGTCGTAGCAACTCTTAGTTGTGGGTGAGATCATCTAAGGGAATCAAGTACGTAGTATCCTACTAGGATCAGAGACGTAGGAGCATAACTGTACCTTGGATCAGTGTGAGGTTGGTTGGGGTTCAACTACAATCCAGATCGAAGTTAGTTTGCATTAGGCTAGTGTATGTAGCGTATTAATACAGTGTATGTTCAATCTGGACTAGGTCCCGGGGTTTTTATGCATTTGCGGTTTCCTCGTTAATAAAATTCTGGTGTGTGTGTCATTTCTTTTCCGCATTATATTTGTTATATAATTGAAATAATACAGGTTGTGCGTTGTTCAATCAATTAGAATATTTGACCTTTTGGTTGTTGATTTAAATTGATTGACACTTGGATATTGGTCTTTGGTACCATCCAAGTTATCTCTCTTGTATTTAATCGAGACTCGCAGTTTGCTTGAGTAAGATTTAAATTGAGAGATAGAGATATAAACTCTTTGATATACTTTTCTATTGATTGAGTCTAACTGTCTAGTTGATTCTCTAGAAAGTATATTGGAGTTTGTCCATATTGATTTCTAAGTGAAATATTGGGTGTGGTTGTTAGACCCCCGCTTTTTCATATTCTCCAAATTCCCTGCGGAATATAAACATATCAATGTCTACTACATCTGATGCCGGGTCAGGTAGATGGACTTTTACAGTTGTCGACATATACTAAAAACCACCATCAACATTAAGTCCCCTTCGTAGCACGTAACAATGACATTGTTTCGGGGTAAGCATGAGATGGTGACAGACAAGGGTAAAATTGAAAGGGCAAGACATGAAGAGATTTCATAAAAAATTCGACTAACATTTGACAGGAAGCATGCGTAGTCTATTGTTTATGGGTAAAAACTGTTTCTGCGGTTTTTGGTAAATTTGGGTGTGTGGAGATGGGAAACGAATCTAAACCCTAAACAAATGCACTGCACAGGAGTGATTTTGATTCGAGAGATCAATCTATACAACTCTGGCCTAAACCAAGAAATAGCCATTCCAGACTTGCTTCAGTCACAAGTGAAGGTGATGGGGTTGATCTTATGGAGGTAAGCGAAGAAGGTGTTGAGATTGTGAAGGTATTGGATGTTTATGACTTGTATCTGAATGGTGATTTCTGGATACTGATGACAACACTTGGTTTTTCCTGTGTTTGTCTGTGTTGTTTGGAAATAGGTGAAAGACCTATTTATACAAGTCATTGAGCGCAACCCTCATCTCATAGGAAGTGGAAGAGGTGAAGTGATGGAGTAGTGGGGTCGTGCAGGAGTGTTGATCTTTACACAATCACATCTTTTCCCACTTCCCTCATCATTGTTAACCGTCCACTCTTCCTTATACGTTCTTTTAATGGAGCGTTGCACGCTGCATGCTGTAAACCACCAGACCAATACCCCGCTGAGTATCCCCCAGTTTATGACATGTTTGATGTCTCGGGTGAGTGGGTTGAGTCGTGGGACCCGCAGGAAATAGCATGTGATGCTATTAGGTTAAATAACTATGTAGTTGTAGGAAATCCCACAATACATCCCTCACAAGAATTCATAATAATCAACACATCTTTATGATCAAGAACAACACTTTTTATTAATTGATTCTAGAAATGTTACCAGAAAGAAATGAAATCAAGAATACAAATATTGTTTTGGAATTTCTCTGTCCTCAAAACTTTCTCAACACTCAAAAAATTAATCCCCCTTCCTTACGCCTATTCAACTCTTTATATAGGGTATTAAATAGTGGATGACAGCTAAGCTGTCCTTTAATTTAGGATCTGGCTTGCGGTATTTCACAAGCTTACAAGTGTTAATTTTTCAAATATCCTAAACTTCGCTAGATTGTCACACTTTCTTCATGTTTATGATGTCGTCATCTTTTATGTCACTTTTTCTTTTAGTTTGCAACGACATCGCAATGTTGTAAATGAAGATTCCGCAGGAGCGTTGTTGGTGCGATATTTCGATCCTACATCTTGCCTCTTCTCATGTCTTCTCTGCGAAAGGGAGAATGTCATGAGAAATTATACTTCAAAATGCCGCAGTTGCTTATCTTTCCATGCATTTCTGTACTAACACAATTCTGTACTCTACGCAGTATTTATTACACGTATCTTTTCTTCCATCCAACTCTTGACGCGTCTCTTCCAACCGTTACTTCTCAGCCTTTCACGTCTTCTCTTCGCATTAAATGTGTTTATCTTCTTGAGAATTCTCTTCCCTATATATGTTCTTTTCATTCTTCTCTTCTCTTCTTTTTTACTTCTTTCTCAACTTCTCTGCAACATTATTGTTCTTCCATAAATTCTGTATCTTCTGCTGCTGTAACTTTTCCTTTTTCTTTCTTTTTTAAGTTTTAACTTCTCCTTCATTCCCATACTGAAAATTCCTCCAATTGGTCGTAAAAATAAATTTGCCTTTGAAGAAACTCGGAAGGAATTCCTAACCAGAGGTTCTACTTTATCTCCAATTCCTGGTCAAACTTCTAAATTTGATCTTTTTGCCAAACTATTTTCTGATCATCTTTGCAATCATGAAAAGATCATAGTTTCGCTAGTTCAGCTTCAAGATGGTCTTCCCATTCCTCTCTATGATCCTGAACTTCCTTTGTTTTACGAAATACTCTCTCATGTGAAATTCTCGCGAGCACTTTATCAATTGAGTGGAGATTGTATTCGCCTAATGCTTAAGTTTTCGAATCGTGGCACTGGTAAGGGATCTCTTTATCCCTCAGAAGTTAAAGATCCTAGATTCTCTGGTGTTACAATTGTTCATCCGAAGTATACCATAGAAAATTTCTTTGAGAATTACGAGATAATTCCTATGAAGAGAAACAATACTTTCTAGGAGTTCTCTTGAGGAAGAAGGACAATATCGATGATGATAAAATACTTATGCAAGACATCGATTGGCACCCTGGAAATAGTACAACCCCTCGTCATTCTATGTGCATCTTCTCATTAATTCTAGAGGGTCCGTACATCTCTGGCTCTCATGTTTTACCTGCGAATCTTGCCACTTACCAACCATGGGTGTTCAATTGTCCTGAGAAAGATAAAAAGGTACGCTTCTTTCATTCAATTTATTGTCTTTACTTCTCTCTATATTTTATTAATCTTGCGAAAATTTCATATTAATAGACTCAGAAGAAGCTACAAAAGGACTAGCAAATCAATCGCCCTAGCAGCACTTCGATCATGGATGAAGTAAGAAACACTTTTTTTTTACTATTGTTTAATAATATTGTTGCCTCTGTTTCTTATCTGCATTTGTGTGCGAAGATTGGTGTTGTAGTTGTGGAATAAGAAGGGTCTAATGCTGCGAATACCAAAGGCAAGGATAAAAGTGCTCTTCGCAAGGAGAAATCTGTTTCCCTTCCTTCAAAGAAATGAAAAGTCCAATATCCCTCTCCTTCAAATCTTCAATCTAGTGAAAGCTTTGATAATGATGATGATGATGATGATGATGAAAATATTGATGTTTCTTTTTCCAAAAAAGACTCTCCACCTGAATCCTCTATGGCGCAGATGTCTAGCATTTTCTCTGATTCCATGCAAGGAATTGGAGATGATGATCTTACCAATACATACCGGTCCATATCTGCTATTTGTGATGCCCCTCTCTTAGAGAATAATGAGTCTCTTCACGGGGTTTCAAGATCTATATCTCCAAGTTTCTTACATTCGCTTAATAGCTGGTAAGTTTTCATACTTATATTTTTCTTTTTTGCCTTGAGTTCAT
Organism: Papaver bracteatum; assembly: GCA_023529315.1. NCBI lineage: Eukaryota > Viridiplantae > Streptophyta > Magnoliopsida > Ranunculales > Papaveraceae > Papaver > Papaver bracteatum. The sequence goes on along the minus strand of JAJJWX010000782.1, from coordinate 90,088 downwards.
AACTTACTTTGAAAATTTGCTGCATTAATTCGCAGGCTGGGAAAACTTATTTTGTTGTTGCCTCAGACTTGAAAAAGAGGCGTGCGGCTTTCCAAAAGAGGAATCTTGAACTTCGCAAGAAAAATGAAGAGTTGGAGACTGAAGCTGCTGGTCTTCGCGAAAAGAGCAAGCAATTGGAGTCTGAAAATTCCATTCAGAAGAACATAATATCTAGTCTTCAAGATGCCAATAAGCAACTCTATGGTATGGGGATCTTCTTCTTTCCCTTTATTTTATTTTCTCATAATTTTTTCTTATACAGTTTACCATTTCGCAGACGTTTATGGTCTTTCTGATGAAGCTATCCTTCTTCATACATTTCCAAATCTTATGGATGATGATACCCTTCTTGAACACCTAAATACTTCTCTAAATAGTTTTTCAAATGATAAAGACTGAATCTCTTCCCATAAATGAACTCAGATCCAAACTTCGCCTCTTAGAAATTGACCATAGATCCGTCTTGAGTATGGATAATAAGTTTAAACGTTTCTTTCATAATTCCAAATAAGAAATCAATAGTTTAAGAACCAAGAATAGTGACCTCATAGATGAAAAAGATCGTATTTCTCTCCAAGGTGCTCAAACTTTAGCGAAATTCCAAGAAACTATTCTTGAGGTCCAAATTGAAAGAGATGATCTCAAACATAGAAATGTTGTGCTCTGCGAAAGAGAGAACCAAACTCGCTCCCGCCTTCTCATAAATGATGATGATTAATTTGCTTGGGATGCGAGAGTTCTAGATAACGCCAGGAATAATTTAGGTGTAAATGTCAGTCTCCAAGTTGAGCATACGACCTTGATTAGAGATATGATTTCTAACAGAGAAGGTTGTTAACAGTTCTTCCTTATTTAATTGTTTGTTTTTCATAAACTACCATAAAGTTGTTGATTTATTGTTATATTTTTGCAGAAGCTGAAGAGAGATATCGCAAGAGAATTGAAGAGCTTGAGAATGAGAAAGCGAAGCTCGCAAAGGATTTTTCTTCTCGCAATGAGAAATATTCTAGACTGAAGAACCAACTAAAGATCACTGTTGCGAATTTAAAGAATGATGCTGTTCTTTTCCGCAATAAAAATATTAAAATGGTTCGCGATGACAACAACATTCCTCACTCTGCATACCCTTGCCTCTCAGATGAAGTTCCAAAGAATATTCCTAATCTGGTTATCTCTGATAGTGAAGCTGGTGAAGATGAAGAAGAAGAATCTGATGAGGATAAGGAAGAAAGCTCTGGCGAAGGATCTGATGAAGATAATGAAGAATCAAGCAAGAAGTAAAATGTTCACCCTTCCTTCCCTTTTTGTAAAATCTGTATATTTGTTCTTTAATCTTCTTTTCTTGTAATCTATTACTGTGAATTTCTTCAATTTTCAATACAAGCTCTATTTCTTTTGTTTCTTCCTGCACATGTTAGAAAAAACAACCCTTTTTTGCAATATGATTAATCAATATATAATTAATTTTTTCATTTTATGTGTAAATCTATCATATGGAGACAAAAAATATTTTCTCATTTCATGCATTCCCATACTTGCCTCTGTTTTTTGTATTCAAATGAGAGATTAAATAAATTACCTTCTGATGATAAGGTTAGCATGAAATCTTTTGGTATGGTTTTACCATAATTTCGCAATCACATATTTTAAGATTGCATTTTGTTTTATTTTCTGATGTGGTCTTATTTTTCCATCCTAAGTAAAGGTCTTATTATGCCACCTATTGTCATTGCGACAAAATCGCAGGACGTTTCTTCACTTTCATGCAGAAACCCATTGATCTTGCCTTAACTTTTTCTTTTATCAATTTTGTTGCGGAAATATGACAAGTCTAAATATTCTTTCGAAAATAAAGTCCAGTGACATTGCCGTCTTGCGACGAAATCGCAGGACGTCTTTACACTTTCATGTAAAAACCCATTGATCTCGACTTATCTTTTTCTCTTGTATTATTTCCTCTTTAGGATTGTCGCACAAATATGACAAGCCTTGATACTCCCATGAGTAAAAATCCTTATGACATTTGCGTCTTAAGACACTTATCATCTCCCTAATGGAGGGTGCCGCCCTTATATTCCCCCTGGTTGCCCCTTCAAGGAGACGTACTTCTGCCATACAAGACTAGATCCTCCCATCCGGTATTGACAACAACCAGTTATTTTTGCATCCTCTTATCCCTTTTGCCTATATGGATTATAAATTACGAGACTGCACCCTAAGTGGGGTTTTCTTCGGCTGAGTGCATCGTAGTCAAGACTTGCCAAGAATGGCTAGGGTAGTTTCATACGCCCTTGGAACTCTTGGCTCAACCGTGTACCTTAGCTCCTTGATCATACTCTGCACTCCTTAGGAAAGTCCTTATTACCTTAGTCGCCCAACTCAAGTCATATGCTTAAGTTGAGAATCCAAGGTGCCTCTCTTGGATGGGCTTTATTGACCCCAAATATCCATGACTCAGGTTCTAATAGAGGTGTAACCTTATCACTGAGCCATGCAAGAGGTACCCCCTCCTATGACGTACTTTAGGTCTTACATTTTCCTCTTGCAAAATTTTATTCGCGAACTAGGGTGTACGCCATTAAGGTTTGCCCCATTCTTGATCTTAGATTTTTATGGATCTTAGATCGTCTCTTGCGAAAGTTTCACATATTTCATACTGCTTGATAATCATTCTGTTTCTTCATCTGCATTTAAGCTCTGTTATAAATTCTCAATCTCATCTTTGTCATTAAGTACAATGTATTTTTGAATTTTTTTGCAACAAATCAATCATAAATCTCTTTCTCAATTTTTTTTTTATTTCACGATTTAATTTTTTTACCTTTATTGCTTTCTGCCTCTGCATTTTTGTTGTCTTTCGTTACTTTCTTTCCTTCTGCAACATTTTCTCCACTTGTCATTTTCAGCAAGCATTGACTTCACGACATTCCTTCTTCTATATGTTCTATTGCATCAACCATCAATCTCTCACTTCTTTTTCTCTCTCTAACGTTATACTTCCAATTCCCCTTCTTTGCAGTTCGTTCTTCGCATGATTCTATGTCAATTTCATAGCACTTCTTTCCTTCAACCAAGTCTCCTTTTATAATGCCAATTCCACTAGGATGAGAGAACATGATGCACTGATGAAATGTTGATGCGACACCTAGAATCCCATGTAACCAAGGTCTGCCAATCAAGGCGTTATACGGTGATTCCACATCGACAACGTAGAACAGAATCTGAGAAGATATTCCTTTTAGTGGAATTCGCATAGTAACTTCTCCTTTAGGCTTATTGGCAGTACCATTAAAACCATAGATTTTGTAAGTTTAAGGTACTAAGTCCTAATCTTTCCCTCCTATGGTTTTATATGCATGATAGAACAAGATATCCACAGAACTTCCAGTATCAATTAAAACTATGTTGATTGCCCATGAATCTTCAGCTTCATCATCTTCATCATCACTAGGTTTTGGATTAATCTCTAGTTTTACCACTAATGGGTTATCATGCATTTCGCCACCCTCAGGTACTTCTTCTGCGGTGAAGGAGATAAGTTGTTTTTGCTATTGTTTTAGTGAGGAGACCTTCGCAATTTTCATTATTTCTCTTCCATCAGCATCTCCTGCGAAAACTCGGTTCATAATATTATCATGAAAGTCCTCAATTGTCTTGTATGAGTGCACGATAGAATTACAAAACAGATTTTTTGCCTTCGCACCAACTTCTATTACAAATGTTTCTCTTTCCTTTGTTGTATTAGCTCTGCAAATTTCTGGTGGAGGTGGTAATGGATGAGATTGAGGTTGCCCTATTAGAAAATGATTTAACTTTCCTTAATCAATCATTATGTGGATGATTCTCTTTATATTTCTGCAGTCATTTGTCGAGTGTCCATGGAAATGGTGATAATAACAAAATTCATGACTTCTGTGGTTTGGAGGTGGTTCACTGCCCATGTTCCATGGTGCTGGTATATTTTCCATCAAAATTATAGCTTCCCATATTTTCTCCACACTAGCACTCAGAGGTGGCATTTTGATTTCTTCCCATATTATCTTATGGTTTCCTTGTCCCCTATAATGGTTTTGCCTCTAACCTCCATAAGCTTCTTGTGGTTGATCGAGTCTTTGAATTTTGTTGTTTCCACCTCGGCTATAGAAGTTCTTTTCTCTTTCAAATTATTCTTGGTCACGAATTCCCATAGCAACTAGCTTCTGCTGACTATTCCCCATCATATTTTCTTGGTGTGTCTGCGAAGTGCTCGCCACTGTGTTTATCAGTTTGGGTAGTAAGATTGCATTCGCTACTGCTGTACTTGTATTCGCAACTGGGTATGACTCCATCTCATTCTGTTTTTCTTTAAAAGCAATGTACTCCTCCTGCAGTTCTCGTAACTCAGTCATTGTGATTGAATTCTTAATTCTAAAAATTTGAATGTACAACAGATTGGTTGCGAACATTGCGTTAATGAATGATAAGATGAGGTATCTCTCATCCACACAACCAACCATTTCACTACACATTGTTTTCCATCTTATGGTTAGATGATTCAAACTTTCACCAATTTTCTGCTTTAACCCAAATACATCTTCAATGCCAGGTCGCGAAGAGTTATTACTTATATATGCCCCTAAGAATGTAGTCTGCAAATGGTTGAAAGATGTTATTGTATTCTTGGGAAAACCTTCAAACCATTTCAGTGCCTCCCCTGTCAAACTAGATGCGAAATACTTGCACAACACGGCATCATGGTTTTCCCACTATAGCATACACCTCACATACGCCTTGATGTGTTGAATTGCACAAGTTGTTCCGTCAAAAATGCTAGTTAACGTAGGAAGATTGCACTTTGGAGGTATTCCTCCTAATTGTACTTCTTGTGTGAATAGAGTTTTCGCAGCTTCTTCTATGGCTTCATCCAATTTCCTTCTGCCTCCCTCTCTTCTGTTATTTAACATTCCTCTCATCTCCGCCAACTCTCTTAAGATTTGTTCATTTACTCCAGGCGCTGATTCTATTGGTCTTTTTAATTCTGTTTCTCTTCTCCTGCATTCTTGCCTATTTTGCCTTGCCTATTTTGCCTTGCAAAATCTTGATTTTCTCCTTGATCGCCCTAGTCTTGCCTTCCCCTGAGATCTTATCTTTCATGAATTCGCACATGATTATGCCTCTCAATTTCTACTATGCAATTTTGTTCATTTCTCACTAATTCTCTTTGTTGTATTTCGGCTCTCCTTTGTGCCCTATCATACTCTTCATTGATGTTAACATTGTTGCGATTTTCTTCGCGTCTTCTTTCTCGATTATCATGATTGTTCTGGTGTATTGCTTCTTGGATCTCTCTTTCCTCCATTTTTGCTCTCAATCTTTCTCTTTCGCAAGCTAGACGTGCTTGTTCAGCGTAATGCCTCTCGATTTCATCTTCAATTTCTTGTTGATTTCTTTGAGTTTCTCTCCCATGTAGTATTCTCCTTCCTTCTTCCTGATTTTCTTCACCGTCTTGATTATTTCGTTTTTGACGCCGTCATTCCCCTGATTCCTGTTGTTTTGTCCATCTTGGATAATTTTTCCCTGTGGGATGTAACGATCTTCAATTATTTATCTCCTTTCGCTACGTTCTCCATCTGGATTTTGTAATTCCTCAGGAATATATTCATTAACACTTACTACGGATGAATTTCTCCTTCTTTCCCCTCTAGTTGATCTTGAACTTCATCTTGTAGTACTCCTTGACCTTCTATTCTGTAATCTTATGTTTTCCATCCTCAACTCATGATTTTTCCTTGTCAGATTTGCACACTCTTCTGCCTCTAATCTTGTTTCTTCATGTATTCTTTGTCTCAACGCCTCTAATGCCTCAACCTCCTCATTTCCATAAATTATTCCTCCAACTGCTTCCTGATCTTCCTATATTCGTCTATCATTTCTTAATTGTTTCTCCTCTTCCGCTTCATCTGACTACCATGTGTGTACACTCACTCTATCATAATCTATAATTCTATTTTGCGCTGGCGTATGCTGAATTGGTTGTTGAATTTGATTTTCTCCATTGTTTCTTGTATTCATTCTTGATGATTCCCTAATTTCATTTCTCCGTTCTCTAGCAAGTCTCTTACTCCTTCTAATAATTGTTGGTTGTCTTGAAGCATTTCTTTTTCTAGCCATCTCTTCAATCTCAATGAATTGTTAAAAATTATATGAAACTTTCACTAATTACTCCAAATTCTTTTAAATCACAATACTAATCTTTACGCTGAGAACAACATCATCCATGTTTCTAGCGCCATTATGTAGTTGCAGGAAATCCCACAATACATCCCTCACAAGAATTCATAATAATCAACACATCCTTATAATCAAGAATAACACTTTTTATTATTTGATTCTAGAAATGTTACGAGAAAGAAATAAAATCAACAATACAAATATTGTTTTGGACTTTCTCTCTCCTCAAAACTTTCTCAACACTCAAAAAATTAATCCCCCATTCCTTACGCTATTCAACTCTTTATATAGGGTATTACAAGTGTTAATTTCGCAAATATCCTAAACTTCCCTAGATTGTCACACTTTCTTCATATTTATGCTGTCGTCTTCTGTTATGTCACTTTTTCTTTTAGTTTGCGACGGCATCGCAATGTTGTAAATGAAGATTTCGCAGGAGCGTTGTTGGTGCGATATTCTGATCCTACAAACTAAGTTATTTAGGAAATCGATATTCATGAAATATGGTGTATACTTTATGCATGTAATGCATCGAATATAATTAATATGTATGAAGCATCGCTGTTTTAAAGCTTAACGGAGTAAGTCGCGGATTAAGCGTCTTAAAATAGCTGCATGCCCAACCATCTTCGAGTGATCGTTTGGAGACCGCATGGGCGGGCCATCCCTTGGCCGATCACTCCTTGTGGTAGAGTGAAGGACGGTGATCACCAAGGTGCCTCATTGGACGTTTAACTCTTAGCCTAGGCTGTCCGACCAAGCTGGCAAAGTTGGACGGACAAGATAATCTGCGGCACTTATCTGCGACCGTTTGATGAAATCTTAGGGTTTAAGAGGTGCGCAAGTATCCTCTTTGGGCTTGAATGAATTCACACATATGCGCCAATTTTGGTGGGACCGATTAGTCACACATGAAGGCGACCTATTATTGTGTACGTCTATACCTCTATGTCCCATGAAGGCTTGATCTAGGCCACTCAAGTTGACTGGCAAAGATGAGTGGTCGTGATCGATTTGCGATAGAAATCCTTTGCTACAAAGGATTGGGGAACTGCGTGAGATGCCTCCTTCCGGCGTGCGTTTTGAGGCGCTCGGCCATGGTTGGCCTAGGCCAGTTGGTCACACGCATAGGTGGTCCCACAGTGATCACGTTGATGCTCCCTGGACCTCCTTAGCCTATATCTACACCCTCCATCCGAGCTAGCGAAGATGGATGGCCGTGATTAATCTATGACACATATACCATGCCGTAAACCCTATTTAGGGTTTTGGGTAGGTCACGCGCGTGCAACTTTAGCCGATCAGTTTGGCAGGCTATGCTTCTCCTTTGGGGAGGCCGACCATGTGGGGCCCACGTTGGGCCGATGGTGAATGTATCTATACCTATCTCATGGTCATATGTGTGATATAAGCCATCCAATCATGCTTGCGAAGTTGGATGGTCATGATCGATTTAAGACACTAGTGGAATTTCCGCGGCCTTTAAAGCATCACTCTAGCCATGTTTCGAGAAAACTTTCATTGCTCCATGGCTTGGTTGTGAGAAAACCGATCAGGAAGGGATAGAGTTGGCCAACCAATGTGCATGTTGGCGCCTCCTCCATCTTTCATGGCGCGATCTAAGCCGTCCAATCAGGCAAGTGAAGTTGGACGGTTACGATCGTTTTGAGACTGTTTTAAGCAGTCTTGCTCGTTCGAGCTTCTTCCAAAAGTAGCGCGGCCACCCTAATTTAGGGATGGAATTTTGGCATGCTGGGAAGTGAAGTGTAATGTTCGACCGGCTAGGGAATAAATAGGCTCGTTGGTGATCATTAAGGTGAAAGCCTGCTCATGCTAGGGTTCGTCTAGGCTGGTTAAATTATGCATCCAACTTGCGTGGCCGTGACCGTTTTTGAGACTGACATGGATAGTCCAGATTTCCATTTGGGAATTAAATATGCTTGATCGGGCTAGTAGAAGCACGCCTATATGAGATTCTCTTTGTTAGAGAATGGTATAGCATGTACGGGTATTTCGTGCATGCCTCACTATTGACACTTGGATATTCATGTTACTCTGCTGAGAGTAACAATCAATCATCATGCCACACCAATAATGAGAGTCATGCTGATAAAAGCACAGGAAATACAAGGCAATTCATACATTAATTAATAATGCTATAAATTCACAGAATATTGGGATTGTTGCTACATGCACCATTCTGGGTGAATTTTGTATATTTATTGAATTACTTCGAATAAATAAAGAGAAGAAGTATTCATCACTTGTAGGATGTCAACATATTAAAATTGGTTTTACAATTTTTTCCCTGAATTAAAATCCACATTAACATTAAGTCCCCTGCCTAGCACGTAAGGGTTGCACCATTGCTGGGTAGGCATTAGATGGTGACAAAATAAAAAGAAATTCACAGGAAAGATTTCAGCGCGTGTTACCAGGATGAAGTCCGGATCGCTCCTTGGGCGAGATGCGTTTCTTCCTATTTCACGGCAGCCGCCCTCAAATATTCGATAAATATCCACTAATTGTTATCCCACGTCTGTAGGCTTTACAGACGGCAAGTGAAGACTCCTTTTCTTCCCGGGATCTTGTTAACTTGTGAAATTTAAATAAGACGCTGAGTCTTCTCTCATCGCAGAATTTTTTCTTTCCTTATCTCAGGTATTGCTCCATGTCTATTACACAACTTGATCTTCTGATTGATCATGATGATTTTTTTTTATATATGTTAATATAATCACAACCTCTTCTCGCGGAATCTCATGGAGGCTTCCGGTAAGGACTACTCTAGTACCTCTCCAGAAAAAAGATTCAAAGTGAATAAACCTGAGGCTGATGATGCGTTTGAGGAGGAGATGTCTAAAATTAATGTTCCGCTTCGCGAGGCTAATCGCACTATACAGGGCATGTCAATTTTGCATCTGCGTATTTCTCGAGAACGCACTCAAGATCTTTTGGCTTCAATTGATAGGGAGGAAAAACGGAGACATGATGAGGCGTCATAACCACCGGTAAGCACGAGAGATGAGAGGTTTACACCACGGATAAAAAGACGACGGGTTCAACATGAACGTCCTCCGAGTGAAGAAAAGCGTGATTATGTGATTCGCGACGATGTGATAATCCTCGATTCTGATATGGACGAGCCCAAGCCCCTGAAGGTTGTCAGCATGATCTCCAATGCTGCGGTGGTTCTTGAGGAAGATCTGGAAGCCGTTCCTACTGAGGGCGTTGAAGCGGAGAACGTTGCTGATGCAGAGATATACGAAAGAGAGGTTGAGGCAAACCCAAAGGAGAAGGTAATAGTAGCCTATCACGACGATGTTGAAGTAGGTTCTGACGGTAGCGAAGGCGCGACTGATCTCCTCGACGACTAGATCTCCATGTTCTCGTTTCATCCTTCTTCTTTTTTTGAACAAGTATTTTCTCGAAGTTTGTGAACACTTTCTCCTTATACTTAGTGGCAGTTTTTTCCTTATACTCAGTGGCGGATGAGTTTAAGGTCTTCTTCGTTTTCTCGTTTAAATAAGGTGTTTTACATAATTTTGAGGCAAAACTATATTAGAATCTTCTATGTGCGTATAGGTAGTGATGCGTCTTCATGTGATTGCATGTTATTTTTGTGACCAAAAATTAATGCTATAATGAGACACCACGAACCTGCCTGTCTTCCTGATATGAAGTCCGCATGATTCCTTCCTATTGGAGTATACTGCTCAAGATGCTTTCCCCCCTTTTTTTTGCATACATTATATTCCTCCAACATTTCCCGAAAGGTGTGAAATATTTATTTTTAGGGTTCTCTGGTTTAATCTGGTGGGTAATGATGGTGACATCAGGCTTGACTCGGAATTTTGTGTCATGCCCAGGGGTAAAGGAATTTCTAAAAGAAAATAATACTTTGATTAATTGAGAAATTGGAACCCTAATAATTATGAATGCAAGTAGTGCAATCATTTTGGAAGAATTACAAAAGTTGCATGGAAAGGGAAATTGTTGGAGGAACCATCACGGAGAACGCTGGAGAAAAAAGGGTAGCACGCGTTTTTAGGTATTGTAGGGTTTAAGCCATCGTGAGTGGATCGCCATGCCCTCAAGCTTGTCAGCGTTGATGATCTTGCAATAGCCGCCTAGGATGACATCTGCCACCAGGTATGGTTCATTCTCCTTTGCTGCTGGCGAATCAGGTTGAGCGGTCATCTTCACTGCTACGTTTCTAACTTGAAATGTGGTCACCTTCACTACCAAATATCCAATTCGAAACGGGTTTGTACTTGGTACAACTCATTGATTCTATGAAACGTTATCTCTTACTGCTTCCAATTTATTGGTAAAATGCTTGAAAGGACCGGCACCCCACTCACATCTCTTAGTGGCGGTTAGGTTGTTGATCGAAACAAGTCCCAGAGCCTCAGTATGAAGAGGTTTTACTGTTTGTAAAAAAGGTTGTTCAATGAGACTTACTTGGCCTCGGAACCTTTTAAGGTATGAATTCGGGCTTTCTCTAGAAAGTTGCGTCACATTTGCAAGGTGTTGATACGGCAACAAATAATCTTCAGGATTTGACGGTTCATTGGAGATTCTTTCAGGTATTAAAATTGTCAAAGAACACACTCCCAGTGATGCTTTGTTGTCATGTATCCACGGGCGTCCCAGGACCATGTCGTAATTCGGATACTCTTTTACTATATAAAATTTAGAATGTGTTAGAGCATCACCAATTTTAACTTCAAGGTTAATGCATCCATAGGCGTCTCTGAATTCTCTTTCTGAGCTCCTGATCACGGTTGGGCTGCAAATAACTTCTTGTTTCAAAAAATTTGCGTCTCTTAGAGTCTTGACAGTGATGATGTTGAATTCGGAGGCTGTATCAATCAATCTTCTATCGAACTCGACATCCTTCAAACGAGTGACAATCAATAGTCCCCAGTTCCCCTTGCTGGTTGCATCCTCCAAGAAAGACTGAGTTTTCATTGTTTCCATTTCTGGATATAAGCGCCTACCTGATACAACGCGGTTGAGGGATGCAAATATGTCTTGACGCTGTGCCTTGGATAAATACGAGATTTCACACAGATGTTCCATCATAGACTGTACAGTCTTTTGAATAGGATCCCCGGAGATCATGCAGCTCCTAATATGAAGAGGATTCCTATGAACACCTTCATTTCCTAACTCGATCTCTTATGCCTCCAGCTTTTCTCTGAAAATATGTTTCAATTTGTTTCAATCCTTAGTCGGGTGATGGACGAACCTATGGTAATGACAATATTTGGGATTTGCCATCTCTTCCTCGGTCGGCAGACGTCTGATATGAGGTAGCTTGATCGGGTTATCTTGAATCCACGCTTCTAAGAGTTATATGACTTCATTCATGGGAAACGAGAAGTCTGGGATGGTATCTCCAGCTTTTTGCACAGGGGTTTTGCCCGCTCCCTTTCGAGATGAAGTTGTCTGCGTTGGAGCTGTACGCTTGGGTTGCTGCTCCGTTGCTGAAGATTTCCTCTTTCCTCCTTCGCCCACCATGCTCACATAAGGGCATACATTATACTTCTTGTTGATGAGATGCTTGCTTCCTCGACTCTCACGTACATCTTCATTTCGAACAATTCTGGTTCTTTCCAACAACGCTGGTGCTGTTGTGGCCGATCGCTTAGCGGATTCATGGAGCTCAGGAAATGTTTGAAAGCCCAAATTCTCTAACAAAGAACGGTATATGGGAATCATTCCGTTAATGCATAACTCCACCAACTGGAGTTTGGTGCCAGTGTCATTCGGATCATGATAATTCAACGCTTAAATCCTAAACCTCTTAACAAAGTCGTTCGGATGTTCGTTGCCCCGTTGAAAGATTCTTCCCAAGTCTGAAAAGGTGATCTGCTCAGACACGAAGAAATATTTCCTATAGAAGGCACTGACCATCTAACTCCAATTGGATATGTTGTTAGGTGAGATGTTGTCATACCAAGTGTACGCTCTTACAGTAAGTGACTTTGAGAACTCTTTCAGGCGGAGAACATGATTATACTCGTGTTCCCACAAAGATTCCAAAAAACGGGAGATGTGTTTGCGAGCGTTACCAGTACCATCATAAAGGGAAAACTGAGGAGAGGTGTATCCTCTCGGCAGGTAAATCCGTCGTACATCCTGAGGGTATGGTGGTTGATGCTGGTGCATGTCTGCTGGGTTTCCTTTGCCCCGGTTTTGGAGAAGTCGCTTCAAGTCCTCACGCGTAATGAAGTTGGATGGTGATCCATTTCTCTTGGGCGTTCAGGAGTGTCACGAGCTTCTTCATCCATGTGGGCCCAAGATGTTGAAGTGCCTGTTCCGGGTGCACTGAACAGGTTCCTTGTTGGATCCAGGGACTGTCGTGACCCTTGTGGTAATCGTTCGGTTAAAGTTTTGAGAAAAGTAAGTACCTCATTTTGAGTTGTAGCCGTATCTGTTTGCGCTCTAGCAAGAACTTCATGTCTTTCCATCAAATCCACAACGGTAATAGGGGGTTGTCATGCTCTTGTTCCTCCATCCCCTAGTCCCGACGGAGGAGTAGCGTTTTCTATGGTGACGACTGGAGGCGTTACACTTGAAGAAATGTCGGTATTTGCATCTGCTCTGGCTGTGGTGATGGGAGGTGTCACGCCTACTAGAATATCTCCTGCACCGCTGGTCTTGGTGGTAGAGGAGACGGTTCCACGAGATGTATTGGTCACATTCTGCACGACAGCTCCACTGATAGAGACATCGACACCGAGAGTGTTTTCAATGCTAGTTCCATCGGAATTGATTGCTGCTCCTGACCTAAGTTCCACCATCTTGAAATCGAGATCGAAAAATAAAATTGGGAATTTGGAAATTGATATTGCAACCGAGATTAATCTCCCACTGTGGTCTCCAATTATTTATGGGTAAAAACTGTTTCTGCGATTTTTGGTAAATTTGGGTGTGTGTGGATGAGAAACGAATCTAAACCCTAAACAAATGCACTGCATGGGAGTGCTTTTGATTCGAGATATCAATCTATACAATTCTGGCCTAAACCAAGAAATGGCCGTTCCAGACTTGCTTCGGTCACAAAGTGAAGGAGATGGGGTTGATCTTAGGGAGGGAAGCGAATAAGGTGTTGAGATTGTGAAGGTATTGGTTGTTTATGACTTGTATCAGAATGGTGATTTCTGGATACTGATGAAAACACTTGGTTTTTCCTGTGTTTGTCAGTGTGCAGGAGTGTTGATCGTTACACGATCACACCTTTGCCAACTTCCCTCATCACTGTTAACCGTCTACTCTTCCTGACACATTCTTGTAATGGCGCATTGCATGCTGCACGCTGTAAACCACCAGACCAATACCCCAGTGAGTATCCCCCAGTTTTTGACATGTTTGATGTCTCGAGTGAGTGGGTCGAGTCATGGGACCCGCAGAAAATAGCACGTGATGCTATTAAGTTAAATAACTAAGTTATTTAGTAAATCGATATTCATGAAATATCGTGTATACTTTATGCATGTAATGCATCGATTATAATTAATATGTATGAAGCATCGCTGTTTTAAAGCTTAACGGAGTAAGTCGCGGATTAAGCGTCTTAAAATAGCTGCATGCCCAACCATCTTCGAGTGATCGTTTGGAGACCGCATGGGCGGGCCATCCCTTGGCCGATCACTCATTGTGGTAGAGTGATAGACGGTGATCACCAAGGTGCCTCATTGGCCGTTTAACTCTTAACCCAGGATATCCGACCAAGCTGGCAAAGTTGGACGGACAAGATGATCTGTGGCACTTATCTTCGACCGTTTGATGAAACCTTAGGGTTTAAGAGGTGCGCAAGCATCCTCTTTGGGCTTGACCTAATTCACACATAGGCGCCAATTTTGGTGGGACCGATTGGTCACACATGAAGGCGGAATATTGTTGTGTACGTATATACCTCTCTATCCCATGAAGGCTTGATCTAGGCCACTCAAGTTGACTGGCAAAGATGAGTGGTCGTGATCGATTTGCGATAGAAATCCTTTGCCGCAAAGGATTGGGGAACTGCGTGAGATGCCTCCATCTTGCATGCGTTTCGAGGCACCCTGCCATGATTGGCCTAGGACGGTCAGTCACACGCATAGGTGGGCCCACAGTGATCACGTTGATGCTCCCTGGACCTCCTTAGCCTATATCTACACCCTCCATCCGAGCTGGCGAAGATGGATGCCGTGATCAATCTACGACACATATACCATGCCGCAAACCCTAATTAGGTTTTTGGGTCGGTCATGCGCGTGTAACTTTATCCGATCGGTTTGGCAAGCTATGCTCTTCCTTTGGGGAGGCCTACCATGTGCGGCCCACGTTGGGCCGATGGTGAACGTATCCATACCTGTCTCATGGTCCTATGTGTGATCTAAGCCATCCAATCATGCTTGCGAAGTTGGATGGTCGTGATCGATTTAAGAAACTAGTGGAATTTTCGCGGCCTTTAAAGCATCACGCCAGCCATGTTTTGAGCAAACGTTCATTGCTCCATGGCTTGGTCATGAGAAAACCGATTGGGCAGGGATAGAATGGGCCTTCCAATGTGCATGTTTTCCCCTCCTCCATATTTCATGGCGCGATCTAAGCCATCCTCTCAGGCCAGTGAGGTTGGACGGTCATGATCGTTTTGATATTGTTTTAAGCAGTCTTGCTCATTCGAGCTTCTTCCAAAAGCAGCGCGTCCACCCTACTTTAGGGATGGCGTTTTGGCACGCTGGTGAGTGAAGTGTAATTTTCGACCGGCTAAGGAATAAATATGCATGTTATTGATCATTAAGGTGATAGCCTGCTCTTGCTAGGGTTCGTCTAGGTTGGTTAAATCATGCGGCCAACTTGCGTGGCCGTGACCATTTCTAAGACTGACATGGACAGTCCAGATTTCCCTTAGGGAATCAAATATGCTCGATCGGGCTAGCATAAGCATGCCCATATGAGATTCTCTTTGTTAGAGTATGGAATAGCCTGCACGGGTATTTCGTGCATGCTTCACTATTGACACTTGGATATTCATGTTACTCTGTTGAGAGTAACAATCAGTCATCATGCCGTACCAATAATGAGAGTCTTGCTGAGAACAACACAAGAAATACAAGGCAATTCATGTATTAATTAATAATGCTATAAATTCACAGAATATTGGGATTGTTGCTACATGCACCATTCAGGTTAATTTTGTATATTTATTGAATTGCTTCGAATAAATAAAGTGAAGAAGTATTCATCACTTGCAGGATGCCAACACATTAAAATTGGTTTTACAATTTTAGCCATGAACTAAAATTCACCATTAACATCTATGATCCTTGTGATGGCGGCTTGGCGTATTTCCGGCTCGGCCACAGGGTGCTGGCGTTAGCGCTGCAAATTTGGTCACGGAGTGCTGATGATGACGCTGCAACTTGGGCCACAGACCATTGATGCTGGCGCTGCGACTTTGACCATGGAGCGGTAATGATGGCGCTGCTGGCTTGGCCGCAGACTGTTTGTTCAACTATGGAGCGGTGATCTTGGCACGCTACTTGCCCGGCTATGGAGCATGAGTGTGGTGCGCCCAAATATATATTCCCGTTCAAGAAGGAATCCTTCTTCTGTTCAAACTATAGAAACTTCGTTCGTATGAAAAGGGGTATCGACCCTTTTCTGTTTTTTTGCTCGTCTGGCTCCGTGCTTTCATCTGCTCGTCATTTGTTAGTGGCGGCAGAGCGATCATTAACGAAAACAAAGTAATCTCCAATATTTATGATCAGCAGCAAGGCAAGCCAGGAGAACTCAAGGTAGGTGCTCTCTCCTATTTTGTGTATATAGCAACCCAACAGTACCATCGATCTTCTCCAAAATGCGGAATAAGGTTTTGACTCCAAAAGAATGAGTATCTAACCTTTCCAGTGGATTTCAAAAGTTACCAAACTTCATTGTGCTCTTGGGATGGATGGATGAAATATATGCTCGTCAATGACCATGTCAGGGCTAATCTTGGAGATTGTGGTTGCGTCGTTGGTCCATCCTTGACTTTAGGTTATTTAGTGCCAAGAATTTCTGATTGCGATGATGATATGTTGTGGATGTTGTATGGTCAAAATCTTCCAGAGCCATTGGGTGAAATAGATGAGTTGAGAGGCGTTCCGTTGTCGGTGTGCTGTTATCAAGTCTTCAAGGACTTTGTTCCAAGCGACATCCTTTAAACCATCTTCTGAATATTGGACTATTGTATAAAATGGGATGCGATGAGCAGTCCCCGGTTATACTTCTGTTAGATCTGATGGCGTGGCCTAATATGTGAATGTATCTCTGTATCATGCTTTTGGAGTCTTTGATGCACGTGTACGGCTTCATGTTAAGAAATTACTGCGGATCGTAAAGTTTCGACAGTGATGATGTTGAAATAAAAAATAACCTGGTTGAGGAAGTGAAGGCATCCAATGCTGGTAGTCCCCATGTGTAATTATCCTGAGCCTATTTTCTCGTGGAAGATATGTAATTATCTGAATGCGTTTAGACTTCTAAACTTGAAGGAGGCTTCAGTCCCTAAGTCTATCCTACTTTAATTGCATCGCCTTGAATCCATGCCTATGGGATTTGATACAAGCTTATTGTACTCTCCTGGACATAATGCTGGGAACATCACATGGACGAAACATTCTGGATAACAAGTGAGAGAGTTATGTCGTTAATCGTGGCTCCCTCTGTCTTTTCAAAAAAAATGTTTCAGCTACGTCTCTGAAGTTATCCCGTGAATGCTTGATTGTTGTCAGGGATGGACCGTGATGAGCAGTCCCCAGTTTCATTTCTCTTTGGTTATTGAAGTTGTTTTCTCTGAGTAGGCTTGAGATCCGTCGTGGGCCTCGTAAAGTGTTGCAGGCTCTTTATAGATGGAGAGGTGATGATATCCTTACGTTACACCTTTGAAGAGTAGATGACCTTGTCATGGCTATGAATTTTGGGTTGACCGTGTCTCCTGAGCTTTGACAATGAAGGGATTCCGTGTAGAGCCTCAGTCCACAAGTTTGGTTTACATGTTTCCATCTTGTATGGTCGGTGAGTTGACCATGATAAAAATATCATCTTGCATCCGTACTGATGACTTTATTACTTCTTCCATATGAAACTAAATTATGGAGAAGTACGGATTACCTTTGTAGTGGTTGTTGCTATGGTAAAGCTCTGGCTGATATCAACAAACGAACAACGACAGTTCTTTGAAGCAGATATGATCAGAAGAGACTACATTGTCGTGGGAACCAAAATAGGTTAGCTGGAATTGCATGGGTGTCCATGGAAGAAAAGGGATTGGATGGATGTGTAGGCGAGTAAACCGTCCATGACCACGAGCTTTGGCGAGATGGATCAAAAGGCGGCCACAACTACGCACCTTGGCTGGATGCGATCACGATCCTTGATAGGGACCAGCGGCGACTTCTGGAGAGAACGTTGAAGCGGATTCTGGGCCAAAATTTTAAAGCGGAGCGGCTCCGGGAGCGAAATGTTGAAGCATCCCCTGGATCGAAACGTTGAAGCGGAGCGGCTTCTGGAGCGAAACGTTGAAGAGGCTCCTTCTGAGTTGTGGCCATGTCAGTCTGAGTTTTGGCAAGAATTTTCTGTCTCTCCATTAAAACGATAATGTTAATGGAAAGGTTGGTTTCCTCTGGCTCCTCCAGTCTCTCGTCCTGACGAAAAAGTGGTGGAAACCCTGGTGATGATTGGAGGCATCATGCTCGAATAATATTAGGAGTAGAGGCGACTCAGGCTTTGGTAATAAGAGGCGTCACGTCAGAGGGGATGCTTCCGGTGTTGTGGTGTTGGTGGTATAGGATGTAACGCCATGGGACATGTTGACTGCACTTGCGGATGGTACATTGGTGTTGGCCATTCCCTTTTTGCTCTCGTCCGATACGGCCAAATAATCTATTCGCTTAGGGGTCTCTCCACAAAACTGATTTTTCAGGTTGCAAATCCGAGTTTATTGTGTGACACAATCCTGGCCGCAAGACGTCCCCAATCGTCCTTTATTGTCTATGTAACATATTTATGTCAATCCGCGGCAAGGCGGAGAATCTCCAGTCCCCAGACGCAATTCCCCTGAATCTATATTTTCTTGGACGATGCGCTTCAGAGCATTGCATTCATTGGTTGGATGATTGACGAACCCGTGGAAATGGAAATACTTGGGATTTTTCATTTGTTCCTCAGTTGGCAGGCGCCTAATAGGAGGTAGTTTGTTGGCATCGTCTTGAATCCATACTTCCAGAAGTTCAACTACTTCCTCGATCGGGAATGGGAAGTTTGGATCAGCATATTGGAGTTAGTCTGACTGTCTAGTTGATTCTATTAAAAGTATA
This sequence comes from Papaver bracteatum, assembly GCA_023529315.1. NCBI lineage: Eukaryota > Viridiplantae > Streptophyta > Magnoliopsida > Ranunculales > Papaveraceae > Papaver > Papaver bracteatum. The sequence goes on along the minus strand of JAJJWX010000782.1, from coordinate 71,483 downwards.
TTGGAGTTAGTCCATACATATTGCTAAGAGAAACATTAGGTGAGGTTGTTATACCCCTACTTTTTCAACCCACACATAGTTGTTTTTTTTTAATCATTTTTTAGTTGTTATCATTTAAGTTCTTTTAATGTAACTTGATTTTTATAATAAACAATCCTTTCGTCAATGTATTTTAAGTATTATATTTGCATTAAATAAAAACTAAAGAGTATATTGATATTAAAATCACATTGAAAAGAAAACTAACTAAATGAAATGAAAACTAATTAACTAACTTACGTCCAAGTTAAAACTAATAACTAAACCCCTATAATTTCTGACAAGCGTGACAATTATTCCAGTGATTTTTTATTCCATCATTTATGGGCTAAGCTTCAGGTTATCGGATTCATCTTGGAATTTCATCTAGTATCAAGTTTGAGACTCAATTTCCTATATATTCTTACTTCCATAGGAGGACATTTATAATAGATACAAATTCTTTATACTTCAAAAAAAAAATAATAATATATATAATATAAATTCTTTTTGTCATCAAATGATATCCACAGTTATCATAATCTCTAATGTTGAACTCGTAGTCACACTAGACTATTAGGTGATACTCTTTCATGTTTTTCCTTCAATCTTTGCTACCACCATAAGAGTTTCTTTAAACCTTAAAGACTAAGTCTATCGTCAAACTAGATTTTGGATGATCCTTATCATGTTTATGATTTCCTTTAATCCTTTAGTACCATGTTTGACTTAAAGTCGAACTAGACCCTTAATATTTTAACATACTAGGAATTAACCTAAATTCCCTAGACTTTTGTATAGTTGAGAAGTGACCTAAGCTCTTCATGTCAAAATTTATTATCGAAGTCGTCAAGCTCTCAACTAATACACTGGTTTCGTATGTCTCAAACATGAAAACATCTTCGTTCTTCCGTAAATCATATATTGAGGGTCAACAATAACAATCATGCATGCTTACGTTTTGATAAATAAACCATAAGCATTTCTTGTTTAATCATGAAGTAGAGGCCAATCGACGATTGGGCAGTTGATTGATACTTAACACTCATCCCATACTAGAATCGACTTCCCCAAACTCTCTGATACAAGACCATAAATATGTAAGTCATAAGTAGATCTTGTTTTGTCGATAGTTAAAAATGGTACAAACTCCACTCAAGTCAGGTGGCAACTTCAAAATAATTTTATAGAATATAACACTTTAATAACAAACTATTAAGAAGTTATATTTGTGTCACTTGTTCAAAAAATATTCACGAATAGATGAGCATATCACTGCTCGATTGTCATGCCACAAAAGAGACCAACAATACAATGTTCGGGGACTCATGTTCCATGGGTTTCTATAGTGATATTGTGTAAACTAAAGTCCAAGTTCACAACAAGGACATAATTTTTGTTAATATATAACCTTTGTGGATGCATATCGACTACTACATGCATCATGACATGGGGAGAATCTGGCTTATCTAGGATGGGAGTGAAGTGATAGTTAATTTCATCTCTAGTGCTGATCATCATATTAGTGGGGTCGTGGTTCATTTCCACAATATTCTATGCCCATAACTCTAAACCTATGAGGGAACAACTGTGGGATAATATTAGGAGTTATGATGCGAATAATAACCTCCTATGGTGTTTAATGGGAGATTTTATGCTTGCTTGTATGCTCATGAAAAGGAAGGTCGGAATCTTGTGTATAATACTAGTATGAATGCTTTCTAGGGATGTTTGCAAGACTCTCAACTTTTTGATTGCTCTTGTGTGTGGTGTTTCTATACATGGTCAAATACACAAGATGCAGATTCTCGAATGACTTGCAAGATGGACATAGTCCTCATCAATTTTTCTTGGATTGTTGCTTTTCCATATTCTATAACTTAAATCTGCAATAGTGTCTTTTATGATGGAGGGAATGATACAAGGGCCTAAAGATTCTACAATACATGGACTGATGAATCAGACTCTTTGAATGTGGTGGAGTATCCTTGTGCAAGGGATCCCTATGTATATTTTTGTTACTAGACTTAAAAATGTTAAAGCCAAGTTGACTATTTAAAAGAGCAGTAAAAATGCAGGGGTATGAAGTACACACCCAACTTCTTCGTTTGGCAACATGTATGGAAAAAACTTAATACAATTGCAAGTAGACCAATTGAATGATCCTTGAAAATATGTATATATAAACCTTTACTTAATCTAGTTGTAGATATGAATTCTACAAGAAACTAGTTTCGTAATCGATTATAGTTAATTAAGTGGACGTATCTACTTAGATTGAATACATACAAACCTTGTAAATATGATTATAAAGATAAATAATATAATGTGTAAAATGAAAAACACAAGACACAAGAGTTTTTGTTAATGAGGAAACATCAATAACAGAAAAACCTCGGGACCTCATCCATATTTAAACACCAAATTATATTAAGCCATTATAGACACTATCCTACTATAATACTTTGGAATGGAATGTAGTTGAGACTGAATCTACCCTCCAAGCGATTCAATTATAGTCGCGCTCCTTACGTCTCTTGAAATTCGCAAGGCTCTACGCAATTGATTCTCTTAGTTGACATCTTTTACATCCTAAGAGCTGCTTCAACCTAAGTGAAGATTTTTAATATTAATCTTCCTCTAACATATAAGCCTATTTAATTTCCATTTAGATCAAAGATCAAGGTGAGGAAATCTGTTCTCAATAGACAAAGCTAAAAAACCTCACAAATCCGGAACCTACGACTCTCGAAGAGCATCCTAGATTCTTAACCACCTTGTTAGAGAATTGCATGGTCGAAATCACAAGCATTGCTATCTCAAGCTTGTTTGTCAAGTTTAGTAGTCAAAACTATAAGTCTTGATTTCTACCCTAATTATATCTAAGTCTCGGATTATGATAGAATGTGTAGTTGAGATTTAGACTTCACGACATTTATCAATTGAAGATTTATGGAGATTTGAACTCATCCATTACTCAAAAGTATATTTGTATTCTATCTCCTATTTGAGACAAAAGTCATATAGCTATATAGACTTCGATTATACACATTTGATATTTCGAGATGAGTTTAACTCACTTACATATTTCTCGAAATATGTGTTGGTAAGATTTCGTTGTAACCAAGTTCATCTTATATTCTTGACGAAAGTCAAAAGATAATCATGTGAAAATCGCCTCGTAACATCTTATATGATTTGTGTGAGACAATCATTTTGTGTAGACTCGAAATGTTTCGTAGATCATTTTATCCCTTAAAAATTTCTTTGAAGCTAATAGTTTGTGCGAGACTGCTATTGTCGTCTTCTAAGAATGTTTCAATGATTGAAATTGGAGTTTAGAACAATTAACCATGATTGGATATAGCACAGTATGCGTACTTGTATGCTAACTGTTGCAAGTTATTCCAAGTCCGGGAACCATAATATGCATACCCGTATGCGTACTGGTTTGTTTGTGGTAGTCCGGGAACTTAGTATGCATACCCGTATGCATTCGTACCAGCGTAAATTTCAAGTCTAGGAATTCAACCGAGTTTGGTGGTGTACAACAGTATGCGTACCCGTTCACATATTGGCAAACCCAGACCAAATCCGGCTACTTAGGTATGCGTACCCATTTGCATAATTTAGTAGGTTATGTTCTAAAATCGGTTTGTTCATGAAATAATACATTTATATAATAAGGAATGCAATCTTTCGCAAACCGTGGATATAATGTTCATGAATTGATTTGAGTGAATCAAAATTGATTTTGCTTCAATTGTGTCTTCTATACTTCTATGAGAATATAAACAATTGAACAACTCTATAACTAGTTTCGTTTGAGTCATTTGAACTAGTTGTGATTGAGATGAACTAGGTTGATATGAAAATTTTCATATGGCTAACTTTAATTTGTTAGAGCATAGATCGGTTGAACCCACCAAGCGATGGTATGTCAAGTTTGGTTGTCATATTTTAGTGCACCAAAACTCATTTAAAGAGTCGCTTGATTATTTACTAGAGTCAACTTCGTATAGGTTAGCTAGAAAGTTATTATGATATGAGACATACAAGTATTACTCGAAGACTTGAAGAATGTGAAGAAGTAAAGATCTACAACGACGACATCATCCTTCCTCTTGAGGTTAGTAATATTTTGACTTGAACTGTTTCATTCCTAACGTATCTTTCAAGTCGTGCTATATTGAAAACATAACTGTGAAGCTGTGAATGATTATACTCTAGTTCGACGTAATATTAAGGAATTATAATACGAAGTATAACGCCTATCTTTTGAACTTCATATATAAGACATCGATATAATCGTATGAATGCTACTGTGATTATGTAAGGGTATGAGTGAATATTTCGTCCTAGAAAATAATGTTTTACATTCGTTTAAAGGAAGTACAATTCATAAACTTGTTTTGTGAATCGAAAGGGAAATCGCTAGGCTTATTGGTATTGTTATTCATTGCAAATATTTGGATTACCAATATGTGTGTTTAGTATAACCGCTCATAACTTGTTTATGTATCTTGGTAAAACTATTCACAATGCCTGACTTATGTATCGGTATGACTTTTATTAGTAAAACCAATCTTAAGTAATCACCTGAGATGGTATGATCGATATTTGTAATTGGTGTGACCATTCCTAGTCATCGGGTAACCGATCCTAGAACTTGGTGGGACTAATCACAAGATGTGTAATTGATCCTTGTAGTAGGTTAACAAGTTTTAGTAATTGGTGTAACCGATCCTATAACTTGTGAAACCGATCACAAGTAAATACCATAAATAGTGGTAACCGATCCTGGTACTTAGTTAGCCATTTTATCGAAACTAGTGTAACCGATCCTAGTAGCTACTTGGAGGTGGAACCGAACTTTGTGTTTGGTATAACCGTTAAACCCATGAATGGTGATTGAATGTTTTTGATCAATGGCATAATTCTTGGAAATCAGATGAGCCAATTCTAAACTCGTTTGGAAGTGTGGAAAATCGGCTCCAAGATTGTAAATATGAAAGAGGATTTACAAAGTAAAGATATCGACATACTTTGAACATGTGCAGTAATTCATATTTATTATTGTTCAAAGATATTCCTTAATAACTAAAGGAGAATCCCAGATCGAAATAAATTGAGAATCTTTTAATTAAGGTTTTTAATTTTATATGCTTTTAATTTCCAGCAATTAAATGCATATCTTTAGAAAATAAAAATTGGTAATGTGCATTTACTAATTGGAGATTTTCTACTGAGATTTCGAACAATATTTGGACAGAGCATTTCCAGGAATTATGAAAACCGGTTTTGGCTTTATTGCATATCTTTGAGAATATTCGGTTTTGGAAATTCCTTGGTGTCCAAACTTCCTTGGTCTATAAATATTGAAGTTTTCACTTCGAGCAAACTAATCCTCAGAGCCAGCAAAACTACCTAGTTGTGTTGTTACTGGTGGATCCGTCTATTCGGGGAGGAAAATAACCTAATTAGGCGAAATCTCTTAGGACCGCTCGTTTTAAAGACTTCTTTGGGATTGAGAAGCTCTACGAGTACCTTTGGTGGGAAACTAGATAATTGCAGTTTATTATTAGTTTTCGATTAATTTGATTAACTAACGTTTGTTGAACTTTGATTGCACCTAGTTTGTTTATGCTTGAGAATATTCTCTTCTGATATAAGATTCACTCAAACTAGATCGAAGTATCGACGGGGATTTTTAGACTGTTTGTAGATCTAAAGACGTCTTGTGATAATCCATCGCTAACAGACTCCGTTCTATGTGTGAATGATCACAGGAGATTCAAGTTGTTTGTGTGCATGTGTTTATTGAAGATCTAAGAAGATTTGAAGACAACGGATATTTATTATTTGAGTTCATAATCTTTGGTGTGCACAAAACTTGATCGGCTGGGGATCCAACTATAATCGATTTATCTTTTGATAGATTGGATTGATTAGTTGTGTAGATCGGCATCAATATATTTATTTGTGATTTATAGTATTGATTACATAGTCTAAACAATTACTTTGGTAGTTGTTGAATAGATTGATCTAAGAACTCGACAAAGGAGTTTATTGGGATAAACGGAAGAGCCTTTTGTCAAACTCATATCACCTTGTTTGAAAAGGGTTGTTACCGAACATATTTGTTATTCCTTTACTGTTTGGAATACGAACCAAAGGAATTGTTCCAAGTGCGTGACTTATTACAAGTTGGAGGCGCATGGATACTAAGGGAACTAGGTGAACCATAGGTTTAGTTGTTTGGTCTCAACTATACGAAGTTGGTTTAGATTTTGTATAGTGGCTTAATTTTGAGAGTATTTAATTCTGGACAAGGTCCCGTGGTTTTTATGCATCCTCGTTAACAAAATATTGATATGTCTTTTACTTTCCTAGTTCCGCAATTATAATTGTTTTTATTATAATTATAAGTAAAACACACAAACGTTAATTCCTAATTACTTGATAGCAATCCTATAGTGTTTGGTTAAGTCCGAACCTATTATCAAGTAATCATACTTCGTTGTTGTATTATCTCGATCTTTGATAGGGTGTAGAATACACCCTATTTAATATATATTGATTATGCTTTCTTTGTTATTTTCTTGTAAATTATGTATTTTACGCGTGTTTTTGAGTTTTATAGATACTTTGGAGTCATATGGAGAAAAAGAAGAAGAAATCATCCAAATTGAGCGACAAGGGAAAACTAGTCATTTCAAAGGCGAACACAATTCGGAGCCGAGCCAGGGTTAAGGGGCAACTCTGTTTTGGAGGAGCATTAAAGACAGACTAGCTGAGGTTACGGGAGCGTCAACTTGGTTAGCCCTTATAACAAGTGACCAGGTACCAATAACAATCCCCAACCTATAACCCTAGAATTCATAGAAGGGTTTTCTTTCGCTTCCCAATCATTACCATGAGAGAGAGAGAGAGAGAGAGAAAGAGGCACTGCCATGGAGGAAAATCAGATCGAGAACTCAGTGAAAGAATGGGAATTTGGGTTTTTGATGTGGTTTTTAAAGTGGTAAATAGTGGTAGTAAAAGTTCGTTCAAATACTTAAAGAGATTTGATTTTAGACTTAATCTAATAAAAATTATATACAAAGGTTGTCACGATATCGAGAGGTACTGGGTCTCAGGATGCCACCAATTCTTATATTCATGTGGTTCAACTAATAATTCTAGACATTCATAGCTCAAGTAATTGACTCTAATTTATTTCCGAAAGTAGATTTTTGAAAAGCAGTGATTGTAAACCGAAAGCATGGGATATCAAAAGACTTAACCCAAGCATAACCCATCAATTGAAATTACAATCACTCAATGAAAATCATATATCAATTAACAATCAATGCAATAAGTCATAAAAGAAATAATAGAATTACCACACGCGTGAAGAATGGCTTCCTCCGTCGTCCCAGTGTTGGGGTTTAGCTTCTCATGCTCAAAACACACCCAAAAGATAGATACATGGCTCAAAAGGTGTTTTTATTGAGAAAGAATACTATGCAGCGAATTTGTAACAGATATAATTGTTACAAAACTCACTGTTACAGAGAAACCACTGTTACGAAGCTTAATATAATTGTTGGAAAACTGTTACTAAAGTATTGAATTTGAAACACAAAGCAACCGTTTCTGCGACTCTTCCCTGATTTTGCGACTGACTTGGAAGGTCCTTTGTTCTTGATGTTCTTCTTCTTCCTGAAAGTGCAGCAGCAGCAGGAACAATTTCTGCATCTTTGATTCTTCGTCCCTTCGCATCTGCCTTCACCCCAAAACTCTCAACTCCTTCTGCCTATATATACACAACTAGCCCGAGAATCACTCCCGATATCTCCATAAAATAATTTATTTTCTTTTCCTCCAAGTTACGGATTTATCTCCTCCAAACCTTCTTTACACGTCTCTGGGTTGTTCAAACTTTCCCAAACTCTCTCTCATTTCGACATAAACAAATCCTAGGAGAAAATATCTTCCCATATCAAACGTAAATTCCCAAATATAACAACCAGCTCCCTGTTTTTCCAAGATATGCATAAACTCCTTCACTATTTCGAACCTGAACCAATTGCCAATCCTGTTGCGATGTATCAAGCCCATGCAATCCATATCCGTGAATCAATCACCGAGAATGTCGTCTAAACCTTTCCCAGAACTCCGGTAACTTTTCTTCACCTCTGTTTCACTCCAATACGATTCTGCAGCCAACTCTGATCGATCAGAAGACATATGCCAGGCATGTTATGCTATAATAGGCCAATGCCAACATAATCCATCCATTGAATCTCTTCATAAGTCCTTCAAAACTCGAACCCTAAACTGTTCTCGCTGCAACAAGTTTTCCTGCCTTTTTTCAATCTTAAAATGATGATGATGAATGCCCCCTATCATGAACTGGGGTGCAAATAGCAGTTGGATGTAAATAGTAAAGAGAGTGTCCCATATCATCTGGGTGCCCCTTAGTAATTGAGGTACCCCTTATCCCAAAAGGGGGTCCGTATAGTAATTTTCTCCCACGAGCGCAAATACCACTTTTCGAGCCGATTTTCCCACGCATGTTTATTTCTCCAAAAACACCTACAAAGACACAAAAAATCATAATAAATACAAAATCGGGCACTAACAATATATACAATTGAGATTATATTAGACACAAAAACGTGTCTATCAAATACCCCCAAACTTATTATTTGTTAGTCCTCGAGCAAATCAAATCTAGAAAATAAAATCCTAACTCACTGTCGCAGGCATCGTCGATTGCATTTAGCGTATGCAATAATCCATTAAACCCCTAGGTGGCCCTAGTGGAAAAGTTATAGTCTCGGGAGGGCTTACCAGAGATATACCCACAAAACCTTTACTCCATACCCTAGCTATCTACACAAAACCTTGGAAGGCACTAAAGAATCTCCTTGGTTGGCATACTTATTGACTACAAGAGGAAGTACCCTGATGCGAAATTCTAATTGTTGTACATGAGTTTGCACTCAAGCATACTAAAATTCATATAAAGTGACAAAGCTCTACTCAGATAGTTTCTGTACATCATAAACCGGAGTCAACCAATCACATGGATAGATTAAGATGATGGATGTAGAGAAAAACATGGATGATGTTGACTAATGTGAACCTATCCTAATGGACTGAGATACTGGTCTGGACTAATATCAACACATTGGCATATACAAGGTAACCAATGGTCGATAATCTTAACTCTAGGTCAACTCAGCTGGCATACACAAGGGAACCAGTGGTCGACTTTATTGAATTTATTCCGGTTGGTCTAACGGTCTGGTTTTTTTTTTTTTTTTTTTGGTATCTCAATCACTCTATTTCACCCTAGCAATGGTAAAAAAAAAAAAGTGATCAGGATTCTTTCAATATTTCCATCACGAGGATATGGCGAAACTACCATGTTTTTTTTTCTAACACCTGAGCTCTATGCTTTTATGAATAGACTCTTTAGATGTTTCCATCTACTCAGATTGGTTCCTCAACTCCTACAATCAAAATGCTTCCATCCACTTAGATTGGTTAGTGCCATCCTTAATAAGCATAAATTTCTAGGCTCTGGAGTTTATTAATGCAACTAAAAAGTTTCTCCCATACCCCCCCAAACTTAAATCTAACATTGTCCTCAATGTTCTAAAGATGAAATTAAAAGCATGAATAATGAAAAATGGTTACCATTTGAAGCAAAAGAGATAAGGAAAGATATTACCGTGTCGCATGAATATTGGGTTACCTCCCAAGAAGTGCTAAGTTTAAAATCTTCAGCCAGACTAAGAAAGGATTAGCCACCTCATATAATCATAAAGTAATAGCCGAAATATTTGTGGGTCATCAAAACCAAATAAAGCTATCAAAAGTAAAAGGAATCTGCAACCTTCCAAGAAAATAAACAAATAAAGCACACCCTTGTCTAGTTTCATATTTAGGACAACTATATCTAGTTGTGGTTCAGGTTCAGGCTCTAAAACTGGGTTGAATTTCCTCGTAGCTAAGATCCGATTCAGGTATTAGAGTATGGAAAAACTCAAGTAAAAACTTAGAAGCACATAATAATAACCTAAATAACTGCGGTTCCTTAATGTCAATCAGGTTTGACTCACACAATTGACCATGATGAAAGTGGTGGTCATTCTTAAGCAAATGTGTCAATTCTATTTTCCTAAAATAATTAGGTTTAGTCTCAGAACTTAATAATTTACACATTTCAAATGCAAACGTTCCCACATTTGGAAAAACAATATTTGGTGGGAAAACAAAGTCAATCTGGGTATCATAGCCTGGGTAAACCACATCAACCAGAGGATGGGTTTCTAACAACTTAACTTCCTTATGGACATCACTAGGTTCAGGAAAACATGTCTGAAGATAATCTTGTAAAATGGTAGAGGTACATATGTCAAGTCCCAAGTGAGGGATCTTTGTAAGAGCTAAAGGTCACAAGGAGAATAATAATCACCCCCAAACTTAGAGTTTTTGGTGTCTTTAGATAGACTAGCTACAATTTCCCTAATTTCTAAATCATCAGAATCCTAAAAATGGTCAATTGCTTCATGTAGATTATAATCAGGTGATGCATCCTCACTCACATTTAAAACTCTACGAGTTCATCTTCTTCGTCTAAGACTATTGTTTCTAAATCACTAGACTCTAGAATAATATTCTCGGAATAAACTCGCTCCTCTAAACCATTATCGGCTTCGTAATCAAAAGGAATACTACATCGTCTAAAACGGTGGTATCTCCAGTCAAATCCTCGTCCTTTTGAATAGGTGAATAATTATTAAAATTATTTGGATTTGAACTAGAAACATTATCATTATTAAGCTCAATTGGAGTAACAAATTCCTGATCACTATGCCTACTTATTTCAAATTCTTCATCAACACTATCCTCATCATAATCATCATTATAATAATATGAAAATGGTTGAACCTCATCTAAACAAGTAGTGTTACCAATTTTATCCTCGTCATCTTGATTATGCAAATAACTATCTTCATTTTCAAGGGTACTATTGGAAACACTGTATTAGAAATTAAGATTATTTCGAGCAATTCTTTCGTTCTTCTCAGCTATCATCTTGAGGGATTCCTCTATAAAAAGTTTTCTTTCGTCATAAACTAAGTTATTTATCTTAGCTCTAATTTCCTGAGATACTCTTCTAAAGGAGAAATATAAGAATTCTGTTCGTATGACCCGTGCGTGTGTGGATAGTAATTGGGATCATCATGGTATGATCCATAACCTTGAAAAGGTTGATGTTCCCAACTACTATTTACAGTATGGTCATAGTAGTAACGTCCATTTTGAAACTCAGTCGGATATTCGTTGTATTGGCTATTGTAATACCAGTTCGACATTCTATTACAGGGGTGTGAGTTGTCACACAAAATTAAACCCACTGACAGGGGATTCGTGGGTAGATAGAGTCTTACCTCCCGTACCAGACGAGCGATGAACCGTTAAAGTCAACTCATGCCACCGACTCCTATTTCAGTGTACGAACCCGAGGGGCCGAGACAAGATCGTGAATCGTCGTCCTTCCACAATAAACAGTTTATATTTAATCTCAACCCTTCCTTAGGGTTTTAAAAATAATGTCCAAGTCCAAAATGTCCAAAAAAAATAAAATAAAATTTATAAAAACACAACAAACCCTAATACAATTTTCCAAAAAAAATAAAAATCCAAATATATACAAATTCTTCTTCAGTCCTTTTGGACTCCTCTTTTCTTCCCTTATTTGGTGATACTTTCCTTTTATAACACTTTTTCTTTCCTTGTTGCTTCGCTCCAAATCTGAAAAGAATCAAAGAAAAACCAAAGGCGTAAAAGAGAACAAAAATCTAAAAAAAATAATAAAAAATAAATCTAAAACCTAAATACAAGTCCGCGTCGACGGCGCCAAAAATTGATGTGGTTTTTAAATTTAGCGGTAATAAAAATTCGTTCAAAGACTTGTAGCGATTTGGTTTTAGACTTAATCCAATAAATATTATATACAAAGGTTGTCACGATATCGAGAGGTACTGAGACTCAGGATTCCACCAATTCTTATATTCGTGTGGTTCAACTAATAATTCTAGATATTCATAGCTCAAGTAATTGACTCTAATTTATTGCCGAAAGTAGATTTTGAAAAGCAATGATTGTAAACCGAAAGCATGGGATATCAAATGACTTAACCTAAGCATAACCCATCAATTGAAATCAAAAGCACTCAATAAAAATTATATATCAATTAAAAATCAATGCAATAAGTCATAAAAGAAATAATAGAATTACCACACACGTGAAAAATGGCTTCCGCCGTCGTCCCAGTGTTGGGGTTTAGCTCCCCATGCTCAAAACACACCCAAAAGATAGATACATGGATCAAAAGGTGTTTTAATTGAGAAAGAATACTATGCAGCGAGTTTGTAACAAATATAATTGTTTCAAAACTCACTGTTACAGAGAAACCACTGTTACGAAGCTAAATATAATTGTTGGAAAACTGTTACTAAAGTATTGAATTTGAAACAAAACGCAACAGTTTTTGCGACTCTTCCTTGATTTTGCGACTGACTTGGAAGGTACTTTGTTGTTGATGTTCTTCTTCTTCCTAAAAGTGCAGCAGCAGCAGGAACAATTTTTGCAGCTTTGATTCATCGTCCCTTCGCCTTTTCCTTCACCCCAAAACTCTCGACTCCTTTGCTAGACCTCCCAGCTGCCTATATATACACAACTAGCCCGAGAATCACTCCCGATATCTCCATAAAATAATTTATTTTCTTTTACTCCAAGTTACGGATTTATCTCCTCCAAACCTTCTTTACACGTCTCTGGGTTGTTCAAAATTTCCAAAACTCTCTCTCATTTCGACAGAAACAAATCCTAGGAGAAAATATCTTCCCATATCAAACGTAAATTCCCAAATATAACAACCAGCTCCCTGTTTTTCCAAGATATGCATAAACTCCTTCACTATTTAGAACCTGAACCAATTGCCAATCCTGTTACGATGTATCAAGCCCATGCAATCCATATCCGTGAATCAATCACCGAGAATGTCGTCCAAACCTTTCCCAGAACTCCGGTAACTTTTCTTCACCTCTGTTTCACTCCAATACAATTAAAGACCAACTCGATCGATCAGAAGACATATTCCAGGCATGTTATGCTATAACAGGCCAATGCCAACATAATCCATCCATTGAATCTCTTCAGAAGTCCTTCAAAACTCGAACCCTAAACTGTTCTCGCTGCAACAAGTTTTCCTGCCTTTTTTCAATCTTAAAATGATGATGATGAATGCCCCCTATCATGAACTGGGGTGCAAATAACAGTTGGTTGTAAATAGTAAAGAGAGTGTCCCATATCATCTAGGTGCCCCTTAGTAATTGAGGTACCCCTTATCCCAAAAGGGGGTCCGTATAGTAATTTTCTCCCACGAGCGCAAATACCACTTTTTGAGCCGATTTTCCCACGCATGTTTATTTCTCCAAAAACACCTACAAATACACAAAAAGTCATAATAAATACAAAATCGGGCACTAACAATATATACAATTGAGATTATATTAGACACAAAAATGTGTCTATCAAATACCCACAAAATTATTATTTGTAAGTCCTCGAGCAAATCAAATCTAGAAAATAAAATCCTAACTCATTGTCGCAGGCATCGTCGATTGCATTTAGCGTATGCAATAAGCCATTAAACCCCTAGGTGGCCCTAGTGGCCAAGTTATAGTCTCGGGAGGGCTTACCAGAGATATACCCACAAAACCTTTACTCCATACCCTAGCTATCTACACAGAACCTTGGAAGGCACTAAAGAATCTCCTTGGTTGGCATACTTATTGACTACAAGAGGAAGTACCCTGATGCGAAATTCTAATTGTTGTACATGAGTTTGCACTCAAGCATACTAAAATTCATATAAAGTGACAAAGCTCTACTCAGATAATTTCTGGACATCATAAACCGGAGTCAACCAATCACATGGATAGATTAAGATGATGGATGTAGAGAAAAACGTGGATGATGTTGACTAATGTGAACCTATCCTAATGGACTGAGATACTGGTCTGGACTAATATCAACACACTGGCATATACAAGGTAACCAATGGTCGATAATCCTAACTCTAGGTCAACTCAGCTGGCATACACAAGGGAACCAGTGGTCGACTTTATTGAATTTATTCCGGTTGGTCTAATGGTCTGTTTTTTTTTTTTTTTGGTATCTCAATCACTCTATTTCACCCTAGAAATGGTAAAAAGAAAAAAAAGAAGTGATCAGGATTCTTTCGATATTTCCATCACGAGGATATGGCGAAACTACCATGTTTTTTTTTCTAACACCTGAGCTCTATGCTTTTATAAATAGACTCTTTAGATGTTTCCATCTACTCAGATTGATTCCTCAACTCCTACAATCAAAATGCTTCCATCCACTTAGATTGGTTAGTGCCATCCTTAATAAGCATAAATTTCTAGGCTCTGGAGTTTATTAATGCAACTAAAAAGTTTCTCCCATACCCCCCAAACTTAAATCTAACATTGTCCTCAATGTTCTAAAGATGAAATTAAAAGCATGAATAATGAAAAATGGTTACCATTTGAAGCAAAAGAGATAAGGAAAGATATTACCGTGTCGCATGAATATTGGGTTACCTCCCAAGAAGTGCTAAGTTTAAAATCTTCAACCAGACTAAGAAAGGATTAGCCACCTCATAGAATCATAAAGTAATAGCCGAAATATTTGTGGGTCATCAAAACCAAATAAAGCTATCACAAGTAAAAGGAATCTGCAACCTGCCAAGAAAATAAACAAATAAAGCACACCCTTGTCTAGTTTCATATTTAGGACAACTATATCTAGTTGTGGTTCAGGTTCAGGCTCTAAAACTGGGTTGAATTTCCTCGTAGCTAAGATCCGATTCAGGTATTAGAGTATGGAAAAACTCAAGTAAAAACTTAGAAGCACATAATAATAACCTAAATAAATGCGGTTCCTTAATGTCAATCAGGTTTGACTCACACAATTGACCATGATGAAAGTGGTGGTCATTCTTAAGCAAATGTGTCAATTCTATTTTCCTAAAATAATTAGGTTTAGTCTCAGAACTTAATAATTTACACATTTCAAATGCAAACGTTCCCACATTTGGAAAAACAATATTTGGTGGGAAAACAAAGTCAATCTGGGTATCATAGCCTGGGTAAACCACATCAACTAGAGGATGGGTTTCTAACAACTTAACTTCCTTATGGACATCACTAGGTTCAGGAAAACATGTCTGAAGATAATCTTGTAAAATGGTAGAGGTACATATGTCAAGTCCCAAGTGAGGGATCTTTGTAAGAGCTAAAGGTCACAAGGAGAATAATAATCACCCCCAAACTTAGAGTTTTTGGTGTCTCTAGATAGACTAGCTACAATTTCCCTAATTTCTAAATCATCAGAATCCTAAAAATGGTCAATTGCTTCATGTAGATTATAATCAGGTGATGCATCCTCACTCACATTTAAAACTCTACGAGTTCATCTTCTTCGTCTAAGACTATTGTTTCTAAATCACTAGACTCTAGAATAATATTCTCGGAATAAACTCGCTCCTCTAAACCATTATCGGCTTCGTAATCAAAAGGAATACTACATCGTCTAAAACGGTGGTATCTCCAGTCAAATCCTCATCCTTTTGAATAGGTGAATAATTATTAAAATTATTTGGATTTGAACTAGAAACATTATCATTATTAAGCTCAATTGGAGTAACAAATTCCTGATCACTATGCCTACTTATTTCAAATTCTTCATCAACAATATCCTCATCATAATCATCATTATAATAATATGAAAATGGTTGAACCTCATCTAAACAAGTAGTGTTACCAATTTTATCCTCGTCATCTTGATTATGCAAATAACTATCTTCATTTTCAAGGGTACTATTGGAAACACTGTATTAGAAATTAAGATTATTTCGAGCAATTCTTTCGTTCGTCTCAGCTATCATCTTGAGGGATTCCTCTATAAAAAGTTTTCTTTCGTCATAAACTAAGTTATTCATCTTAGCTAACTTACGTGTCGACTCTTCTAATTTCCTGAGATACTCTTCTAAAGGATAAATATAAGAATTTTGTTCGTATGACCCGTGCGTGTGTGGATAGTAATTGGGCTCATCATGGTATGATCCATAACCTTGAAAAGGTTGATGTTCCCAACTACTATTTACAGTATGGTCATAGTAGTAACGTCCATTTTGAAACTCAGTCGGATATTCATTGTATTGGCTATTGTAATACCAGTTAGACATTCTATTGCAGGGGTGTGAGTTGTCACACAAAATTAAACCCACTGACAGGGGATTCGTGGGTGGATAGAGTCTTACCTCCCGTACCAGACGAGCGATGAACCGTTGAAGTCAACTCATGCCACCGACTCCTATTTCAGTGTACGAACCCGAGGGGCCGAGACAGTATCGTAACTGTCGTCCTTCCCTGTAAACAGTTTATATTTAATCTCAACCCTTCCTTAGGGTTTTAAAAATAATGTCCAAGTCCAAAAAGTCCAAAAAAAATAAAATAAAAATTATAAAAACACAACAAACCCTAATACAATTTTCCAAAAAAAATAAAAATCCAAATATATACAAATTCTTCTTCAGTCCTTTTGGACTCCTCTTTTCTTCCCTTCTTTGGCGATACTTTCCTTTTATAACACTTTTTCTTTCCTTGTAGCTTCGCTCCAAATCTGAAAAGAATCAAAGAAAAACCAAAGGCGTAAAAGAGAACAAAAATCTATAAAAAATAATAAAAAATAAATCTAAAACCTAAATACAAGTCCGCGTCGACAGCGCCAAAAATTGATGTGGTTTTTAAAGTTAGCGGTAGTAAAAGTTCGTTCAAAGACTTGTAGAGATTTGGTTTTAGACTTAATCCAATAAAAATTATATACAAAGGTTGTCACGATATCGAGAGGTACTGGGACTCAGGATTCCACCAATTCTTATATTCGTGTGGTTCAACTAATAATTCTAGATATTCATAGCTCAAGTAATTGACTCTAATATAATTGTTGGAAAACTGTTACTAAAGTATTGAATTTGAAACAAAGCGCAACAGTTTTTGCGACTCTTCCTTGATTTTGCGACTGACTTGGAAGGTACTTTGTTGTTGATGTTCTTCTTTTTCCTAAAAGTGAAGCAGCAGCAGGAACAATTTTTGCAGCTTTGATTCATCATCCCTTCGCCTTCACCCCAGAACTCTCGACTCCTTTGCTAGACCTCCCAGCTGCCTATATATATACAACTAGCCCGAGAATCACTCCCGATATCTCTATAAAATAATTTATTTTCTTTTACTCCAAGTTACGGATTTATCTCCTCCAAACCTTCTTTACACGTCTCTGGGTTGTTCAAACTTTCCAAAACTCTCTCTCATTTCGACGGAAACAAATACTAGGAGAAAATATCTTCCCATATCAAACGTAAATTCCCAAATATAACAACCAGCTCCCTGTTTTGCCAAGATATGCATAAACTCCTTCACTATTTCGAACCTGAACCAATTACCAATCCTGTTACGATGTATCAAGCCCATGCAATCCATATCCGTGAATCAATCACCGAGAATGTCGTCCAAACCTTTCCCAGAACTCCGGTAACTTTTCTTCACCTCTGTTTCACTCCAACACGATTCTGCAGCCAACTATGATCGATCAGAAGACATATGCCAGGCCTGTTATGCTATAACAGGTCCATGCCAACACAATCCAGCCATTCAATCTCTTCAGAAGTCCCTCAAAACTCGAACCCTAAATTGTTCTCACGGCAACAAGTTTTCCCGCCTTTTTTCAATCTTCAAAAAATGATGATGAATGCCCCTTATCATGAACTGGGGTGCGAATAGCAGTTGGTTGTAAATAGTTAAGAGAGTGTCCCTTATCATCTGGGTTCCCCTTAGTAATTAAGGTATCCCTTATCACAAAATGGGGGTCCATATAGTAATTTTCTCCCACGAGCGCAAATTCCACTTTTTGAGCCGACTTTCCCACGCATGTTTATTTCTCCAAAAACACCTACAAAGACACAAAAAGTCATAATAAATACAAAATCGGGCACTAACAATATATACAATTGAGATTATATTAGAGACAAAAATGTGTCTATCAGTTTTGAAATTAAGAATTGCTGCAATGGATACGCGCAGCTGATGATGGTGTTGAATTCGAAGGATGGCAGTTGTTGAAGATGTTTAGAATTGAACTGGGTATGAAATTCTGATGGGGATTGAGATTATGATTGAGATTCTGTTTCTCCCGTTGAATCGAATCGAGAGAGTTTGGGGTTTTGCTATGAAATTAGAAATGAGAAGAAGGGGATCTGTGGGTTTTCTTAAAATCAATAGATGAGAATAAATTGGGGATTGTTCTCGATTAAATTTGTTGTGAATGATGGGTTCGAGTTTGTGTGTTGATCAGAGAAGAACAACACTAATATTCATGGGTCTGTAAGGAATCAGAGATGGGGTAGATGAACTGAATAAGATCTGATGTTGTGGTTTTGTTGGAGACAAGAAGAATGGAGTTGCTGGTGGATTAAAGAATTATTGGGTTAGTTGCTTCTGTTGGTGGTAAGAATAACAATGATGAATTAATGGAAGATGCTCTGATGGAATTCTTACAAAAAGAAGAAATGATGGGTTAGTGCTGTTGGTGGTTGCTGTTGAGAAGAAATCAAGGAACTGAGTCGTGTTCCTGTGGATGGTTTAAGGGTTTGAATGAATTGCTACAATTAGTGAAGATGGAAAGATGGAGATGAATAAACTTGGATTCGAGATTGAAGTAATTATGGAACTGGTGGTGAGCTGCTGCTGTGATTTGTGAATCAGATAAAGAATAGATTGGAATGGTGGTGCTGCAGACAAGCAGGGAAGCAAGAACTGATCTTAGTATGACAGAGATAAGATTGAATTGCAGGAATGAATTGTAGATGAATGTTAGGAATTATCGCAGGGAAACACTGAAGAAAGAATAAGAAGGAATATGGCATGGAACTGCCCTTAAACGGAGGAAACTCTATCTGAATTTCTCTTCTAAAGAATCGACTTAGCGATCCAGATGACCCAGACGACTCAAATTACTCAGCCTGATTAAGATAGCTGATTGAGTTGGCTGACTTCTCTTTCTTTGACCCTACTGACTGACGGCGACCGTGAGTTTGACCATTAACTCTGACGGTATCATTATAAAATATTCCGTTATCATAGATGAGAATTCAGATGACAGACATATAGCTTTCTGGACGGATTCCGGTAGCACCAGGATTTCTCCGACGACCCAATATGTGCATAATTTTGTGAAGAGTATTCTAGACTCATGGGTGTGAAGACTTGGGTTTGGAATTGGATGAAGAATTGAGCTTGAATTTGGAAAGAGAAAATGGAGGATTTGATAAAGACTTGAACTTGGAAATTGAATTGCTAAATGAAAGGGAGCCTATTCCTAAGAGGATTGCAAGAAAATTGAAGCCTATATATAGAGAAGTTCTCTTCTTTTCTTATATACTTTTACACACTTTTACACCTCTATACACACAACACTTGTTTGATTTCTCTATTCTTTGTTTCTTTGTGAACTTCAAAACCATGAGTAACTAACTTTATTGATTGGGGATGAATTCCTAGTTCTTAACATGCTTCGAGTTTTGTTTTAAATCTACTTTGAAGTTTTCACATATTATCGTTTGTTTTTACTAATATGAGTCTTTATGATTGATTGATAGGTTGTTTAGAGTGCACGCTAAATTGATTTGTTAATTTGATCTAAAGCTAGTGAAATTTAGGGGATAAGTAATCGTTTCTTGACTCTTTACACAAGTAGAAAACACGAGACCTTGCAGAGGGATTCCATGGAGAAATTGTGTGTGAAAACAACGTTAGCAAGTGGACCTTGATCTAAGAGTCTAACTACTAATATCAACCTAATAAATTCATAAATCTTAATACGTTTAACTAAATTACATCTTGAGTGATCTACTACTAGGAGGTTTGGTAAATAGAATCCGGTAGTTGAGAACTTCCGTATCCGGTGATATAAGGAATTTAGGGGTTAGCACTGATCTAGCTGCTATACCTACGGTTGGTGATAATTTGTGCCTAATAATAAGTGGAAAAAAACATAACTTGAATCATTGTTTTGCAACGAAGAAGGATTCCTTGATTTAATCTATCTTATTGATTTCAACTTAAACTTTTAATCGCTTTATTTACTTTCTTTTGCTTTTAAAATCTTAAACCAAATCCCCCCCACCCTTTTGTGACAATTTTACAACTAAAAATATCTTGCTCCTCGTGGGAACAAACTTGACTATACTATATTACTTGTTAATTAGGTGGAAAAATATAAACTAATTTGTTGTGGTTACGACACGTATCAAATTTTGGCGCCGCTGCCGGGGAGCAGTAGACATTTTTAGTTGTTTCTATTTTTCTTTTTTGCTTTATTCTTGCTTTGTTAGATTTTATATCGTATCTAACTTAGTTTTTGAGAATCTTATTTCAGGTACTAGTTTTCCATGTACGGTGGACAAGAGCAAGCATATTACAATAATCAATACGGTTTTCAACCTAAACATTATGGCAACTTCCAACCATCCTTAGGATACAATCAAAACCAATATTATGGCTACGATCAATTTCCTACAGAACCTTATGGATATTCTCATACATATTAACAACCTTATGACGGGTATGTTAGTGGACAATCCCAATGATGGAAGGATAGTTATGTTCCTAATAAATTATTTTCTATAGTAATGTGCAGACAGAGAATTTGGAATATACTCCTCTTTATCGTGTTTTTCCTTCACTCTTTTCAAAAGAGGAGATACATTCTAGAAACTCTATTAATGGTGGAAAGCGTATTAATGTGAATAAACTTACACATAAATTATACAAGTTAGAATATGATAGAGCCTCGGAAGAGATTGTCGCAGAAATTAGTAGGACCATTCATACGGAACTTAAACGACGTCGGGATAAAGGGTATGAAACCGATGAAGATTTATTATAGTGAGTCTGAAAGTGAAGATGATTGTGTTGAAAAGGACCAACCTTTGGAAAAATTTGATGACATTAGTGTTTCTTACTCGAGCCTTGATCTTAATAATGATCAAGCACTTATTCAAAAGGTAGAGCTTGAGGATAATGCAATAAGTGCTTTTAAAAGATTTGAATCCGCACAAGTGTATGAGTGTTTCAACAATGAGGAAGTTATTCCCACTCCGGATCATAATACCGATCCTTCGCCTATTCAAATGGAGGAGATTGGGTGTGACTTACCTATTGTTATAAATAGTGTAACACCCTCACAAGAAGATCTTACGGTTTATACAGAGGAAGATTTTATGAGAGAAAAATGGCCTGATTCCAATGATGAAGATGCTGAAGAGGTGATGCTCGATAATCAAACCGAATTGAATGATATTGTGGAAGACCCAATTGAGCTTGCTAAAGATTTTAATGATTATAATGATGCCAAGACTTTAGTTAAGGTAGAAAATGATGAAGAATATATGCAAGGTTTGATAGAGGACCATGATATACAATAGGTAAGTAAGTCACTTGAATTCTTTAAGGATGAAGAGGATTTCGTGATACAAGAGATTGTGCAAGGTTTGTCTAACCCTTTTCATATTGATTCTTCTCTTTACCTCTTATTGGTTTGAATGTATGCGCTTCAAAAGTATTTTTGAATGATTTTGTTTCTCGATATCCACCATTATAAACACTTGATTCTAACACTATGCAGATTTGCCAAAAGGAAACCATGTAAGTTCCCAAATTCTATGTTCTTTATACACTTCCGAGTGTGGACAAGAATAACTGTGGGGGAAATTTCTATCGAGTGATAACTTTACTATTCTTTTCTTGTGCTAATATTTGTATGAAGCTATTGTTTACAAAACATGTATTATGGGTGGATCCCTAAATTTTCTGATTGTTAGTATATGAGGAGTGAATCATATGAGAAGAGAGTCCGGCCGACGACTTTAAAACAAGCGCTTTATGGGAGGCAACCCATTGGTTTTGTATTTCTTATCCTTTTGCTTTTTAGTTTGTTATTTATTTTTCTTATTCCATATGATGCTAAGATTTCCCACCTTAACTTTATTAGGAGAATTCAATCACATTGAGGACAATATAAGGGTTAAGTGTGGGGGAGTGGATAAGCATATTTAAAAAAATTAAAATAAAATAAAATTGCACAAAACCTCCAACTTGTAGAGATATTAGAGTCACTAGCATACTTCTAGGTATGTTTACATAGATAATTCTGACCGACATAACTGAACTTGGAAGTGTTAGGGAACTACGTTCAGATTTCTTACTTGTTAGAGTGTTAAATAATGGATTTAATCATGCCAGTGGCAAATGAGGTGCAGAGGGAAATGCATTATTAAAGTTGATGATCAATCATTAGTGGAGACTACCCGTATTTATATCATGTGAGGCACCGACCAAAAATTCTTGGTAGCTGACTAAAAATGCTTTGTTTTGAGTGTGTGTCACCGTACGTTAATTCCAGGTAGAATGGTGAGCTACCCAACCTCATACCAATTTTCAGCACTACTTTTGATCTCTTGAGTGATAATTTTTTCAATCATGAGGGTGACGCCAATGGATGAAAGCCTCCTTGTAGTTCGATTTGAAGTTAGCACCATTCTCTCGACAACAACGGGTCCATAGAAACACCATCATCAACAACAAGGGAGCGACATCAAAATTTTGCAAGGAAAGTTGAAGACGTTTGAGGTTTACAAACAAACAAGAAAATAGCAAATTACAAGCAACAAAACAAGAAAAAGAGAAAATTTCAAATCCAAGTAAAAGCAACATACAATGAGCATAATTTTATATCCAAGTATGAAGACTTATTTACAAGAGCAAAGAAATCAAAAGGTGAGAATTATTGAAGTTTATGATTTCAAGACGACACAATTTGTGAAGAATCAAGCGGTAAAGTACTTTCCCACGGCAATGGTTCGTTTTATTTTCACTTTGTTTTATATTTTATTTCTCTTGTCTTTAATCTAAAAAAAAATGAGACAAGAGAAAAATTTATCATTGTTTTTATCTAATAAGCCGTGGGGAAGGAAAATATATAAGGAAGTTTCAAGCGACAAGGATTTAAGGAAAATAGTTACACATTGTCAAGGATCTACAAAGTTCAAGAGTTTATCATCAATAGTTGAAACCGATGACGAAGACAAGAAGCCAAAGACATTTCTATTGGATGTTGTGAGAGTGGTGTTATCATAATTGGCAATCGGATGTGAAGGTAAGTAAGTAATCTCATCCTCGATAATAGTGGTTGATTTCCTTTCTTAGAGATCGTCAGAAAAATGGTTTTTCAAAACGTTAAAAGATGTGGGTTTTTAAAATATTTCGGAAGTTGTCCTTCCCACCATTCAACGTGTTGCAGGATTTTTCTCTTTATTCCTACCTGCACACATGTGAGACCCATAAAAAAGCCGTATTTTTGAGTGTAATTTCATAAAACCCTTTTTGGTGAGGCGAAATGCTTATTGATTGCTCTCAAACATGTGTTCTCTCATTATGGTGTGGTTATTTCTCACTCAACATTTAAGAATGAGAATATGTTCTTTAGTATTTCTAACTACTTATTACTAGCATGCATAAAATCTGTGTCCTCATAGCTCTTTGGATGCTTGGGACGTTGGAAACCTTTGAAGTTGTAAGTTTTAGGTTGATTTGATCGAGGACTAGCAAAGTCTAAGTGTGGGGGAATTTGATAGGGTGTAGAATACACCATATTTAATATCTATTGATTATGTTTTCTTTGTTATTTTTCTTGTAAATTATGTATTTTACGCGTGTTTTTAAGTTTTATAGCTACTTTGGAGTCATATGGAGAAGAAAAAAAAAGAAATCATCCAAATTGAGCGACAAGGGAAAACTAGTCATTTCAGAGGCGAACATAATTCGGAGCCAAGCCAGGGTTAAGGGGAAACTCTTTTTTGGAGGAGCATTAAAGACATACTAGCTGAGGTTAAGGGACTTCCAACTTGGTTAGCCCTTATCACAAGTGACCAGCTACCAATAACAATCCCCTACCTATAACCCTAGAATTCAGAGAAGGGTTTTCTTTCACTTCCCAATCATTACCATGACCTGACAAAGAGAGAGAGAGAGAGAAAGAGGCGCTACCATGGAGGAAAATCAGATCGAGAACTAAGTGAAAGAATGGGAATTTGGGTTTTGAAATTAAGAATTACTGCAATGGATATGAGCAACTAATGATGGAGTTGAATTCGAAGGATGGCTATTGTTGAAGATGTTTTAAATTGAACTGGGTACGAAATTCTGATGGGGATTGAGATGATGATTGAGATTCTGTTAAAGCTATTGAATCGAATCGATAGAGGTTAGGGTTTTGATGCGAAATTAGAAATGATAAGAAGGGGATCTATGGGTTTTCTTGAAATCAACACATGAGAAGAAATTGGGGATTGTTCTCGATTAAATTTGCTGTGAATGATGGTTCGATTTTGTGTGTTGATCAGAGAAGAACGACACTGATATTCATGGGTCTATAAGGAATCATAGATGGGGTAGATAAACTGAATAAGATATGATGTTGTGGTTTTTCCGGAGACAAGAAGAATAGAGTTGTTGGTGGATTCGAGAATTATTGGGTTAGTTGCTTCTGTTGGTGGTAAGAAGAAAAATGATGAATTAGTGAATATGCTCTGCTGGAATTATTACAGAAAGAAGAAATGATAGGTTGGTGCTGTTGGTGGTTGTTGTTGAGAAGAAATCAAGGAACTGAGTTATGTTCCTGTGGATGGTTCAAAGGTTTGAATGAATTCCTACAATTAGTGAAGATGGCAAGATGGTGATGAATAAAGGGTTAAACTCAGATTCGAGATTGAAGTAATTATGGAACTGGTGGTTAGCTGCTGCTGTGATTTGTGAATCAGATAAAGAATAAATTAGAATGGTGGTGTTGCAGACAAGCAGGGAAGCAAGAACTAATCTGAGTATGGGAGAGACAGGATTGAATTGCAGGAATGAATTGTAGATGAATGTTAGGAATTGTCGCAGGGAAATACCGAAGAAAGAATAGGCCGAAATATGGCTTGGAACTGCCCTGAAACAGAGGATACACTGTCTGAATCTCTCTTCTAAAGAGTCGACTCAGCGATCCAGATGACTCAGATAACTCAGCCTGATTAAGACAGTTGGCTGACCTCCCTTTCTTTGACTATATTGAATGACGGCGACTGTGAGTTTGACCGTTAACTCTGACGGTATCGTGATGGAATATTCCATTATCAGAGATGAGAATTCAAATGACCTACATATAGCTTTCTATCCGGATTCCGGTAACACCAGGATTTCTCCGGCGACCCAATCTGTGCAGAATTTTGTTTAGAGTATTCTAGACTCATGGGGTGTGAAGACTTGGGTTTGGAATTGAATTAAGAATTGATCTTGAATTTGGAAAGAGAAGATGGAGGATTTGATAAACACTTGAACTTGGAAATTGAATTGCTAAAGGAAAGGGAGCCTATTCCTAAGAGGATTGCAAGCAAATTGAAGCATATAAATCAAGAAGTTTTCTACTTTTCTTATATACTTTTACACACTTTTACACCTCTACACACATGACACTTATTTGATTTCTCTTTTCTTTATTTCTTTGTGAACTTCAAACCATGAGTAACCAATTTTATTGATTGGGGATGAATTCCTAGTTCTTAACATGCTTTGAGTTTTGTTTTAAATATACTTTGAAGTTTTCACATGATTATCATTTATTTTCACTAATATGAGTATTTATGATTGACTGATAGGTTGTTTAGAGTGCACGCTAAATTAATTTGTTAATTTGATCTAAAGCTAGTGAAAGTTAGGGGATAAATCTTTACACAAGTAGAAGACACGAGACCTTGCGGAGGGATTCCGTGGAGCAATTGTGTGTGAAAACAACGTTAGCAAGTGGACCTTGATCTAAGAGTCTAACTACTAATATCAACCTAATAAATTCATAAATCTTAATACGTTTAACTAAATTACATCTTGAGTGATCTACTACTAGGTGGTTTAGTAAATAGAATCCGGTGGTCGAGAACTTACGTATCCGGTGATATAAGGAATTTAGGGGTTAACACTGACCTAGCTGATATAACTACGGTTGGTAATAATCTGTGCCTAATAAGAAGTGAAAAAGAACATAACTTGAATCATTGTTTTGCAACGAAGAAGGATTCCTTATTTATTTCAACTTAAACTTTTAATTTCTTTATTTACTTTCTGTTGCTTTTAAAATCTTAAATTTACAACTAAAAATCTCTTGCTCCTCGTGGGAACGAACTTGACTACACTATATTACTTGTTAATTAGGTGAAAAAATATAAACTAATTTGTTGTGGTTACGACACGGATCAATCTTGTATCCATGGTCAATCATACAAGTTATCTTATTGTCGTATTGTCTCAATCTCGTATCCATAGACGATCACACGAAGTGTGAACCGATCCCTTGTATTGTCTCGACTCAGGCCATATACAATCACTTTCGGAGAAAGGACTTATAGGTAGAAAATTTTTAGATTTAGGTAACTTAAGTCCGCGAACTGGCGGAAGTTCTCAACCGAGAATTTTTTCTGGAGTTTGTGAACTCCATCAGGGAACTTAAGTCCGCGAACCCAGTCCGCGAACTTGAGTAGGTTACGTCTAAAAACGATATTTGTGAACTTATCATAATAAACTAAGGAATGCTATTGCAAATCGTGGATTTATAGTTCATGAATCGATTCGAGTGAATCACATCGTTTTTGCTTCAATTGCATCTTGTGTAATACATAAAGATCTAAGCAAATGAACAACTCTCTAACTAGTTCATTTGAGTCATTTTGACCAGTTATGGTGAAGAAGAATTTGGTTCATATGAAAGTTATCATTTTGCTAACCATTTGGTTAACTAGTGTTGAACCAACTAATGTACAAGTTTGGGTATGGTTTTCACAAGCATACAAACGTGTAGTACATGTATGTATAAAAAGATATGTTTTAGATCTAACGGTTGTAGATATTAGCTTGTATCTAATCAGGTTTTCATCCAACGGTGAATATTGAATGCTTTGTTACTAAGATAACATTGATTGCAAACCCTGATTTGAAGACTATATAAGTGAGAACTCTAGCAACTGGGAAACCTAATCCCCACACATTCTGTGTGATACTATTTTGCTAAGCTAGAGTCGATTCTCCTTTAACCTTTGGTTTTCTTCTTCTAAAACTAGGTTAACGACTTAAAGACTTCATTGGGATTGTGAAGCCAGAATGATACTACTTTTATCGTAGTTGTGTGATCTGATCTTGCATCTTCTATCGTACGGGTACAATTATAATAATTGACTTGAGATTTCTATCTCCGATAGGCAAGATATAAAAGTATTCACAAACACTTCGTTTTATCGTTTGTGATTCCTCAATAATCTTCTTCGTTGCGTCGATTAAGTTTATTGTGAGGTGATTAATAAAGCTGAGCTGTTCTTTGGGAATATAAGTCTGGTTTTATCAATTGGTTCCTGTTCACCTTGATTTATCAAAATACGGAACAAAACTCATAGGTTTATTCGTGGGAGACGGATTTATCTATCCTTGTAGAATTTTCTGTGTGAGACAGATTTTTTTATTAAAGTCTTCGACTTTGGGTCGTAGCAACTCTTGGTTATGGGTGAGATCAGCTATGGGAATCAAGTGCAAAGTATCATGCTGGAATCAAAGGCGTAGGAACACAACTGTAACTTGGATCAGGGTGAGATTGGTTGGGGTTCAACTACAGTCCAGACCGAAGTTATATTGGAGTAGGCTAGTGTCTGTAGCGGCGGAATACAGTGTATGTTTAATATGGACTAGGTCCCGGGATTTTTCTACATTTGCGGTTTCCTCATTAACAAAATTATGGTGTCTGTGTTATTTTTTTCCCGCAGTACATTTTGTTATATAATTGAAATAATAAAGGTTGTGCGTTGTTCAATCAATTAGAATATCCGACCTTATTGGTTTTTGATTTAAATTGATTGACACTTGGATATTGGTCTTTAGTACCATCCAAGTTATCTCTCTTTGATTAAGACTCGCAGATTGTATTTGCTTGAGTAAATCAAATTGAGAGATTGAGATAATAACTCCTTGAGATATTTTCTATTTATTGAGTCTAGTTGATCCTCTAGAAAGTAACTCGGAGTTGTCCATACAGATTGCTAATCGAAATATTGGGTGTGGTTGTTAGACCCCCGCTTTTTCAATTGGTATCAGATCAAGAAAGCACGTTCAAGACCTTACAAGTCTGTGTATGTGGAAATCTGAGTCTGAGGACAAGATCTCCTTTGCGCATACCAAAATGTCTCCTAAAGCCTTTGATTATGTCAAGTGTCTTAGAAACACCTCAAAGGATTACTCCTTAGTAGATTCTTCCGAATACCGAGGTATAAAGAATGTTAAATTTGATAATGACATTTCTTCCTCTCATGAGGCATGTGACACTCTGGCAAAAGATGAAAAGGAGCTCACCAGAATTTCAAAAATTACAGACGAGACTATTGATTTTAATGATCATGATCAACTTATCGATGAATTTGAAAAGTCTCTTGGTCGAGAACGTGATCTCTATTGTTAGAGCACTGCTCGTCAAACTCGCATGCGTTTCTATTGTAATGACCTGTCCGTCTACCGATATTGTTCCCACTTAGCCACTGCGGATATTAGGCAGTGTGGGGTTTTCAACGGGCATCGCTGCGGTAATCCGACAGAAACTTCCCGGATGGTCACCCATCCTTGGATTACTCCCGCCCGAGCACGCTTAACTGCAGAGTTTTCTGCCAACTCTGGAGCCCATTGTGCTGTGAAGGCCTTGGTGTTAGGAGAGGACAAACCATTACCTATATTCCATTCCATCGGCGAACCAGTCACGAAATCGGGGTATTACAATACCACCACCTTAAATTGGAGTCGTCCTCGGCTCCGGAATATATTTTCAAGCCCAGATCTCCGACGTTCCCTGCCCCTCATGAGAGCAGTACCTGACATATCCCGTCCAGCGTACTCTCTCACCCTCGGAAGGTGAACCTTCGTCGGCTATGATACCATTTGTAATGACCCGTCCCTCCACCGATATTGTTCCCACTTAGCCACTGCGGATATCCGACAGTGTGGGGTTTTCAACGGGCATCGCTGCGGTAATCCGACAGAAACTTCCCGGATGGTCACCCATCCTTGGATTACTCCCGCCCGAGCACGCTTAACTGCAGAGTTTTCTTCCAACTCTGGAGCCAATTGTGCTGTGAAGGCTTCGGTGTTAGGAGAGGACAAACCATTACCTATATTCCATTCCATCGGCGAACCACTGCCGAAATCGGGGTATTACAAGAATACAACCGCTCTCTTGAATTTTCTCTCTCCTCAAGACTTTCTCAACGCTAAAAAATACATCATCCTTTTCTGAATCTACTGGATCTCTTTATATAGGGTAGTTACATAGTGGATGACATCTAAGTTGTCCTTTAATTTCGGATCTGGCTCGCGGTGCTCTCGCGGTAGTTGTAATGTTAACTCTCGCAGAAGTTGCAACCATCACAGAACAATCACACTCTTCCCGTGTTTCCTATTTTCGTCATTCGTTACGTCATTCTTTGGATTATTATTTGAGTTATTCTGTGACGCTCGCAGAGTGTTGTTTTAGAATCTCGCAGAAATGTTGTAGCGATATTCTGATCCTACACCTAGAGTGGCGTAAATCTCTCATTTCTCTAGACGAAGAGTCGATTCCTCATTTGAAGAAACATGAAGTTTCTGTTAAAGACCAACACCGCGAGGAAGTTGATTTTTTAACCAAAAATGTGGAAGAACAAGCTTTCAAGATGGTGGACAAGGATCTGCAAATTGCTGAACTGCAAAAGCGAGTTATCGATCAGGAGTCGGACAAGGATCTACAAATTACTGATCTACAAAAGCGAGTTGCCGAGGTGGATTCCTTACTTGCATCGAAAGATCTGAGGATCAAGCAATTGGAGACTTTTCTTCACACAAAAAAGAATGATTAGTAGCACCTGCTTCCGAAGAAAATAATCCTAGAAAATAGAAAAGAAAGTCCTAGAAAACGAAATACAACTAATCGTGTGGAAGTGCAATTTATTATTATTTATTTTTTTGTTTTACCTAGATTTTTTCGTCATCGGCTTCCACACAACTAGAGTTTTTTTTTTTAAACCCTATAAAATTATAAACAAAAATACTTAACTAGTTTACAAATGAACTTGACCTCCGATGTACCATGTGGGAGAGTGAACATTGGAAACATGATATTACCGTTGAATTTTGAGAAGAGTCAATCTGATCACCTCCAACCATCCCCAACGGTTTGATGTTTTGCCCAAAAATTTCCAAGTTCTTATATGCTGGATTCCTCCCTTTACCACTGCTTCTTATTCTTCAAATGTTGACCATGTTTCTTATTCAAATGCCGACCAATTTTCTCAAGTGGTTGTTTATTAACTACACAATTTTTTTTTTATTTTTTTGCTACTCAAATCTATCCGTTTGGACATCTGTTGCTCATAGAACTTTAGGAGATGGTGTACAAAACTAGTGATGACATACATAATTACAAACATATCTCTCTCTACAAAAGGCTTATTCTACTGACGTGGGCCCAGTATGATGATGGCGGTGCCCCCTTATTATTTTGCTGACACTATGAAACTGATTTTATTTTTGACTTGACTGAATAAGACTGAATTTTTTTTGACGGACTCCATAAGACTGAAATAATAATTCTTGATTTTTTTTTGACTTGACTGACTGGGGGGAAAAATCGGTGATGCCCCTGCCCCTACTTACTGACACTATGAGAGAGAGATATTGGACTCTTAAACAATCTCC
This sequence comes from Papaver bracteatum, assembly GCA_023529315.1. NCBI lineage: Eukaryota > Viridiplantae > Streptophyta > Magnoliopsida > Ranunculales > Papaveraceae > Papaver > Papaver bracteatum. Next base: position 40,485 of record JAJJWX010000782.1, on the reverse strand, counting down.
TTAAGTTGTATGAGCGTTCACCGCCCTTAGATAGATTGAGAACTTACCTTAGGTGTAGTATTTCTTCAGTCGGTCGGCATTTGTTGCCTTCAATTTTTCTCTTCCCTCAAAATCAGTTAACTTGACTGTGGATCCTGGGTAGCTTCTCTTGATAATGTTCGGCCCTTATCTATCAGGCTTCAATTTTCCTCTTGGGTTGAAGTGATTCACGGGCCTGAATTAATCTCCTTTCTTTGAGCTTTGTGGATGATGCTTCTTGTTGACACTTCGGGCCATCCTCTCTTGGTAAGACTAGGCTTGACATTCAGTATATATCTTCATTCCATCGACCAGATTCGATTGTATCATGCCTTCTTTCTTTTCAGCGGGAAAAACTTCTTCCTTTACATAGACCATCTCACTAGTGGGTTCCTTCTTTCTGTATTCTCCATTCACCTTTATCGGATTATACTCTGAGAACCCATCCATCATGGAATATAATCTATGTCTTTCACCCATATCGATAAGGGCATCCATATGAGGGAGGATAAATTCATCCTCCGGGATTGTCTTTTATGCTGCATCCATGTCTATTTCTGACATATCCTGGATCATCGTCTTCCTTTCTTCTGAAAACAAAGTTGTACCAATCTTGACTAGTTGGGGTTGATCTTCTGTGTTCAGATTGACTGAATCTTTTTCTTCATTTGGTTTTGGCTTCTTTTCCAAGTTCTCGAGGATTTCCTCGTCGCCGAGAGTTGGTTTATCAGTGTTATTGTGCTCCTTGTGCCAGTCAAATAATTTGTTTTCAAAATTATTTTGTTCACCTGAAATATTTTTAGACAAATGCAATTTTCTGGTACGCAGACCCGGTTAGTCTTTTCAAATCGAATTAAACTAACTGGATCAATATAGGGTGTACCAGTAGGTGACTTACTTGTCTCAGTTTGTATCATGTCTACCTCTTGTTCTTCTTCAAAGAGATTAGCCATACCTTCTGTTATCTCTCCAATGCCGCCATCAATTTCCATTCTTTTCATAAAATATGGCTCCTTGAACCCCATGTAAGGACTTGAGTCTCCCTTCCTTATAAAATGGCCATTTAGCGAAGATTGGGTGCTCCAATCTATTCCCACAGCTTTTCTTGCTTGACGATTCCATGGTAATTTTTCAAGTTCCCGTTTCAAACAGTCTTCTTCAGTTGGATGGTACCCTAAGCCGTACGGAGCTTCATGAGACACTTGTTGTCCATCAAGAGGTTCAGTAAGACCATTTCCTCTTAGACCTAAACCCATGCCAGGAAAGAATCGGTATTTTCTCAGATAGTGAGCTACCTTGGTGTTGCCATGCTCGAACCAACTTGGAAGTTTTTCCCTAGACAAGGCCTTATGAAATACCTGATTCAAACTTTCTTCTGTATAATTCTTGTCTACCAGGTTTGTTTCGACCGATGGAATTATAATATGATTATTTTTACCTTCCCTTCTTCTTCCTCTAAATATCCCTGGATAGTTATCATCTTATCCCCATAGATGAATCTTAATTTTTGGTGCAAAGACGAACTCACAGCTAGGTTCGCATGTAACCATGGTCTCCCCAAAAGCATTGTAAATCTTGCATTAATATCAATAACCAGAAATGTTGTCTTTGTATGAGCCGAGCCGATGACCACGGTTGTAGTAAACTCACCCATAACACACCTTTTCTCATTGTCAAAACCCCAAACAGTTCTTGCAGTATCACTTCGGAAACATATATCTTCATCCTTAACCCCAATTCTTTTTGCATCGGCGAGGGTACAAATGTTAACGGCAGATCCATTGTCTATTAGCACATGTGGCACATGATATCCTTGGAATCCTACTGTGATTTTGAGTACTCGGTTATGATCTTTCCCTTCAGGCGGCAAATCTTCATCCGAAAATGATAGCAAATTTGCTCTTATCACCTATGCCGATGTTGCTGCCAATTCCTCTGGAGAAATCATAGTTGATACATGTGAAACATTCAACTCAGCTAATACAGCTTCTCTATGGCTAGTTGAGGCCATCAATAACCCCCAAATGGAAATATTCGCCTTTGTATTTTGCAATTGCTCAATGATTTCTTTGTCCTCTTCTATTGCGGATTTCACTGGTGGTGTTGGAGGTGTAATAACAGGTTCATCTCTCAGATTCGAGGGCTTGTAAATTCTTCAACTTCTTGTTAAATTTTTTACTTCATCACCATCTTCATCTTTAAATGGATCTACCCATAATTTTGTGCATGGATGATCTATATCGTGCACCGGTTGGGGCAGAATGTCCGACAAGTAAACGGGATCAATAAGAGTTTGGTCCATCTTGAGCACTGGTTCCGATAAGATGTCTGAGAGGTAGACAGGGCCCGATGGAGGTTGGACAGGAGTAGACAAAAGTTCATAAATATGAATTGTCCTTGCAGGCTTAGTCTGTTCTAGCAGGATATTTGAGAGATACACAGGTTCCGACGGAAATTGGCTCGTGCTTGTCGCATATGTTTGATTTTCGGGAAAATTTGATTGACATGTGAAAGAATCAGACCAAAAACTAGAATGATTAATCGAACCAAACAAATCCATGTTTTGTACCTAGTCTGTGAAGAGTTCACTGATATGGACAGTTCTTGGTGGCCGAGTAGGTAAAATCTCTGAGATATGGATAGTCGAACAAGGCTCCTTATAAATCGAATTGGTCGAATCATATTCCTTTCTGGACGAAATGAAATTGACTCTGGGATGCCCCTGGTGATATGGTAATGTATTCTGGTTTATATTTGGTCGCCTTCCTTCACCGACAAACAACTATTTAGATTCAATATAATCTTGAATAATGTGCCTAAGAGATGCACACTGATCAGTCCAATATTAGGCTTCCCTATGGAACTCACATCTCGCATCTGGATTAAACCATCTTGGTGGATTTAGTAAAGGAGGTCTTATAGCAGGTAGTTTTATCAAACCTTAGGTAATCAATGCTGGCAGCATCTGACTTATTGGATGGCCTAACTCAGTGAAAGTTTTCCGCAGACGTCCATATCTACCCTGATTCCAAATATGACCTTGCCCTTGGTTCTAATTTTGTCCTTGCCCCTGGTTCCAGTTCTATCCTTGCCCCTGGTATTGCATTGCAAGAGGAGCAATTGTTGTCGAAGTTGTGGTTGGCTGGTATAGTGTCCTTGCAATTTCTGACACGGTATTCACTTGATCTTTGGGTGCGGTGGTAGTTCCTCCATTTTTCTTTCCTTTCGGATCTACCTGATTGGATAACCTTGTCATTCTCCCTGCATCTAGTGCATTTTCTGTCTGCGAACCTGCCTTCCATAAAGAGAGTAGTGTTGCACGGTAAGATGAACTCAGCCTGTTATAATATTCATAATTTAAACAGTTTATCACAATATCCACCATCTCCTCTTCAGTCAACTTTTCATCCAACTCCATAGATTTAGTCCTCCAACGTGGAAAGAATTCCGAGAAAGATTCATTTGGACCTTGTTTAACTGCCTCCAAATGCTTGCGAGTAAATTGAATGTCAGTGATTTGTGTAAAACGCCTCACAAACATGTTAACCATATTCTTCCATGTCGAAACCGACCTTGGGTCTGTCTTCATCAGCCATTTTAGGGTCGTTCCTTTCAAACTCCTTTGGAAAAATTGAACTAACAACCCATCATTAATACCCAGCGGCTTCAAGTACCCAACATACATGCGAATATGAGTTTTTGGGCATCCAGTTCCATTATATCTATCCATGTACGAAAATTTAAAGACTGATGGTAAATGAACCTCGGGATAAGGATATAACCCATGCATGTCTACTGTTCCCCCGCCTATCCTTTGTAGGGACCTTTCAACCTCTTTGAGCCTCCGTGATAATCGACGTTCACGTGCAGTGGTTTCTCCCGATTCTACAAAATTTTCTTTTATTTGTTCCTCCTCATCATCATTGTCACCTATTTCAGACTCCTTTTCCCCTAAAGCCTCAGCAATACTATGAAGAGTGAACTTCTTAGTCTTAGCTTCATGTTCATTGAACTTAGTATCTAACATCTTATGAAATTGTACCAGCAATCCTGAGACGTTCTCAGTGTCGCCAGTCATTTCTGAGTGCCCGGTCATTTTGTCCAAACTTTCCTTAAACCTGTTTTCACAAAAGGTAAATGATCAGCACGTAAAGAAGTGCTTATTCCTCGGATTTTGTGCTCAAATGGATGCAGTTTATGCACGTGCATGCAGGTTTTACTAACTCTTGGGTAGGCTTGGGCTACCTTAGCAAAATATACCTCAGACGTAGTTAGACTAGTCTTCTTTGGTACGGGGCTAAGGCTTGTGGTGTTCGACTGATAACGCCCAAAGGGTTCAGCTTTACTAACCAAGGATTTTCCTAAAATTCAAAATCGGACGATTCAAAATGAAAATGCAAGATGAATGGGTGCGTGCAGTGTGTGTGTGCAACACCGAGAAGTGTCAAATTAAAACCCTAAAATCCCAAATATGTTTCAAGTTAGATTCCAGTCCCCAGTGAAGTCGCCACTGTAGATACCGTCGATATCGGTTAGGATCTCTAAGATATCCGAAATGGGAATCACGAGGAAAATTATTAATAAGGGAATATTATTATCGAAGCCGCCACCCAACTTAGGGAGTTGGGACCCAAAAAAGTTACACTGGCCCAACTTTCAGAGATTCAGTCCGGGAATCAAAATACGGGCTAGGAAGGTGTGAGGCACCTAGCCCGTCCAAGCCGAAACTTGGCCTCTACTTTATATTTGGGATTCAAGGGTTCTAACTTTTAATGAACTAAGAAATAAACAAATGAAATACATAAAATTACAATTATTTTCACTAATTAAATGAACACGAAATATCACCTGCCAAACAAAACAAACTAATTATTATTATTGTCAATCAATGAAGAAATTATTATTATTATCAAAAATCAAGCCAAAAACGATCAAACCAATATTATTATTATTATTATTTTATTTTATTTTTAAACATTTGTTTATATTAGATAATAATAATAATTATTATTATTATCCGATAAATTAATAAGTATTAATTTATATATTTTTATTAAATTTAAATATTATTACATGAAACTAGTTGGAAGCCTAACAAGCTAAGATCCAACGACTAACTACCACATTAATTGAACAGGTTGTTGTGCTAACCTACCAGCGAGCCTCATGGGTAACCTAGCCAAGGGAGCCGAAACGGCGGGAGGGGGGCTGAGATTGTGTCACAAGGGGTGCAAACCAATATTATTATTATTATTATTTTTTATTTATTTATTAAAATTTATTATTAAAATTTAAAATAATGTCCAAAATTTTAAATTTTAAATTTTATTTATTTATTTTTATTATTATATTATTGTTATAACTCAATATAAAAATCGACATTACAAGGGATGGTAGGAAACCTAGCAACAAGCTGGGCGCCGACACCTTTTTGAATAACGATCCCTAACCCATGAAAAAGAGAATTGCCTATCTTGAAATTAGCATCATGTCGAGCCATGCAATTCCTTATTCGCTTCAAAAAAATTACAAAATACGAACCGATTTCACCAAAGGTGGAAAAGGCCAACACCCCAAAACCATATCCGAGTGAAGTACAAACAGACATGTATTTATTGTTCTTGCGGGTGACAGCTGACGAAATGGCATGACCGGGAATGAATCTGCGAGTACGAGCGCTAGTGAAAGGGGAAACTCCAGTGACATCAAGATAAACATCTCTACCATCCTCCCAATTATAAGCCATGATATCAGCAGGTCGAAACTCCTTGCCATTGATGACACCCAAATAGACCTCTTTTCTAGCTACAACCCCGGCATGATAACACATGTCCGCCAAAATATCTTTCACCAGATCATGTCTGAATTTGAGCCCAACTTCACTTGCACAATGGATTGCATGATCGCCAAAAATATCCATAAGTTTTCCGCCACAAGGGCACTTGCTGCCATCGAAAAAAAAGGGTATTGCCAAGCGGTATTGTAGCACCGAGCTAAACTATCTAGGCCCAATATCCTGAGCAAGTCCAGGAATTGGGATTGCCTTGAGGAAGTCCAAAGCATGGACCGATCTGTTACACTGCCAAACAGCAGCCTCACGGGGAGATAGAGCAAAATTAGAGGGTACCTGGTCTCGAACTGCACCAAAGTAAATAGCCGCCAATGACTTCATGGAAAGGGGGCGGTATCGTTAATGTTGAAATCCGAGGAGGCAATCCCGCAAGCTTGCTTGAAACATTGTAACGCGCTGTTAAAATCAGGACCGGGGACTGTGGTTACATGGCACTTCAAAATAGAGTGCTGCACTTGCCGTGTCTGCACCTGATATGCTAGGTAGCAGTACTTCATTATGTCTGTCATAGTGAGTATACCAAGCCCCCCGTCCTTGATGGGGAGTGTATCCAAACGCTGTAGGACTAACCCAAAACCAGCACCATCTCCAACCACCAGTCAGCGAAGATATTGCATGAGAAAACCATCGAACCGTTCAGCCGCAGGTGCTAACGCTTTTTGGCAAGTGGTACGTAAGGCAAAATACAGCCTTGATACCCCAGTACAACTACGCAAGAGCAATAGCTCACATTGGGGATCTTGCAGCTGTCCATAAGCTGAATGGTATTATCGATTCTATGCATCACAGTGTTGCAGCAGAAATTCGTGTCCAAACTTGCCGGCCCACCAAGCAACATTACACCATCAGTAGGCGTACCTATATTCACAGGGAAGGCATCGAAAGTATCTCTTCTCGGATCATATGAAGGCCGAAACAATTCGGTCTTCGAAATGTTCAAATGTAACCCGTAGCCTGGTCCATCTTCTTGAAGAATTTTTAGAGCTTTGGATACTTCCATCATATCACCTGCTATGGTTCCATCGTCTAGATACCAAGCATGGAAATCTAGACTACAATTGGATGCAATCTTCTCCACAAGTGGGTGTAGAGCTAAGGCAAACAACAGGGGACCAAGAGGGTCACCCTTTTGTACCCCTTGTGTTGAGGAGAGGATGTGATCGCGGTAATATAGCCTGGCGGGTTTCATGTAACAAAATTCCACCCAATGTGCAATACTGGGGCATCGAGTACGCACCTCCCTAATGATGGCAGATCGATCAACAAGGTTAAAAGCGTTTGAAAAGTCGATCAACAGCATAGATTTGGTGGCATCAGAACCACACAGCTCGAGTAATCTATTGGCCGAATGCAAAATTCCTTCCCCTCAACCCGGAATGCCAACTCCAAACTGGAAGTTACCAAGATAAGTATTCAAGGTTTTAACGACCGAATTGGCAACCAATTTGGAGCACACCCTACGCCATATGGTACCCACCGCAATGGGTCGTAAACCACCACCAGGTTTAAGTAGAGGCGTCAAGGGTGCGCTAGCAACGAATTCACCAAGAATTGAGGGGCATTTGCCCGCAAGCCAAAGATTCGCGACACCCGTAATCGACTGCAGCACATCATCTGCGATAGCATCACTAGCTCCACTCAAAGCATGCTGAGCTCTGAGGCCATCCCTGCCACAAGACGTTCCATTGGGAAAGCAATATCATTATCATATCATTAATATTATTGTTAACCAATCATCACTTTATTATATTACTAATCAATCATCATACCATTATTATTATTATTATTATAAATTTTTATTTTGGTTATTATTATTATTACATGAAATTAGTTGGAAGCCTAACAAGCTAAGCTCCAACGACATACTACTACATTAATTGAACAGGTTGTTGTGCTAGCCTACTAGCGAGCCTCATGGGTAACCTTGCCAAGGGGAGCCGAAGCGGGAGGGGGGGCGAGATTGTGTCAATTCCTGCAATATTACCCCATTGGGGACTTGAACCTGGGACCTCCTGGAACGCATGAAACTTCGGGGAACGGGGATGACCAGCTGAGCTAGGGCCCGTTCTAGCATATCATTAGCATATCATTAATATTATTGTTAACCAATCATCACTTCATTATATTACTAATCAATCATCATACCATTATTAATCATCATCATCATTATTATTATTATGATGTTATCAGAGAAACAAATATGGCAGAAATTGGCACCGCACTTACCCTAGCACTCATTCGTATATGAGGAATATTTAAATCAAACAGTAAGCATACTTTCTCTACTGTCCAGACTAATCATGCATGGAAGATAACTATTATGGACCTATATGCTCATTAATGGCGACAAAATGCTCATACAAGTACATAGTAGCATATATTTTGTTCCCATAACAGACACATGAACGGAAACCCAACTATATGAGACGTAAAAAAAAGAAGAAAAAAAAGATCAATTACGGACGAGACTCAAGATAGCATCAAAGAGATGATCACAACTGCAAGCATTACAGAGAATCAAAATATGCGAGATATAAAACCAAAATATGATGAAGCAAAATAGATTATGATGGACTTTCACTTGTGATTATTATTCATTCAAAAATTTATGAAGTATTTGATCGACTTAAATATACGACATGAATCACGTTATTAGCATATGAACTCTATCCGAGCAAAGGAAAGATGATGTACAACATAACTTGCAGAGGAACAAAGGACAGATTATAAAAGGAAATCATTAATCAAAAGAGATCGACTGTACTTTCATTAGTTATCACATTACCCATCATACAGTTTCCGTTTTTCTCATAAAAGAAATTAGGTTATAGTACAGACCTGTTTTCGCTATCCAGGGATTATAATATCGCTTAGATAAGGATGATTCAACAAAGGGGGTAATGCTCCGCAAACTTGATCATACTCCGTTCCAACTTAACTTAGTTGCCGATCAAACACCCACTAATGTCTCCTATTCTTCCTTTCCAACTCAAAAACGTTCAGCTTTGTTTCTTTCTCTAGTTCTAACCTTATGTATCTCACTAAAAATTTTCGCCCTTAACCATAAGAATTGTCTCCCTATTTATAGTTTCTTCCCTTCAACAAGAACCTTAGGATTCCATGACCTATGTCCAATGGAACCAATTAAAAACCTAAATTTCATTTCCATATTTTCACAAAATATTATTTTCTTTGTCAAATTATTTCGATATCATTTCCATAATCAAAATATATTTCACTTAATTATGAGATTCTAATTGGGTAGAAAGACTTGGGAGCAAAGCAAAGGATATTGACATTTTTTCCTCATTTGAAAAACGGGTGGTTGGGACGTCCATGAACTAGTTCTATGCACGTCTAAAGACCATTTGAGCTAGTGGAGCTAGCAGGCTAAATAGGACGTAATGGATACTTGAACATTTTTGAGCTAGTGGACGTTAGTTGGTAGGCCATTAAAATGGGACCTAATTTGGACTTTTTGATTCTTTATAATTTGGATTACATGGACACATTTCTAGGTTGGGACGTCCATGAACTAGTTCTATGCACGTCTAAAGACCATTTGAGCTAGTGGACGTTAGTTGAACATTTTTGAGCTAGTGGACGTTAGTTGGTAGGCCATTAAAATGGGACCTAATTTGGACTTTTTGATTCTTTATAATTTGGATTACATGGACACATTTCTAGTCACCTTGGACATAGTGTAAACAATCCTCGTTTTGGGCATTCGATCGGCTCACTGCTTATATCATCTTAAATACGATCATATGGACATACGGTTAGAATTTACGTACGAAATTAGGGTGTCTACACAATATTAGCTTAGTAACAAAGCATTCAATATTCACAATTATAGAAAACCTGATTAGATACAAGCTAATATTTATCAACCGTTAGATCGAAAACATAGATTGTTATACACACATGTACTACACGTTTGTAGGCTTGTGAAAACCGTACCCAAACTTGTACATTAGTTGGTTCAACACTAGTTAACCAAATGGTTAGCCAAATGATAACTTTCATATCAACCATATTCTTCTTCACCAAAACTAGTCCAAATGACTCAAATGAACTAGTTAGAGAGTTGTTCAATTGCTTAGATCTTTATGTACTACACAAGACACAATTGAAGAAAAAACGATGTAACTCACTCGAATCGATTCATGAACTATAAATCCACGATTTGCAATAGCATTCCTTAGTTTATTATGATAAGTTCACAAACATAGTTTTTAGACATAACCTACTTAAGTTCGCGGACTGGGTTCGCTGACTTAAGTTCCCGGATGGAGTTCACAAACTCCAGCAGAAATTCTCGGTCGAGAACTTCCGTCAGTTCATGGACTGGGTTCACAGACTGAATTCGCGGACTGAATCTCACGCACTTCTCCGGTTTCACTTGATCAACAACGTTCGCAAACTTCGGTTCAAGAACTAAGGACTTATACATATATGCGTTCCCACAACAATGCTTATATCCTCCAATGGTTATATTATCTAAACTCTCATTTTAATCATGGAAACATTCTTAGAGGGCGTTATATAGTTGTTATTCGCAAACTATTTTTCGTCAGAGCAATTTCCAAAATGTCTGAAACATAACATGACTTTCGTCACTAGGTAAAGATGAACTTGGCTAAAGCGAAAGCTTTACCAACACATATTTCTAGAAATAGATAAGCGAGATATACTCAGCTCGAAATATCATATGTGTATATTCTTAGTCTATATAGTAATACGACTTTTGTCTCAAGATAGGAGATAGAATAGATAGACTTTCGAGTGATAGATAAGTTCAAGTCTCCTCATACTTTTTAGTCGATGAAGATCTACTGGTTCCTTGAGTAGTCCTTCGTCTTGTATGATGATCGCCATGGAGTTCTTGATCTCAACTATACTTTGTATCCTAGTCCGAGACCTTAGCTATAGTAGACTAAAAATCAAAGACTTTATATTTTTGATTACTAATATTGACAAACATGCTTGAGATAGCAACGCATGCGAGTTCGCCCGAGAAATGCTCTAACAATCTCCCCCTTTGTCAATTTTAGTGGAAAAACTATTAATACATATGGAATACAAAATATATAAATAAACTTTGTAGATCTTATTCCACATGTCGTCTAATCTTCAACAATACTCGAAATCTTCGTCACTTCCAAGTAATCCAATGATCCCAAAGGTTGTAAGTTTAGCACTATCGTTGTTGAAAATCCGTAGCTATAACGATGAGAAAGGCAATGGTTCTCAATCATTGTTATACAGTGTCATAGTATCATTACACATCGTCAAAATACTATGGTGATACTTCACTCCCCCTTAGTCAATACTCCATCTCACATGGAAACCACTCCCCCTTACATAATGATCCGAAAACCATATGTATTTGTAGTGTGATCTACATATTAATTCTCCCCATTTTTGTCAATAAAATTGGCAAAGGTACAAGAACGGGATCCTAATGAAATTTCCGTAAGAGACATTTCATGACCAAAGGTAAATGTATATCATCTTGTTTAGATGCAATCATAAATCCGAAGCTAAATGCATTCATCAAGGAGTCTATAAAGATATAAGATAACCCCTATAATATTCCACAGACGCACTCCCCACAAAGATTTGGAAATTAAGCACAAGTTCAAAAGAACTCTCCCCCATAAAATGTCATTCCCAAGGGAACAATAAGAGCGACCTTAATTTCAAAACAAAAAAATTAGGATTTCTTTAGACTCAACAAATTACATACAAGTATGAATTTGGAATCCAAAAAGAAATATTCAATCATATTAACCAAAGCGAACCAAGATTAATTTGACTAAATATGCTCGACACAAGTAAACTTATGGAGCCTTAAATCAATTAGATTAATCACAAGAAAACTTGCAAATAATCTAATTGTCATACTCAACCAAACTAATCACAAAAGTAATCAATTTAATTGGCCACACTCGACATAAGAAATTTATGGAGCAATGACTAAGTTAATCATGAATAACCAACCCAGTCAAAGAAATGCTCAAATATTAGAAAACTTATGGAGTGATAACTAAATAACCACACAAGATGATTAATTTAGTTCAATCATGTTCAACATAAAGTACCTTACGGAATAAAAACTAATCTAATCACATAGCAATCAACTTTTGTTGTTTTAGTGCTCAACATAAGACACTTCATGGAACAACACAGTATTTACACAAAAATTATGGATCGGAGAATCGACCTTATACCGTGGAATAAGCAAGGATTCATTCTATGTTTCCATCACTATTTGCACAATGAGACACAATAGATATAATCCTTGAATCACAAAAGATTTTAACCTATATTACATCAATAAATGATAATATAGGCTTAACTTTCGTGTTTTGTCAAAAGTATATTTATTCTTTTATCAATATCTGCATATCAATTCACGAACGACTTTATTTTTGACAAAATATGGGACAATCAAGTTCACGGACATAAACACACATATCCCATAACAATATTGCAATATATAGAATCAAAAAGATTAATACTGCAAAAATCATCTTCCAAACAAGTTTAGAATTTAAACTAATAAATCTAAAAACAAGAAGATGAAAACTTTGGACATAGCTATGTGTAATCACAATAATGGCTATTCCGAAACACCAGTTATTCTTCTAAAAAAAATAAGAAAAATAGAAGATTTACTAGGTAAACAGAAATCAGAGTTCATTAAGAACCTCGTATCTTTCAATAAAACCATCAAAGAATGTATCGCTGATTTCCTTTATTCTCTTGACCGTATACACACCATGTTCGTGAGTTAGAACACTAACTTTGCGATCAACCACCCGAGAAAGTTGTCTCGCTTTGGCACAGTCCATGATAAGATTTTTTGGATTCTGTATCAGAATGTTCTGATTAGCAAGAATTCTGGCCTGACCATCTAAAAGTTAGTTTATTTTCAATTGAAGATTTGGAAACTCGACCCTTGAATCATTCTGAAAATGGGTTAAATCCTTGACAGAATCATCAATCCAGGAGTTGTGATCCTTTCTTTCAAGCATCTTCATTAGAACCAGCTCCTGAATTGACATACGTTCATGATTATCTTCCTCCATGTCAAGACGCACAATCTCTTGAGATCTTGCAGAGTTCTCCATGGAGTTTTAAGGAAGAGAGAACACAATATAGAACAAGTATATATGCGTTCGTCAACAAGAGTAAAAAACTCTGGTTTTAAAAACCCTAGAAACTCACAAGAGGAGGACGCAGACATTTGTGGACTACCAACAAAAGGACTCAAACAGAAATAATATACAACATACTTGAGTATTCCTCAATTATTTTCCCTGCACCTCTCAAGTTAGAAACAAGGAAACAAATACCTGGAATTAGGTAGTAGAGTGGAAATTAATTCCACTATGGTCATCGGGAAAGGAGTTGTATATATCATCTGACTGTTTGATCTTTGTTTTATTCGCATTTCTTCGGTTGATTTTCATCCCAGAAGGATAAGACATGGCGTACTTAACAAATCCATCAGATGACTTTCTCTGAGGACTAAGTCTAGGACCTCTTGCAATTGGTTCAAGAAGATCAGAATAGATAGGAATCTATTTTCTAGGCTTAGATTTATCAGAAACATTATTATAAGTACATGGAATACTTTCTTTAGCAACACAAGAATTCATGCCAGAATGCACTTGAGCCATGTGATGATTTCTAGAATAGAGATCATTCTTATAAGGTTTCTGATTTCTTATGGGCATACGATTCACATCATTAGTCGATTGACTTTTTGTTTCATTGACCGTGAAGAGAAGCAAATCATGAAGCTTAGAAATTTCTTTCCTTCTTGCAAAACAATGGATAGCATAGTGATTCTTTTCCAACAAAAAGTACAGGTTCATGGAGGAGGAGAAATAATGGCACTTGTATTTGCTTCATAGCCATATGAGAAGATTGCAAGTTATGTAAATATTTCTTGACACAATATTCTTATGGAGAACATTTCTTCATGTGCTGTAATTCATGAGAATTAATTTGTACATAAGATTTTCTCCTTAAGACGGAGTTTTCCTTTTCCAAGGATTTATACTGTTCATGGGATAGAGTAAGATATGCACTTAGTTTCTCTTTTTCAACACGAAGTTTGTTGAGATTTGATGAATGAGTCTCGAGCAAACGTTTTTCTTTTATTGAGTTTTCCTTAACAACCTACTCAAGAGCACTAATATTTTCAAGTTGTAGAGTAGTTTCTTGTAGAAGTTTATCAATGTTCTTAGATAAGGGCACAAAAATGTTATAGAGATCACGTTCTCGATCAAGAGACTTTTCAAATTCATCGATAAGTTGATCATGATCATTAAAATCAATAGTATCGGATGTAATTTTTGAAATTTCGGTGAGCTCCTTTTCAGCTTTTGCCAGAGTGTCATATGCCTCATGAGAGGAAGAAATGTCATCATAAAATTGAACATTCTTTCTACCTTGGGATTCGGAAGAATCTACTTAGGAGTAATCCTTTGAGGTGTTTCTAAGACACTTGACATAAACAAAGGCTTTAGGAGACATTTTGGTACGCGCAAAGGATATCTTGTCCTCAGACTCAGATTGCCACATACACAGACTTGTAAGGTCTTGAACGTTTTTGCCTGATCTGATACCAATTGAAAAAACGAGGGTCTAACAAACACACCCAATATTTCGATTAGCAATCTGTATGGACAACTCCGAGTTACTTTCTAAAGAATCAACTAGACTCAATCAATAGAAAATATCTCAAGGAGTTATTATCCCAATCTCTCAATTTGATTTACTCAAGCAAATACAATCTGCGAGTCTTAATCAAAGAGAGATAACTTGGATGGTGCCAAAAACCAATATCTAAGTGTCAATCAATTTAAATCAACAACCAATAAGGTCGGATATTCTAATTGATTGTATAACGCACAACCTGTATTATTTCAATTATATAACAAAATATAATGCGGAAAAGAAATAACACAGACACCGGAATTTTGTTAACGAGGAAACCGCAAATACAGAAAAACCATAGGACCTAGTCCAGATTAAACATACACTGTATTAAGCCGCTACAGACACTAGCCTACTCCAAGCTAACATCGGTCTAGACTGTAGTTGAACCCCAACCAATCTAACACTGATCCAAGGTACAATTATGTCCCTACGCCTCTGATCCCAGCAGGATACTGTGCACTTGATTCCCTTAGCTGATCTCACTCACAACCAAGAGTTGCTACGACCCAAAGTCGAAGACTTTAATAAACAAATCTGTCTCACACAGAAAAGTCTACAAGGATAGATAAATTCGTCTCCCAAGAATAAACCTATGAGTTTATTTCCGTATTTTGATAATCAAGGTGAACATGAACCAATTCATAAAACCAGACTTATATTCCCGAAGAACATCTCAGCTTGATCAATCACCTCACAATAAACTTAATAGACGCAGCGAAGAAGATTATTGAGGAATCACAAACGATAAGACGAAGTATTTGTGACTACTTTTATATCTTGCCTATCAGAGATAGAAATCTCAAGTCAATTGTTAAAAATATACTCGTACGATAGAAGATGCAAGATCAGGTCACACAACTATGATAAAAGTAGTATTGGTCTAGCTTCACAATCCCAATGAAGTCTTAAGTCGTTAACCTGGTTTTAGAAGAAGAAAACCAAAGGTTAAAGGAGAATCGACTCTAGCTTAGCAAACTAATATCACACAGAATGTGTGGGGATTAGGTTTCCAAGTTGCTAGAGTTCTCCCTTATATAGTCTTCAAATCAGGGTTTGCAATCAATGTTATCTTAGTAACAAAGCATTCAATATTCACCGTTAGATGAAAACCTGATTAGATACAAGCTAATATTTATCACACGTTTGTAGGCTTGTGAAAACCGTACCCAAACTTGTACATTTGTTGGTTCAATACTAGTTAACCAAATGGTTATCCAAATGATAACTTTCATATCAACCATATTCTTCTTCACCATAACTAGTCCAAATGGCTCAAATGAACTAGTTAGAGAGTTGTTTAATTATGTAGGAGCAGAATCTCGCAGCATTATTATGCTTGCGAATAATTAACGACGCAACAAATGATAGCTTGCGAAATTGTGGAGAGAAAAGACATCTTGCGAGCAAGGCTGCGAAGACTCGCATGACATATTTTAGATCCGAAATTGTGGGGCAACACAACTGTCATCTTTTATGAAAAATCATATAAATAGCCATTTAGGCATGAGAAAGAAAGGAGAGAGTTCTTTTGGGAAAATAGATTTTGGAGAGACATTTGAAGTTAGAATTTTGTAAAGAAAGAGAGAGACTTATTTTTGATGATCTTCTTCCCCAAAAAACTAGAGCTCCAAATATTCATTAATGGAGTCTCAATTGTAAAATCATGTAATTACATACAAGCACTAGTGAAGAACCATGGATGTAGATCACAATGATCGAACCATGTAAAAATCTTTGTGTCTCTTTTACAATTTTAGTACTTTAATCTTCATTTTCATATCAAATAAATTAGATCATCAAATCAAATTAATAGAATCTCATGAGGGTGTAGTTGTGGGATTTCCTGCAACTACATAATTGGCGCTAGAAACATGGAGGAGTAAAGGATTTATCCTTCCTGTAATTTGTTGATTCAAGAGATTTCCATGAAGACTTGCTACGGTTCATATTTTTCTAGATCTAAAAAATAAAATAAAAAAAATTTAGGTTCAAAAATGGAAATTACATGGAAGAAGATACACTTTCAGGGAGTAAACATCATCAACAATTCAAAGATATGAAAAGAATAAGAGAAAAAATTAGTTTCTGTGGTGAAATTCACGGAAGAAAACCAAGGTTTCAATGGAAGATTTCCATATTCAGGAGAAAAGGCAAAAAGCAAATTGTTGAAAGAAATTAAGAAGAACGAAGAGAAGATAAGAGGCAGACGCTGCAATTTCTACCACAAACAGAAATTCACATAGGTGGTCAAACATCAAAGAAAGAGGGTGCGAATTCCTAGATCCTGAATTCACAAACCATGCGAATGTTTTGCAAATTTATGAAGTACGAGCGAAGTACAAGATAAATTCAAAGTATGGTTTTACACTAAAACACAAATAAGGTCCAGCACAGTTGGTCATGTTCATGGAGTTCGCAGAGCAGGACGCAGGGTCGATTTGCACCTCACGCGAATTTTTCCGCATTATTTTGTTAAACTGCCAAGGAGGAAGATAATGTCAAAAGTTAGTATTGTGCGTTTCTACCGCACAGTCAAGGACGCACAGATGGCAAAGGGGGGAAGAGAACAAGCTTCAGTTCACATGATCGAATCTCACCATACGCGGTGGTTATTTCGCAAGTTACTTCGATCATTACGCAAGAAGAAAGTAGATGATAATTTCGCAGAGATATTTCGCAAACAAGAGGTAGCACAGATGGTCAACAGTGAAGAGAAGGAGTTTTATGTCTAGGTTTCAAATCTCCCCATTCGCAAAGAATTTTTTTCCCTTCGCAAATGTTTACCTTGCGAACGTCCGCATCATGAACACTTCGCAGATGTTCGTTTACTTCGTGCAAATGTTTACTTCGCACAGTCTTTGATAATTTCGCAAGAGTATTTCGCAAAGAAGAAAGTTGATGACTATCTCGCAAATTAATTTCGCAAGAGAGGGTTAGAACAGTTGGTATGGTGCGAGAATATGCAAGAAGTAGGTCAAGGGTTCAAGTCTCACTTCTCACATTTCTTTTTGCTGCACGAAGTTCATACATTTCAAGGCATTTATTCACTTCTCTAACAACAGCATCGAACCATAAAAGCTAAGTACCACTTCCCTGAATATTTTACTTACAGAAAATGAATTTTTTTTGATTTATTTTACAAAAAGCTATACTATCGCAATATTTTAAAGAACATTTATAAGATTTTTAATATTTCAAAAGATTTCAAAAAATGTGATTTAATTTATCAAAGGCGATATAATCACAAGATTTCTAAAATTTCTAAGATTTCTAAACATCTCAAAGATTTTTTATTTGATTGACAAACAACGATATATTCGCAAGATTTCAAAGATTTTAAAAGTTATAAAAAATGAGTTCATCACAAAAATTTAAAGATCTCAAAATTTTTCAAAGACTTCAAAGTTACAAAAAACAGAGAAAATTAAATTTATATATTTCTATAGAACAGTTTTGATTTAAAGACGCGATATGAATACTTCTCATATTTCTTCAAGGATTGAAACAAAAAGGTAATCAGTATATTTGTTTGCAACGTATAACAAAACGTATTTTGAAAAACAATATAATGAAATGAGGTATTTCGCAACATAAAATATTAGTGATGAGTTTTTACGAATAAAAATGATTTATTGCGATCAGCTTTCATTAAAGAAAGACGCAAAGAGAGATAACTTGGATGACACTGGATGACACTGTTATAGCTTTACCAACACATATTACTCTATTCTATCTCCATGAAAGGATAGTATTTCATGTTGTAAGTTTAGCACTATCGCAATGCGTGCTATCTCCAATGGTCCCAAAGGTTGTAAGTTTAGCACTATCGTTGTTGAAAATCCGTAGCTATAACAATGAGAAAAGCAATGGTTCTCAATCATTGTTATACAGTGTCATAGTATCATTACACAGCGTCAAAGTCCAATTGCATCACAACTTTAACAACAATACTATGGTGATACTTCACTCCCCCATAGTCAATACTCCATCTCACATGGAAACCACCCCCCCTTACATAATGATCCGAAAACCATATGTATTTGTAGTGTGATCTACATATTAATTCTCCCCATTTTTGTCAATAAAATTGGAAAAGGTACAAGAACGGGATCCTAATGAAATTTCTGTAAGAGGCATTTCATGACCAAAGGTAAATGTATATCATCTTGTTTAGATGCAATCATAAATCCGAAGCTAAATGCATTCATCAAGGAGTCTATAAAGATACAATATAACCCCTATAATATTCCACATCCATACTCCCCACAAAGATTTGGCAATTAAGCACAAGTTCAAAAGAACTCTCCCCCATAAAATGTCATTCCCAAGGGAACAACAAGAGCGACCTTAATTTCAAAAGAGAAAAGAAGGATTCTTTTTGCAATTAAGCTTAGATATTTTTTTCCTTCTTGCAAAACAATGGATAGCATAGTGATTCTTTTTCCCACAAAAAGTACAAGTTCGTGGAGGAGGAGCAATAATGGCACTTGTATTTGCTTCATAGCCATAAGAGAAGATTGCAAGTTATGTAAATATTTCTTGACACAATATTCTTCTGGAGAACATTTCTTCATGTGCTGTAATTCATGAGAATTAATTTGTACATAAGATTTTCTCCTTAAGACAGAGTTTTCCTTTTCCAAGGATTTACACTTTTCATGGGATAGAGTAAGAGATGCACTTAGATTCTCTTTTTCAACACGAAGTATGTTGAGATCTGATGAATGAGTCTCGAGCAAACGTTTTTCTCTTATTGAGTTTTCCTTAACAACCTCCTCAAGAGAACTAATCTTTTCACGTTGTAGAGTAGTTTCTTGTAGAAGTTTATCAATGTTCTTAGAGAAGGGCACAACAATGTTATAGATGAAAATGTGCGGGTCTAACAACCTCACCCAATATTTCGATTAGAAATCTGTATGGACAACTCCGAGTTGTTTTCTAGAGAATCAACAAGACTCAATCAATAGAAAATATCTCAAGGAGTTATTATCTCAATCTCTCGATTTGATTTACTCAAGCAAATAAGATTCGCTAGTCTAATCAAAGAGAGATAACTTGGATGGTACCAAAGATCAATATCCAAGTGTCAATCGATTTAAATCAACAACCAATAAGGTCGGATATTCTAATCGATTGAACAACGCACAACCTGTATTATTTCAATTATATAAAAATATTATGCGGAAAAGATATAACACAGACACCAGAATTTTATTAACGAGAAAACCGCAAATGCAGAAAAACCCCGGGACCTAGTCCAGATTAAACATACACTGTATTAAACTGCTACAGACACTAGCATACTCCAAATTAACTTCGGTCTGGACTGTAGTTGAACCCTAACCAATCTCACACTAATCCAAGGTACAGTTATGCTCCTACGCCTATGATCCCAGCAGGATACTGCGTACTTGATTCCCTTAGCTGATCTCACCCACAACCAAGAGTTGCTACGACCCAAAGTCGAAGACTTTAGCAAACAAATCTGTCTCACACAGAAAAGTCTACATGTAATAGATAAATTCGTCTCCACGAATAAACCTATGAGTTTTGTCCCGTCTTTTGATAAATCAAGGTGAAGTGGAACCAATCGATAAAACTAGACTTATATTCCCGAAGAACATCTCAGTTTCATCAGTCACCTCATAATAAACTTAATCGACGCAACAAAGAAGATTATTGAGGAATCACAAGCAATGAGACGAATATATTTGTGACTACTTTTATCTTGCCTATCGGAGATAGAAATCTCAAGACAATTATTACAATTGTACTCGTACGATAGAAATAGAAAGATCAGATCACACTACAAGAAAAGTAGTATCGGTCTGGCTTATATAGTCTTTCAAATCAGGGTTTGCAATCAATGTTAGCTTAGTAACAAAGTATTCAATATTCATCATTAGATGAAAACCTTATTAGATACAAGCTAATATCTCTCAACCGTTAGATCGAAAACTTAGCTTGTCATACACACATGTACTTGACGTTTTGAGTTCGTGTAACTGTAACCAAACGTGTACAATGGTTTGTTCAATATTAGTCAACCAAATGGTTAGCCAAATGATAACTTTCATATCAACTATATTCTTCTTCACCATAACTGTAGCTGCAGGAATTCCTACACTACACCCCTCTAGCTGACGTAGACTGCTAATCTAGCTGCTAGGTTAGCACATCATAGGACTAAACCTTATAGAGACATATATCCACCTAAAATGTTGGAAACCAATGACCGAAATTCGTCGGTACCAAAAAAATAATTGTCGATCCAAAGAAAAATAGAAACAAAATCGATCCAAAGAAAAATAGAAACAAAAAATTGTGGAACCAAGAGAGCATGATTTCCATTTCTAGACATCTTAGTTTTACTGCAGTAAAGCCGTAAAGGTGATAACGTGCGTACCTGTCCACCTTGAACCCCACAATATGCAAGAAAGTACTCGAGAAATAGAGGGACCTTAAAACTCTTATGGCTAAGGTATCTATGGTAACCAAGACTAAGCCCAAGATGGAAAGTCATCCAATATAACACGACCGCAACCCAAAATGCATCCCAAGTGAAGTAAAAAGGAGCAAATAACACCCCTGCGTGTTCTACCACCTTCAAGGCTAGACTCATTTTGTCCCTGAAAAGCCATTTTCTTTCCCAAAATGCCAACTCTTTATGCTTGTTCGGTACACCGGCTTTTGCAACTACCATTTTTGGTTAGATTCTGAAGACTAGCTGCTCTTACGATTTCACATTGCCGTTAGTATGATTTATATTATAACCTTTCCTTCTTGGACGAAATGATGAATATAGTATTCCTCGGTCAAAGTCTTCTTGATTATATTTTTTTAACATGTGGATATAATTATTGAGTAGGTAAGCCCGCGGATTCGTCATAATTTTAACTTGATCGATGAATTACTTGAGCATTAGCTGTTAAATGGTTTCTTCTCCATTTTATAATCTTAAAATTTGTCTAGTTTCTTGATTAGGTATATATAGACGTCATTGCCCTAATAATTGTGCATGTAAAATAACCGGAAAATGGGTCATTTGTCCAAAAATAAAATAAAACACGGTTCAAATGGACGAGTAAAATTTTGTATGGGTGAAATGGACAAAAAAAAAATAGCAAGGATGAAACTAGATTCATCCTGACTTAAACTTAAAAATAGCAAGGATGAAACTGGATGCATACTGTGTAAAATAAAAATAAGAAAAAAGTATTTGAAAATGGGCAAGATGAAACCGGTTACATCCTACCTATTTTTAAATTTTTGTCCATTTAAACAGTATCTAAATCTAACTGTCTTTTCACCGAGGAAATTTTAATTTTGATCTTTTTAACCAATTTTATGTAAAATAACTAAGAATAGATTTGAACTCCATTTCCATCTCACTCTCATAAGTACTGTGAACTGTTTGCAACCGCCAACCGCCATGCCGTAGAAGAAAAGAACCAAGTCTATTGTTGACAAACTCACCTATACCATAAGACCTTAACATCTTAATCTTGTAAGAGAAATATTTTGAACTCAAAGTATACTTTTAAAAAATTCGAGCATCATTTTAGATAGTTCTTTCATTTACATCTAGAACAGTACTTATTGCTGACCGTGGTCTTAATACAACGCAAAATACATAGGAATCACAAGTACTTAATTGACTATTTTCAGTTGACCACAATGACTGTATGATTTTATTCTATGATACTACAAACCAGTAGAAATACACAAGATATATACATAAATACAAATTAGTAACCCCAATGACAGTGCCCCTTAAAAAGGCCATCGCACAATAAATCGTCACAACAGTGTTTGGTGAATAATCCACAAACTTCACCTGAACGGCGTCATGCACTGACAGAAGCTAGAAATACCGAAAATATCATAAACAACACAAGTAGCATATTCATGGCGTTCTTCCTCTCCATTATCGCTTGTTAATGAATTTATTGTCTTAATTATAAGTTTGATGGATGAATATGAAATATGAATACGTAACATATAAATAGTTCGCTCGGGCAGGAAGTGATTCATTTTTTTGCTCATCTCCAAATCCTAAATGCATGATCAACTACCTTAACCGCTTTATTAAGTAGTTAATTAAATCATCTTACAAACATTAATCACGTCACTAATAGCACCATTCATTCATTATGGATGGTGATGATTCAGTTTAAGAGTTCCAGAACGACATCACCTGGCTGTTTCCACTAAGAAGAGTGCATACATGGCGAAAATTTACTGACGGTGTAAGATTTCGGAGACCAAGTGGCAAAAGATACTCTTAATGCCGTCAGAATGATAAAAAACTAATGGCAAAACCGTTTTATTGACTTTTATCTTTAAATTTGAAAAAAACGTTTTAAAAATGAAACAAAACAAAAAAAATTGAAAGTTCCAAAAGAATCCGTGGATTCAAAGTCCCAGGCCTAGTTAGCAAGTCGGGATTCGGCATACGTACGGAACGGCAAACGTACGGGTATTATTCGGATTTGTAAAAATCAAATTCGGTCAACTATACGGTCTTCGGTTCGTGGTTCGGAAGTAGTACGGAACGGTATACGTACGTGTATAATTCGTTTTCCATATATCAGTTCGGCCTCCAAAATTCGGCAGACATATATAATAAATTAATACTCCCTCCGTTCCACTTTAGTTGATATTTTAGGTGTTTACACGTAGATTAAGAAATAGAGAGAGATATAAAAGTTTTCTATGTATACTCTTGAGAAAAATCTTCAAAAATTAATTGTTATTAGTGTAATTGAAAATAAATTTATGGTTACAAGACAAAATGTTAAGGTAATGTTGGCAGTTTTGTGGGAAAAATATGAAAACTATCAAGTAATGTGGAACAAAAAAATAACCCTAATCACTCATCTAAAGTGGAACGGAGGGAGTAAATATCTATAGCTATAAATGACTAATTTATGGTTTATATGGTGGTAAATACATTTTAATATGAAGTAAAAATGCATTATATAAAAATATATGAAGAAATTAACAACAACCATCGCTTGGCACAATGGTTTGGGTTACACTTGGTGAACTTAAGGTCTTGAGTTCGATTCCCTTCACCTTCAATCCTTTTTGTAAAGGGAAATATTAATGGATGGGGCCGAGTCAAACTCGACCGAGTCTAATGGATGGGGCCGAGTCAATTGAACCGAGTCAAATATTCTCACCGAACGAATTCGAACGAATTACCGAATTCGCGGATTATTCGGGCACCTCATATTGAACGCGTATTAGGGTCGGGGTTAGGAGGGAACGCGAATAATTCGGAAAACGCATCGATTCGGAATAATTCGCGAATTATTCGCCGAATTGCTAACTAGGGTCCCAGGTATTAAGAAACCATTTCTTTAATTGGTTTCATAGTCGACCATGGTATTCTAAGATCTATTTAAAACCCACATTTTTAGTTGTCTCACCATATATTGAATCAAAACCAAAACCAAAACAAGTGATGTTATAGAGATGGAGATATTGCAAGGGTTAATAGGGAAGTTGAGTAGAAAAATGTATGGAGTTTTTTGTTTGGGAGTCATGGTATTTGCATTTGCAATAGTTCATTGCTCAAGTGTTGTTGCTGGTGATGATGTTGAGAAAATTACAAGTCATTCTAACTCTCATCATTTACATTACACTACAGCCAGGAAAAGACTTGTGGCTTTACATGGTCCTCCTTTGCGCGCGCATCCAAAGTTAGTGTGATGTGTGTTGCCGATTGTCAGTGTTTCCAGTATTGCTTCTACTAATCCGCATACAGTAGTCGATCGAGCATGATCTTTCTTTGAGTTTATCTTACTGTATGACTTTAAATATTTTCAGAGTTGAGAGTTGTTAATTAACTATTGTTAAAATATTAAACTTGATTAAATCTAGAAAAATCTAATTAGTCATGTGTTAGAATAGATAAGACAAAATAAGTATTAGTCATGTGTTAGATAAGTATTAGTCAAAATAAGACATGTGAAGGATAAGCTTCTCCATACTTATCCTTATTATATTCTAGAGTATTCTCTCTAGATAAGAGAGTATTAGACATGTGAGGATAAAACCCTCCATACTTATCCTTGGTATTATCCTCTAGAATATTCTCTTTAGATAAGTGTAATGAGAGTGTAAATAAGAGTCTAGATAGAACTATCTAGAGAAGTAAGTGAGGCTATAAATAGGCAACAATGGTTCACTTGCAAACCATCCAAAACCAAGTGAGCTAGCAAATAATAAGAGTGGTGTAAGAAAAGAAAAGTGAGTCTTGTACAACAAAGTTTGAGAAATAAAATTCAGTTTTGGTTAAACACCAAGTTGAGTCATTCCAATACCCAATTTCAATACCCATCAACCATTAGCCTCAAAACGATTTCCAACAAAGTGGTATCAGAGCCAAGGTCCTAATGGCTACTGAAATGTTTCCCTTCCAAATTCCTAAACTCACTAAAGAAAACTATGACAACTGGAGCATTCAAATGAAGGCGTTGCTAGGCTCGCAAGATGCGTGGGAGATAATAGAAAAAGGTTATGTCGAACCGGAAAATGAAGCGGCGCTACCACAAGTTGAAAAGGATACACTACGTATTTCGAGAAAGAGAGATAAAAGAGCTCTTTTCCTTCTTTATCAAGGCATGGATGAGTCGTCCTTCGAGAAGATATCAAGAGCCGCTAATGCAAAGCAAGCATGGGAGATTTTGCAAAATTCCATCAAAGGCGTGGACAAAGTAAAGAAGGTGCGGTTGCAAACTCTAAGAGGTGAGTTTGAATCTCTCTCCATGAAAGAGTCTGAATTAATATCGGATTATTTTTCAAGAGTTTTAGTTGTTGTCAATCAACTAAGAAGAAATGGTGAGGTCATGAGTGATAATCGTGTGATCGAGAAAATATTACGGTCACTCGTTCCAAAATTCGATTACATCGTCGTCGCAATTGAGGAGTCCAAAGACGTCGAAACCATGACCGTGGATGAGCTCATGGGATCGCTACAAGCCCATGAAGAAAGAATGAAAAAGAGAAGCAAAGAGGGAGCAGTAGAACAAGTTCTACAAGCAAAGCTCACTTTGAAAGACAAAGGAGAGAGTTATGGTAGTAATGCTAGAGGAAGAGGACGCGGCTACTATGGAGGAAGAGGAAGAGGCAAGCAGAATGACGATGATCAAAGGGGCCAGAGGTCAAGTTCCACAAGAGGTCGTGGCAGAGGAGATAATTCATGGCGCAACAATAATAGGACAAGGAATAACAAATCTCAAGTTGAATGTTATAATTGTCATAAGCATGGTCATTATGCTCGAGATTGTTGGTTTTCATCGGATAACGTCGAAGAAAAAGCTAATTATGCTAATAAAGAAAAAAAAAGGAGACCAGACTTTGTTGGTGGCATGCAAAGGAGGTGACCACAGTGAGAATTGTACATGGGTGCTTGATACAGGAGCAAGCAATCATATGTGCGGCACTAAGGAGAAGTTCGTGGAGCTTGATGAATCAGTTTCCGGCAACGTAACATTTGGAAATGGAGCGAAAACTCCGGTGAGTGGTCTTGGCAAAATTTTAATTAAGTTGAAAAATGGAAATCATGAGTTTATTTCCGATGTTTATTACGTCCCTAACGTAAAAATGAATATATTAAGTTTGGGACAACTCTTAGAAAAAGGCTATAGGATGAATATGGAAAACCTTAGTCTTTTCATAAGAGATAGGAGAGGAAAATTGATTGCCAAGGTGCCAATGACGGGGAATAGGATGTTCTATCTGAACATTCAAAATGACATCGCGAGATGTCTGACTGCTTGTATTAAAGACTCGTCATGGTTATGGAATCTTAGGTATGGACACCTTAATTTTGGAGGGTTAAAATTATTGTCCAAACAAAAGATGGTTAGAGGTTTGCCAAGAATTGACCACCCGGATCAGTTGTGTGAAGGATGTTTACTTGGAAAACATTTCAGAAATAGTTTTCCCAAGGAAACATTCTCAAGAGCCACAAAACCACTGTAGTTGGTACACACATATGTTTGTGGACCAATAAAGCCAAGCTCGTATGGTGGAAATAACTATTTCCTCATATTTGTCGATGACTTTAGTCGAAAAACATGGGTTTATTTCTTGAAACAAAAATCGGAGGTTTTCTCCAATTTCAAGAAATTTAAATCCCTTGTGGAGAAAGAAAGTGGCTTTCAAATTGTGGCTATGAGATCAGATAGAGGAGGAGAATTTACTTCGAAGGAGTTCGAGGCATACTGTGAAGACAATGGAATCCGTCGGCCTCTTACGGTTCCATACACACCTCAACAAAACGGAGTTGCCGAAAGGATAAACAGAACAATTCTCAACATGGCCCGGAGTATGCTGAAGACAAAGAGAGTGCCCAGGGAGTTTTGGGCAGAAGCGGTTGACTGTGCGGTTTACCTGATAAACCGATGTCCCACAAAAAGCGTGAGGAACATGACTCCTTTAGAAGCTTGGAGCGGAGTAAAACCCGGCATCTCACACTTACGAGTATTCGGAAGTATCGCATATGCTCATGTGCCAAGTCAGCTGAGAACAAAATTGGATGACAGGAGTGCCAAGTACATATTTATCGGTTATGACTCTCGATCCAAAGGATACAAGTTGTATGATCCAATCAATAAAAAGGTCGTCACAAGCAGAGATGCGGAGTTCGATGAAGAAGGCTTCTGGGATTTCAGCGTTCAAGAAAAGGATTACAATTTTCTTCCTATTCTAGAAGAGGAAGAAGAAGAACAACCACCAGAACCAGTTGCTCCATATGCTTCACCACCACCATCACCTCCAGCAGCGCATCATGATGATCCATCATCAGCAGATGAGAGCTCCAGCGAAAGGTCCTTACGGACGAGGAGTTTAAGCGATATCTATGGAGACAATGTATCTTTATTTTGTCTTTTTGCAGATAGTGAACCAATAAATTTTGATGAAGCTGTGGAAAGTGAAAAATGGCGAAAGGCGATGAATGAAGAAATGAAAGCTATCGAGAAGAATAGTACCTGGGAGCTTGTGACACTTCCAAAAGGACAAAGAGCAATTGGAGTAAAATGGGTGTACAAAGCCAAGAAAAACGCTAAAGGAGAGGTTGAAAGATACAAGGCAAGATTGGTTGCAAAAGGCTACAACCAAAGAGAAGGCATCGACTATGATGAGGTATTTGCTCCTGTAGCTCGTCTAGAAACTATAAGACTAATTATTTCTCTAGCTGCCCAAAATAGATGGAAAGTTCATCGATGGACGTCAAGTCTTCCTTTCTAAATGGACATCTTGAAGAGACGGTATACGTCGAACAACCACCGGGTACAAAGTAAAAGGACAAGAAAATAAAGTCCTAAAGTTGAAAAAGGCTTTATACGGCCTAAAACAGGCACCAAGAGCGTGGTACAAGTAGAATCGACAAGTACTTCCAAGAAAATAATTTCAAGAAATGCCCGCATGAACATGCTCTCTATGTGAAGGTGAACGAAAAAGGAGATAAGTTGCTCGTCTGCCTATATGTGGATGATTTGATCTTCACCGGCAATAATCCAATAATGTTCGAAGAATTCAAGAAAGCGATGAAGAGAGAATTTGAGATGACAGACATCGGTCTAATGTCATACTATCTCGGGCTCGAAGTAAAACAACGAGAAAATGGAATTTTTATATCTCAAGAAGGATATGCGAAAGAAATCCTTAAGAGATTTAAAATGGAGGAGTGTAATCCGGCAATTACTCCTGTAGAATGCGGAATCAAGCTATCAAAGATCGATGGAGGTGAGAAGGTCAATCCAACTTTTTACAAGAGTCTAGTTGGAAGCTATCAAGGCCAGATATTCTCTATGGAGTAGGGCTAATCAGTCGCTACATGGAGGCACCTACGACTACACATTTGAAGGCTGCCAAGAGAATTTTGCGCTACTTAAAAGGTACGCTTGATTTCGGTTTATTTTACTCGTCATCAGACAAGTACAAACTCGTTGGATACAGTGATAGTGATTGGGCCGGAGATTTAGATGAAAGAAAAAGTACTACTGGATTTGTATTTTTCCTCGGAGATACTGGCTTTACTTGGAGTTCGAAGAAGCAACCGATTGTCACACTCTCCACTTGCGGTTTAGTACGTCGCAGCAAAGATCGTGTGTTTGTCATGCCATATGGCTAAGGAGTTTAATGAAGGAGCTAAAAATGGAGCAGGAAGAACCGACTACAATATTTGTGGACAACAAGTCGGCAATGGCTTTAGCAAAGAATCCAGTGTTCCATGACCGCAACAAGCACATCGACACACGATACCATTTTATTCGAGAATGCATATCGGAGAATAAGGTACAATTAAAATACACAAAGTCTCAAGGCCAAGTTGCGGATATTTTCACGAAACCGCTAAAGCAGGAAGTCTTCGTCAAATTACGAGAGATTCTTGGAGTTACTTCAAATCAAGTTTAAGGGGGGCTGTTAAAATATTAAACTTGATTAAATCTAGTCTAATTAGTCATGTGTTAGAATAGATAAGACAAAATAAGTATTAGTCATGTGTTAGATAAGTATTAGTCAAAATAAGACATGTGAAGGATAAGCTTCTCCATACTTATCCTTATTGTATTCTAGAGTATTCTCTCTAGATAAGAGAGTATTAGACATGTGAGGATAAAATCCTCCATACTTATCCTTGGTATTATCCTCTAGAATATTCTCTTTAGATAAGTGTAATGAGAGTGTAAAGAAGAGTCTAGATAGAACTATCTAGAGAAGTAAGTGAGGCTATAAATAGGCAACAATGGTTCACTTGCAAACCATCCAAAACCAAGTGAGCTAGCAAATAATAAGAGTGGTGTAAGAAAAGAAAAGTGAGTCTTGTACAACAAAGTTTGAGAAATAAAATTCAGTTTTGGTTAAACACCAAGTTGAGTCATTCTAATACCCAATTTCAATACCCATCAACCATTAGCCTCAAAACGATTTCCAACAACTATGTTTATGATCAGTTTGCTTTGTTTCAACTCTCATGTACAATTCTAGTTAATGATGTTTACCAATATAGACTGTATGGACTATGGTAGAATCAAGACCGTTAATGACGAAATTTTCGATCTAAAATTCAAGTCGGCTAGCAACAAGCGAATGTAAATAGACATACTCGAGTTTCCCTTCTTAACGGATGATAGAGACGAGATGAATAAGATGCGCATCAGTCTTGGATAAGCCACCTAGTTTGGTCTATTTGGAGTGTGACGTTTACAAGCCTTAACTTCGACTAAAATTGGAGAAGTAAGAGAAGACATGATAATCCATTAAATCGACCAGTCTGACACCAAGAAGATTTTGGTTTAGCTTGGTTTCTCAACTTGAGAAAACTAAAAGAGAAGGTTTTAGAGCTAAAAAAATAATGTTATATATGCTATATTTAATGCTATATATGCTATATTTTGGGCCAAACGCTGGAGTCCATAATTCTCGGTTCATATAGCATTAGGGTTTGTTTTTTTAGCTAGCTTTGGTTTGGTTTACGAACAAGCTTATATTCCTTTTATAGCTTTTACCATTCCTATACCCCTTTCGAGCTGCTGCTATTTTGCTCATCAAGCCATCAATTCATGTTGGATTATATATACACACCATCAATTCAGAATTTATAATCACAGTGAGGTAGCATATGTAACACCATCAATTGCTGCTTAATTATTAAGTCATGTCAAGGAGCAGAAAACCTAGTATTGATTGTGGTAATAAAAGTAAACCCAATTCCACCATTGCACCAACACTGATGCAGAAGAAAAGAGAATGCAGAAAAAAGAAGTGTGATTATAAAAGTAAAACCATGTCCACCATTGCTCCAAAACTGGTAAAGAAGATACGAAAACGCAGGATAAACACGTTCCTTCCTCAACATATTGTTATGGAAGAAATATTAACCAAGGTTCCAGTTCGGTCATTGCTCCGTTTTGGTGCGGTCTCAAAACACTGGTATAAATCGATTCATATGGATAAACGTTTAACTGATTCTCACTTTCTTCAATCGCGAAAAAACCCCAAATTTATCTTCAGTTTTTTGAATAATGCTAAAGGTGTGATTAATGATGATACTTCATTCCAGAGTCGGTTTTTCGAATTTCCTACTGCAGGCCGCCATGATGGCGATATTCTACCCTTTCTGCACTTAGGTGGGTTTTTTAACTTTGATAATTATGGTGAACTTGTTGGTTACTGTAATGGTTTGCCTTGTATGGAAACTGAGGATTATTATGGAACTTCTTACACGATTTTGCAGCCAAACAGGGGTGATTTTCTCCATATCTACCATCCATCCATCTCTGGGGAACGTATCTTCGATGATCACACCATCTGTCACGGATTTGGTTTCGATTCTTTACCAAACGAGTACAAGTTGGTAAGTGTTTTCCGTACCTCTCACAAGCAGCTTAACATTCTTGTATTTACATTGGGAACTAAATCATGGAGAAATGTCACTAACACAAGCACAGACATAGCATATCACGGTCATCCTATTAGTTGGATAAGAGCATCTACGATTAGTGACAGATCTGCCGTCTTTTGCAGTACTAGTAGTGAATGTTTGGTTTGGAAGATAATAACAACTGTTGGGGGAGGAGAAGGAGCTAACGATAACGAAAATAATGAAAGTAGTAATCAGATGGAGATGTTACTGTCGTTAAATCTCCATGATGAGAGGTTTCAGTTCATTCAACTACCATCTAAAACTACAACTGATAAGCAGCAGAAGCACTTATGTGTTGCTTATCCTCGTCTTCTGGAGTTCAAAGGATATCCTTGTATTGCACATTCAGAAAAAAAACTATGGAGTGGAGTAAGTGATTGTTATCATCGACGTCGATATGATCATCACGATAGTAATAGTACTAGTTGATGTTGCTGTTGTAAAATTCATTTGTATTTACTCAAGGGTGAAGTCAAGCAAGCCTGGGTTAAGGAGGAGAGTTTTGATGTTCGTGTGAGAATTCATAATAATCAACACATATTTGAAGATTAAGAACAACACTTTTATTGATTAATTCTCAGAAATATTACCAGAAATGAAAGAAATCAAGAATACAACCGCTCTCTTAAACTTTCTCTCTCCTTAAAACTTTCTCAATACTCTCAATTGATCTCTCCCTCTTCTGAGTCTATTAGTTCTCTTTATATATGGTAGTTACATAGTCGATGATAGCTAATCTATCCTTTAATTTCGGATATGGCTCGCGCTACTCTCGCAGTAGTTGTAATGTTAATTTTCGCAGATGATATAATCTTCGCAGGCTCGTCATGCTCTTCTCGTGTTTCAGTTACCATCATCCGTTGTGTCATTCTTCGAGGCATTCTGCGACACTCGCAGTGTGTTGTTGAAGAACTCGCAGAAATGTTGTTTATAAATTTCGCAAGAGTATTATTGTGGCGATATTCCGATGCTACATCTTGCCTCTTCTCATGTATTTTCTGCAAAGGGGAAAAGATCATGAGAATTGAAACTTTTTTTAAAACGCCGCAGCTGTTCATATTTTCAGGTTCTCCTGTTCTGACACGTTCCTGCATTCTTCGCCAGATTTATTACACGTATCTTTTCTTCCATTCAATTTCTGACACGTCATTTTCAACCGCTGCACTTCAACCGTTCACGTCTTCTCTTCGCATTAAATGCACTTATCTTATCGAGAATTCTTACCTTGTATATATATCTTCTTCATTCTTCTCTTTTCTTCTTTTTACTTTCTCTTTCCTTCTCTCTGCAATTCCACTTTTCTTCTGCAACTTCCACATCTACTACTGTTGTAACTTTTCTCTTATTCTTTTGATCTTCTATTCTTTTCTTCATTCCCATACTAAGAATTCCTCCAGCGGGTCGTAAAAATCTAATTGCCTTTGAAAAATGCAAAAAAAAGCTTCAAGATAGAGATTTTACTTTATCTACCATTCCCGATCAAAACCCTAAGGCTGAGCTCTCTGTTAAATTATTTTCTGATCATCCATGTAATCATGAGAAGATCATAGTCTCACTAGGTCAACTTGAAGCTGGCCTTCCCAATCCTCTTTATGACCCTGAACTTCCTTTATTCTATGAAATACTTTCTCATGCGAAATTCTCGCGGGCTGTATACAGTTGAGTGGGAATTGCATTCGTTTGATGCTTGAGTTTGATACTCACGGTGCTGGTAAGGAATCTCTTTACCCCCTGAAGCGAAGAACCCTAAATTCGCTAAAGTTCCAATTGTTCCTACGAAGTATACTGTAGAAAATTTCTTCGCGAACTATGAAATAATCCCCATGAGGAAGGATAACACTTGTTGGGGTGTCCGCTTACAGAAGAAGGATGACGTTGCTGTAGACAAAGTTCTTATGCTAGACATTGACTGGCATCCGGGCAATTATTCATCTCCTCGCTACTCTAATGATGATAAATGGTGTATTTTCCCATTATTTTTAGAGGGCCCATACATCTCTGGTTCTCATGCTTTACCTGCGAATCTCGCAGAGTACCAACCATGGGTGTTCAGTTGTCCTGAAATAAATACAGAGGTATATTCCAGAATTTTTTGCTTAAATTACCATTATTATTTTCCCCATGCTTGTATATGTACTCTCGCTGACCACTCCCATTTTACCAGATTGGAAGGCTGAAAGCTAGCTACAAGAAGTTATGGAAACCTAGTACTTTATTAGCACTTAAATCACTCACAGATGAAGTAAGAAATATTCCTTTATGATTCTTAACAATATATTGTTTCCTCTATTTCTTATCTTTATCTGTGTTTGAAGGTTATTGAAGAAAGAGAACCCGTTAAGGTTGCGAAGACTAAGGGGAAAGGCAAAGGTGCTCCTCGCGGGGAGAAATCTGCTGCTCCTCTTTAAAAGAAAATAAAAGTCCAATCCCCTCCTCCTTGAACTCTTCAGTCTAATGAAAGTTCAAGTGATGATACTGATAATGACGATTATGATGATGATGATGATGCTGATATCACTTCTGCGAAGGAGCCCTCCCAATCTGTGTCTTCAATGTCTCAGCTGTCTAGCATATTCTCTGATACTATTCATGGTATTGGGAATGATTCTTTTACTAGCATATGTCAAGATCTCGCAAGTGTCTGTGATGCTCCTATATTAGTTGATAATGAATCTCTTCATGGAGTTTCAAGATCTGTGACTCCCATCCTCTTAAATTCACTCAGCATTTTGGTATGTTCTTATTTCTTCCCCATATTAGTGTATTCTCATTTCCTCGCAAAGTTTTAATTTATATTTTTCTTGACAATCTTTTGTTTTACTTCGCAGGCTGGAAGAGCTTCTTTTGCTGTTGCCTCAGACTTGGAGAGAAGACGTGCAGCCTTTGAAAAGAAGAACATTATTCTTCACAAGAAGAATAAAAAATTAGAATCTGAGTCTGCTAGTATTCGCGAGAAGGATGAACAACTGGAATCTGAAGTTGCTTGTCTTCGCGAAAAGGTTAAGCAATTAGAAATTGAAGACTCCTCTCAGTCAGACAAAGTTTCTAGTCTCCAAGCTGCGAATAATCAACTTTATGGTATGAAATTTCTCTTCTTTCTTTTATCCCTCTATCCTATGACTTTATCTTATTTGATTAATCATTCTTGCAGATGTTTATGGTCTCTCTGATGAGGCTTCAACCCTTCGTTCCTTCCCTACTTATATGGATGATATCACTCTTCTTGAACGTCTTAACAATTCATTAAATAGTTTTTCTAATGACCAAATTACATCCCTCTCCATAGATGAACTCAGATCAAAAATTTTCCTCTTAGAGGTTGAACATAGATTCAACTTGAGCTTAACCAACAAATTTAAATGTCATTATCATGATTCTAAAAAAGAAATCAATATTTTAAAAGCCAAGAATATTAAGCTTTCAGATGATAAGGACCATATTGCTAACCAAGGTGCTCAATCTTTAGCATATTTCCATAAGACTCTTCTCGATGTTCAAATTGAAAGAGATAGACTTAACTGCGAGAATACTACTATTGTTGAAAGAGAAAACCAAGTTCGCTCCCGCCTTCTCATTAGTAATGATGATGAGTTTGCTTGGGCTGCGAAGATTCTTGATAATGCCAGAAATAACTTATGTGTAGATGTTAGTCTTCCAGCTGAGCATTTTACCTTGATTAAGGATATGATCTATGAAAGAGAAGGTTGTTATTCTTGTTTTTCCACTAATGCATTTTTTAACTGAATCCCCACTATTTTATTAATATGTTGTCATTTGTTCGCAGCATCTGAAGAAAATTTTCTCCAAAGAGTTGAAGAGTTGGAAGAAGAAAAAGGACAATTCACAAACATTATGTCTTCTCGCAACGAGAAATGTTCCAAGTTCAAGAAGCAGCTACAGATTACCCTGGCGAATTTTAGTAATGTTCTTGTTGGTGTTCGCAATGATTCCATTAAGATGGTCTGTAATGATCATAAAATTCCTCATTCTGCATATCCTTATCTCGCGGATAAAATACCAGAGAACGTTCTTAATCTTGTCATCTCTGACAGTGAAGCTGAAGAGTCTGAAGAAGATGAAGAATATAATGAAGATGAAGGTGAAGGGGGGAAATCTGGTGAAAATAATGAAGGATCTAATGAGAAATAGTTTTATCTCCTTTTCTAGTATCTTTGTAATATTTGTACATTTATTTCCTTCTCCTTGTAAGATATTCCTGCGAATTTCTCCAGCTTCTAACATTCCTTGGTGTATAGATTTATTTTGTTTCTATCTGCATACATTAGAAAACAATTCCTTTTTGCAATATGACTAATCAATATGATTATTAATTTTTAACTATCTGCATAAATCTGTCATATAAAGATGAATAACAATTTTATCATTCTGTTCATTCCCATACTTGCCTCTGTTAATCATCTGCAATATGAAATATTGAGCAGATTGTTTTCCGAATAAGATCTGTTTGTAAATTTTGGCCATAATCTCGCAACCATTTCTTGTTCTCTTGTGTGGTCTTAGTTTGCCTTCCTAGTTAAAGGTCTTATTTTCCCACTCTTTGTTTTGGCGACAAAATCGCATGACGTCCTTATATTCGCATATAAAGACCCATTGATCTTGCCTTATCCTCATTTTGTCAATTTGTTGCGACAATATGACAGGCCTAAGTTTTCTTGCGAAAACAAAGCCCCATGACATTGTCGTCTTGCGATGAAATCGCAGGACGTCTTTACACTTTCATGTAAAAACCCATTGATCTCATCTTATCTTTTTCTCATGGCTTTTTGCCTCTGTATAATTGTTGCACAAATATGACAAGCCTAAATATTCTTTCGAACATAAAGCCTTATGACATTTGTGTCTGAAGACACTTATCAGCTCCCTAATAGAGGGTGCCGCCCTTATCTTCCCCCTTCAAGGAGACATACATCAGCCATACAAGACTAGCTCCTCCCATCCGGTCTTAACAACAACCAGTTGTTTTCGCAGCCTCTTATCCATTTTGCCTATATGACTTATGGTTACGAGACTACACCCTAAGTGGGGTTTTATTCGGGCCGAGTGCATCAAATTCAAGACTTTCCAAGAATGGCCAGGGTAGTTCATACGCCTCGGGCACCCTTGGCTCAACCGTGTACCTCGACGCCTTGATCATACTTTGCACTTCTTAGGAGAGACCCTCGGTTGTCCAACTTTTAATATATATATATATATATATAGTTGGAAATCCAAGGTACCTCTCCTGGATGGGCTTTCATTGACCCCAAATCTCCATGATTCAGGTTCCAGCAGCGGTATAACCTTATCCCTGAGCCATGCAAAAATATACCCCCTTATATGACGTACTTTAGGTCTTACATTTGCCTCTTGCGAAATTTTATCCGCGAATTAGGGTGTATGCCATAAAGGTTCATCCCATTATAATATGTTATTATTCTTTGATTTTCTCTTTTTGCATTTCAGCTCTTGTATGCTTTTTCAATTTTATCTTTTTCATTGAGTCAAAATATACTTTTGTAAAATTTTCTCCAACAAATCATTCATACATCTCTTGTATTTCACGATTTAGAAATTTTACCTTTTTTACTTACTATTTT
The DNA here is from genome assembly GCA_023529315.1 of Papaver bracteatum. Classification (NCBI taxonomy): domain Eukaryota; kingdom Viridiplantae; phylum Streptophyta; class Magnoliopsida; order Ranunculales; family Papaveraceae; genus Papaver; species Papaver bracteatum. The sequence goes on along the minus strand of JAJJWX010000782.1, from coordinate 3,839 downwards.
ATGCTTCTGCTTTTTTGTTGCGCTTTGCTACTTTTTCTCTATCTGCGAGACGCTCGCCATCTATTGGTTTCAGCACATGTTGACTTCGTAACATTCCTTCTTCTCGCCGTTCTACTGTAACAACCATCAGTCTTTCACTTCTTTTCTTTTTTTTGATATTATATTTCCAATTTATGTTCTTCGCAGCCCTTTCCTCGCAAGATTCCATATCAATTTCATAACACTTTTTTCATCAATCCAATCTCCCTTTATGACTCCAACACTGCTGGGATGAGGAAACTTAACGCACTGGAGGAAAGTTGACGCTACACCTAGAATCCCATGCAGCTAAGGCCGGCCAATTAAGGCATTATATGGAAATTCTACGTCAACAACACATAATTGAATATTAGAATATATCCCCTTCAATGGAATTCGCATTGTAATTTCCCCTTTAGGCTTGTTGACAGTACCATTGAAACCATAGATCTTATAAGTTGATGGTATTAGATCCTCGTCTCTTCATCCCATGTTTTTGTAAGTATGATAAAATAAGATATCCACTGAGCTTCCAGTGTCAATTAAAACTCTGTTAATGGCCTAAGAATCTTTAACTTCACCATCCTCATTTTCTTCTTCATCTTCTTCTTCTTTTTGTTTTGAATTTATTTATAATCTTACCACTAGTGGATTGTCATGCATTTCGCCAGGCTCAGGTACTTCTTGTGCAGTGAAAGAAATAGTCTGTTTTTGCCACTCTTCTAATGGCGAAACTTTCGCAATATTCATTATCTCTCTCCCATCCGCATCTCTCGCGAAAACTCTGCTTAAAACATTATCGTGGAAATTTTCTATAGTCTTGTATGAATGTATGATGGAGTTACATAATAGATTCTTCGCTTTTGCTCCAACTTCTATCACAAACGTTTCTCCTCCCTTTGTTATATTCACGCTGCGAATTTAAAGGGGTCAGGTAGCTACGCTGAGACTGTGGATGACTTATTAGAAAATGGTTTAATTTTCCCTGATCTATCATCCCCAAGATGATTCTTTTTACATTCCCGCATTCATTTGTTGAGTGACCATGAAAATGATGATTGGGTGTGGCTCTTTTCCCATGTTCCATGGTGCGGGTATGTCCTCCATCAAGATTATAGCCTCCCAAATTTTCTCTATGCTAGCATTTAGAGGTGGCATCTTAATTTCTTCCCATATTATCTTCTGACTTCCTTTCCCTCTATAATAATTTTGTCTCTGACCACCATAAGTCTCATGCGGATGATCAAGCCTCTGAATCTTATTATTTCTACCTCGATTGAAAAAATTTCTTTCCCTTTTGAACTCTTCTTGATCCTTGCTTCCCATAACTACTAATTTCTGTTGACCATCATCCATACTCTTTTCTTGCTTCACTTGTAAAGTGATCGCTATTGTATTTATTAACCTGGGAAGTAGACTTGTATTCGCTGCAATTGAACTGGTATTCGCAATAGGGTATGATTCCATCTCATTTTGTTTCTCCTCTAAAGCAATGTATTCTTCTTGCAATTCTCGCAGCTCTGTCATTATGATGGTGTTCTTGATTCTGAAGGTTTGGACGTATAACATATTGGTTGTGAATATTGCATTAATGAATGATAAAATGAGATATCTCTCATCCACGCGGCCTGCCATTTCGCTTCACATTGTTTTCCACCTTATGGTTAGATGTTTTAAGCTTTCACCAACCCTTTGCTTTAATCCAAATACATCTTCAATGCCAGGTCGCGAAGAATTGTTACTTATATATGCTCCCAAAAATGTAGTCTGCAAATGATTGAAAAAAGTTATAGTGTTCTTAGGTAAACCTTCGAACCATTTTAGCGCCTCGCCTGTTAAGCTAGATGCGAAATATTTTCACAATACAGCATCATGGTTTTCCCACTGTAACATACACCTAACATAAGCTTTGACATGTTGAATAGCACAAGTAGTTCCATCAAAGATACTGGTTAACGTTTGCAAATTGCATTTTGGGGGTATTCCTCCTAATTGTACTTCTTCGGTGAATGGAGTTTTCGCAGCTTCTTCAATGGCCTCATCAAGTTGCCTTCTGCCTCCCTCTCTTCTGTTATTTAACATTCCCCTCATTTCTTCTAACTCTCTCAAGATCTGTTCATTCCCAGCTGAATTTTGCTCCATTGGTCTTTTCAGTGCAACTTCCCTTCTTCTGCGTTCATGTCTTTCTTGCCTTGCGAGATTTTGTGCTTCTTCTTCAGCATATTCATTCTACCTTCGCCCGCGATTTTCTTCTTCACCTCCTTATTGAATTCACAAATGATTATTCCTTCCATTTTCTCTTCTGCGATTTTATTCATTTCTCACAGTTTCTCTTCGCTGTCTTTGTATTCTATCATACTCCTCATTAATATTACCATTGTTGCGATTTCGTGCGCGTCTCCTTTCTCAATTATCATGATTATTATGATGTATTTCTTCTTGAAACTCTTGTTCTTCTACTTATGCTCTCAATCTTTCTCTTTCGCAAGCTAGACGTCCTTGTTCAGCATAATGTCTCTCAATTTTATCCTCAATTATTCTTCGGTTTCTTTGAATTTCTCGCTCATGTAATATTCTCATATCTTCTTCTCGATTTTCTTCACCATCTTGGTTATTTTCACCCTCTTGATTTCTATTATCATGTCTATCATCCAAAGCTTCACTACGTGGAATGTAGCGATCATTAATCATCTCTTCTTCTCCATAATGATGCTTTTCATTTGGATTTTGCATTTCCTCTCGAATATTTTCACCAGCATATCTCACAGGGGAATTTCTCCTTGCTTCTTCTCTAAATGATCTTGAACTTGATCTTGCAGTACTTCTTGATCTCCTATTTTGTAATCACAAATTCTCCATTCTTAACTCGTGATTTTGTCTTGATAAATTCGCGCGTTCTTCCGCCTCTAATCTCCTTTCCTCTTGTATTATTTGTCTTAAAGCCTCTATTGCTTCATTTTCGTCATCTCCATGAATTAATCCTCCAACCTCTTCTTGATCTCTTCCCTCTCGCCTTCCATTTCTTAATTGTCGATTTCCTGCTTCTTCTATTGAATCTGATCGCCAAGTATGCACGCTCACTCTGTCATAATCCACAGTTCTATCTTGTATTAGTGTTTGCTGATTTGGTTGTTGAACTTGATTTTTTCCATTATTCCTTATTATGTTGCTCCTTGTTCTAAATCTTAAAGATTCTCCTACTTCATTTGTTTCTTCTCCAGAAAGTCTTCTACTCCTCCTTACGGTTGTTGGTTGTTCTGATGTATTTCTTCTTCTAGCCATTCATTCAATTTTATGTATTACAGTAAATCACGTAAAAATCTTCTCCAATTTCTTCAAATTCTTACAAATCACAATTTCAATCTTTGCTCAGAAACATCTCTGTTTCTAGCGCCAATATGTAGTTGCAGGAATTCTTACATTACACCCCTCACAAGAATTCATAATAATCAACATATATTTGAAGATTAAGAACAACACTTTTATTGATTAATTCTCAGAAATATTACCAGAAATGAAAGAAATCAAGAATACAACCGCTCTCTTAAACTTTCACTCTCCTCAAAACTTTCTCAATACCCTCAATTGATCTCTCCCTTACATTGTGGATGACAGCTAAGCTATCCTTTAATTTCGGATCTGACTCGCGATACTCTCACAGTAGTTGTAATGTTAATTTTCGCAGATGATATAATCTTCGCAGGTCCGTCATGCTCTTCTCATGTTTCAGTTAACATCATCCGTTATGTCATTCTTCGAGTCATTCTGCGACACTCGTAGTATGTTGTTGAAGAACTCGCAGAAATGTTGTTTATAAATTT